>CAAE01014706.1:686855-700881 GCA_000180735.1 Tetraodon nigroviridis
TAGCAATCAAATCCCAGCAGGAGGAAATTATAATAAATGAATAACGCGCTCATTTCCTCCATATTTAACCCTTATTTAACTCCAGACTGAAACAGGTTACTATTGTTCATTTTCATGGTTTGTAAAGAGCAAAAGTGTGGTCACGTCGAGCCACTTCGGGGTGAAAAACAGGTCCCAAACTTCCTGCGCTGGCCATTGTTATTACTGTTGCGATGGTGTGATGGTGTGAGTCAACATTTCCGAGTTGTGTTGTCGTGAGGAACGAGCTCCGACTCCCAGGCTGATTTGCCTCTTTTGCCTTTGACAGGCTAATGCGACTGACCCGCGGCTAATCGTGCGTTTCATGGCCTGCTGCCTGCTTTTTTACGTCGTTCCCGTTCCTCCTCTACTAGCCAACACAATCTGACCACCCGCTCACCTCTGTGGTAAAAATGCTCTTTAAACGTCCAAAAACTGCGTAAAATAGCTTGAAGCAGTTGCAGCATGTGTGTGTGTGTGTGTGTGTGTGTGTGTGTGTGTGTGTGTGTGTGTGTGTGTGTGTGTGTGTGCTGTGTGAATACAGAGTGTGGCAAAGTGAAAGTGAATGTGTCAAGACGTCTTATCCAGGAAAACATCCTCACCCCGTATCCATAGTAACACAGAACAGTCCTTGGTCTTGCTGCCTTTTCAAGTTCTGACAAACTCGGATTTAAGAGCCGAGGAGTCGATTTTCCCACCTCACAGGAGAGATGAGGGCAAATTCATGGAGATGAAAAAGAGGAGCGAAGGCTGGAGGCTGGAGGTGGCTCAGCCAAGTCCAGCTGCTGCTCAGGAGCCCAGCCAGGAGCCTCCTCGGGTCCCAGGGCCCTGGTGTGTGGGTGCGCCTCATCTTCTCTTCCTCCTCTCCTTCTTTACTTGTCGCTGCGGCCTCCTCATCGTCATCTCTGCTGTTTTCCGCCACTGGAAGGTTTCGGAGCGCTCATCAGAGGCGGTTTCCAAACGGCCCGTTAATCTCCCCGTCGTTTGATCTTTACAGCAGTAGCTGGAGGCAGAAGTGTCGGGATTACCTGCAGCATCTTCCAAGCTCTGCTTTCACTTCCTCCGGCTTTGGGGAGCCTGTAAACCTTCCTCACAACCTCATGTGACCTAGAGAAGTTTGTCCCCGATAGATCCAATGCAGGTTTGGACTCGTGCGTCTGCGATGTTGCTGAGCTCTGTGTGCGTTTGCATCCTCTTCAGATTGAACTTTATTATGATTTTGCTGCCGTCTCCATCGACTTGACATTCCCTCCTCATGCTCCTCTGACTGGGCAGAAAGCTTGGTCAGCTGCATGTTCCCACCAATGGATGCTTTATTTTTGCAATCATGCTCATTGTCTGGAAACGCCTGAAAAAGCTTTAAATTGGGGCGATTTCAGACATAAACGTTTTTTAAAGCTGCACGTCTCAGTCTACAGCGAAAAGAAGGAAACATCTCAGTTCAAGTTTAGCAGCTTGCTGAGGTTCGTGTGTTTCTTAGCGATCACCAGCAGATTCTTGCTGAAAATACCGGATCTGCGTTCAATCGGCCTAGTTGAAACCAAAACCTCTCTTGGACTTCAAAGCTGAGCACCTGTGCGCGCAGGAGTGCCGGGCTCTCTGCTTTGGGCGTTAATAGCGCTGCGCTCTGGGAGGCCGGGCGCTCCGAGACGGTGTGAAGCAGCGCCACTCATGTCCGCTGCCGTTGGAAGCAGTCTGCTCGTGTCCGCCTGGTTCCTGACCTCCTGTGGGAAAACACCATCTCAGGTCTCAAATCTGACGATGGCCACAGCTTTCATCAGAGCCGTCACTAAAGAAAAGCTGTCGCCTCCGCCCATCAAGTGGCTGGCTGGCGCTGCTGGATGGCTCCGCTAGCCCGCTGTTGAACCTACACCTTCAGCTGCAGCTCCGCTAGCTGTCTGCTGCAGCCACAGATGCAGTTTGACACAGGAGCAGCAACCCCAGGTCTGCCTGGCTGTGTTACGTAAGTTCCCTGCTTGTTGTACCTCCTGCAACCGTTGAGCCCACATACAGTCAGTCAGAGGCAGCAGGAAGCAGGCATCTCTGCTCTGCAGCACTTACGTAACTCCTCCGAACGACTGCTGCTAAGCTAACGCTCTTTCATTTTACCGACTGGTGTTGTTACATTTTTGAAGGCAGTAACGTTCAGATGCTCGAATCCAGGATCGCACCGGCTGTTGCCACTGCACAAACTGAAAAAAAGGAGCCGTCTCACCAACTTGCACGTGATTGGGTGATCAGCGGAGGACAAAGACCCGAAGCTTCGAGGAGGAGCCGACCAGCTCCCGCCAGGCTGAGGTCTGGACCCAAAGCCTCCAAACGGGTCAAAGCCAGACTTTCTCAGCTCTGCTCTCTTCGCTCGATTCTGCTCCCACCTAGAATGTTGAGGTCAGCTGTTGTCATGGAAACGTAGCAGTGATTTTCACCGAAGCAGCAAGGCTGAGATGATGGCAGCACAGCAGAGCTCATCTCTGAAGGTTTTCCCGACCGTGAGAACACACCCTCGCTTACACAGGCCGTGGTTGGCTTCTCCAGCGCCTCTGCCCCGCCCCTTTAACACCTGATGTCTGCTCACGCCAGGAAGGCTCTGTGGGGTAAAAGCACCAAGAGGTCGTCCACGATCCCCAGCGGGCCCTCCAGTGAGGGCCACAAACACGTTCATGCTGGGAGACAGGGAGGAACCTGCATCTTGTTCTGGACTTTTCCAGCCTCGGAGGTGGGTCCCGCCCCTCAATCTGGGCCGTCAGATGGACGTGGAGGGCCTGGAGGGCCTGGAGGGCCTGGAGGGCCTGGAGGGTGTGCCCCCTCAGCTTTCATTCTGCCTGAAACACTCTACCTCTTCCCTCAGGTGTGTGTGTTTGTGTGTGGTTTAATCAGCCGGCTCGTCAGCCACGTTTACGTTTTTTTGTCACACAGTTATTAATCTCAGTCGTTGGCTTTTTCTTTTGTCTCCTCAGTTTCTTCAGAGTAAAATAAAAGCTCCGTAGTGTAATTTCAAGGTGAAGATAAATGATGCACAGATATCTGCTAATGGAGAAGGAATCTGTTCAGTTACATGCTAGCAAAGGCGGCTAAACTTGCTCTGCTTCTGCCCTTTTCTTGAACTCGTTTCGAGGTTTTGTTGATGCTCCAACGCGTCTTCTTCTCAGCACCGGGCACATAAATCCCTCATCAGTCAGCTGATGAAGCCAGCGTGTGAGCAGATTCCTCCTTCTGATGGGTTTGAAGCTCCTGCGCATGGATGCTAACAGAGAATTGCGGGCTTGCGGAAGCAACCTGAGGATCCAGGAGGTTAAAGTCTGGTCGCTGCTGAGGAAGAGCACCAGGAAGAGTTGACCTGGTGACTGGACGCCCCATTGGTTCCAACCAACGGTGGCAGAAACAACACTTTTTTTTTTTAATTTCAGAAGGACTTTTAAGCTCTAATGAGGGTCTAAAATACCAGTTTGTTTTGCTGCACCACTCGTTTATGTGGCTAGTCTTTAATCTCTTTATTACTCTCTGAGCCCCTCCAGGGAGCTTTAATTATTCATTAATAAACAGACTTTTGGATTCCACTTTGAAAATAAAGAGCTCAGGAGGTCCACATGCACGTTCTGGGCGTTGCTAGGCCACACCTCCTCCGATCTTAGCGGCCCCCTGCTGGGAGCCACCTCAGGCGCTGCAGGATGGGCTCCTCGCTCCGTTCGCAGCGCGTCATCAAGTTTGCATGAGCCCGTCTCTGTGAAAGTAGGCCACGGCCGCCATCTGAGAGTTGGGAGCGGCGCTTTGGTTAAAGATGCAGAGATGCTGCGAGAAGCCTGGAACACACGGCTGGAGCCGAGCGCTCCCACGGCCCCCAGGTCACCCTCAGCAGAGTCGCTGGAAACACTAACGCCTTTCTGACCCTGTCGAAGGAATGTTTGTGTGTGTGTGTGTGTGTGTGTGTGTGTGTGTGTGTGTGGGTCAGTGTGGGTCAGTGTGAGTATAAAAGACATCGCTGTTGCTCAGTTCCCTCCATATTTACACCCACAACCAGGGCTGTCATGATTAGGAGTTTCTGGAGACAAATCACTGTTGGAAAAATAATCACGGTTGACAATTATATTCTTTTCTTTTTTTTATATTCCACTACCATCATCACAATCTTCAACGATCCACATCCTGTCCTGGTCACCTGAGTGAACCAGAACAGTTTACTGACTGGTTGGACATCCAATAATAGTTGGTCCTGTTGCTGTGGATGCTGGGTCTGGAGACGTTGGTGCACATTTGTTGCGTTAGCGCTTCTGACGGGTGCTTTTTCAGGATAAATGTTCCAGACGTCTCCTCTAGGTTACTGGGCTCCTTTAGCGTTAGCATAAGAACCAGAATGGACCCACAGAGGAGCTGTGGAACCAGAACCTCCCCTTCCTCCATGATGGTGTTATCCTAGCCATGGTGTATTATCCTAGCTACAGCATATTATCCTTGCCATAGCATTTTATCCTAGCCATTGCATCATATCCTAGCTATAGGTCACTGTCTATTCAATCAAGACGTGGTTGCCACGGTGATGCTGCATGCTGCCTCTGGCTAAGTAATTATGACTGACAAACATTGTAATATTCTCGACTGCCCTACCAACAACTATTATCCAATTCATTGATTTTTTTTTGCTCATCTTCTGCTCATTAGCAGCTGCTGCCCTCAAACGTTAACGTGTCTGTGACTGCGAAGCCGACGGCTTCGATCGAGTGAAGAGCCCCGACTGCAGCCCACAGATCCCCCCTCCCTGCTACCGGGGCCACTATAACCAGTGTTGCTAGCTTGTAGGATAGTCGCTGTGTGACTAAACATGTTGTGGATCAGCGCTCAGCCCTCTGTGACTGCGGCCTGATGCCATAACAACAGCAGGTTTTGGCTGTGGCAGAGATCAGGTTTGGACCTCGTTAACTGGGCCATACGGTGCCTTCACCTTAGCATCGCTAAACTCGAAGCTGTGTGAAGGATCTGGTTTACACACACACACACACACACACACACACACACACACACAATGTATACAGCATCACAAACCTGCTTCCTACTGCTGGAAACAGCTGGCCCTGAGTAGCAGCAGCCCTGCCCATCGATCAGCTCCGTATTTGCTCTCTTTTCTCGACTATTGATGCATTTTTTGCGATATCAAAAGCTCCTGGAGCTGGCAGGTCTGCTCTGATCATTCCCCAGCCAGTCTAGGTGGTCCTGAAAGACTGAGAGGAGGAGGAGGAGGGATCTCGGACCCCAGCAGGGCTCTGATGTGAAGCCAAATGAGGAGACGTTGCAAGTAAACGGTCCACAGGGACTCGGCTCTGCTTCCTGACGGTGCCGTGACCTTGCTGCTCAGCGCAGACTGAAGTTGCCCTCACACTTATCTGTTTATTGAGTACCAACCACCACACACACACACACACACACACACACACACACACACACACACACACACACACACACACACACACAGAGGAGAGATGTTGTCGTAATGATTCCATTTAAAATAGCCAATTATGCTGCAGTGGGAGCAAAACTGGAGCGTGGGTGTGTGTGTGTGTGTGTGTGTGTCTCTCTCTGTCTGTGTGTGTGTGTCTCTGTGTTGGGGGGCGGGGGGGGGGGAGAGCTGTGGCTTGACACAGTAAACATAATTATTATTAATTTATGTTTGTAGCATTTGCAGTATTGACTCCAGCCCAACAGGCTCCATTTTTGTGCTTTTACTGGATTTTAATGGTTTCTCTTTGGTTTTTGGTGTGAAAATTAAAAGAAAAATATAACAATCAAAGAGCGAAAAAAAAAGAAAAGAAAAAAAAATCATAATGACCGAACAAACAAATACACCTTAATAAATAATTAAATAATACAAAATTGATGTAGAAAAGTGAACTTTTATTGATTTTTTGTGACTCAGAGGTGCCAAACATGGTCAATATTGCTCCCAATTGACACTTAGAGAACCACTGCTCTAATTAAAAACATAGAAGATGTGACTCAATAAAAATCAGGTCTTGCTGGGCTCTGATCAGCTCAAATATGAACCGATTGTCTGGGAGTCCTCATAGCCCAGTGAAGGTAGCATGTCTTTAGCATATCTTTATGCTTGGTTCTCCTCACACAGGGCTTGTGTGTTGTGTTTCTCTAGAACTTCCATAAGGAAAGTGTATCTTGTTTGCATCACTGCCTTTACGATATTCATATTGCAGATATTCATACCGTGATAGCGATACAATTTATCGATATCACCACAGAAAAGTCTGGTAAAATGTGTTTTTCTGACAATATATTTCAACAATTTCCTGTTGTTTCATGTCCTCGATCTAATGAGCTAAAGTAAAAAAACGGCCCAACAGAAGAGCAACCTGATGTTTACCAGGAGAGCCGTGATGATTTGAGCTAAATTAGCACCCGAGGGCAACCGGCTGCCATTTTTCCTGTGACTCTGACGGCGCTAGCGGCTGACGCGGCGTGCATCTGTGTCTGACACCAGGAGCCGCAGCTTCCTCCTAGTTCCAGGGAAAGTGTCACCTGTCAGGCATCACTAATGTGTTTACTGTTGCTGGAAGGACAAACTCGTCTCCCTCTGGACCCGGTAGAGGAGACGGTGGGGCGGCTCTGGCCTCGGCAACATTATTATATTGCTGGAGTTCATTTTATGCTCTTTAGCGCCTTAAAATAAAATCATCCGCTTGTCTTTCTTGGTCTCTGGTTGCAGCAGCAGCAGCAGCAGCAGCAGCAGCAGTTTTTTTTTGTTGCTGTCTTTTCTCCCAGTTTTTGAGCTCTTCTGCAGCTCTGACCTCCTGAGCAGAGACGTCAGGAGGGACTGAGGCAGCTGAGGTGGGTCTCCAGAGCCGTGAGCTGAACCTCTGCTCTCGGGCTGTCAGCCAGAGTTTTCTCCTCGTCTGATGTCGCTGAAAATAACAGCATGTTCAGCTGATGTGCTGCCGTTACAGCATCTCTCTTTTTGACTGATGTTTACGTCTCGCTGCCTCCAGACCGGAGCGTCTAAAGTGAAGAGCTCCCATGGGGATCCCAGTCCAGAACACGGTGGAGAAATCTTGCACAAACACCACAAACTTTAATTGTCCTAATCCTTTTCAGACCACTCATCCAATGTTAGTAACATATTCAGCTCAGTTTTGTAAAATTCCAAGGGCCTGCTCAGAGCATGAGCTGGCCGGGAAACATTATGAGCAATCTTCTTTTAACAGCCTCTAACCTGTTTCCAGCCAAGCAAATTAAATCCGGATGCAGCGTTAAGCTCTCTCATCTGTTTCAGACTAGAATTTGAGATAAAAAGCAGCGCCGGCAGCGCTGTGTCTGCGCTGGGATGTGTCAGGCCACCTCGCTGGATGTCACCCCCGCCAGCCACTTCTTGTGTTCTCGCTAAAGTAGCCTCCTGTTATTTTGACACCTGGCTAAATATCACAGCGGCTGAGTCTACTTCCCGCTGCGACCGTGGTTCTGCTTCTGCAGGTGTAAATTCACTGTCAGTCCTTTCCCGACACGGAAAATGCAAATTCACCAGGAACTTTAATTAGCGCAAACAGGCAGGTGGGAGGGCGTCGCGCGCGTGATTCAACCCAACCTCGCGCTTTGATTTCCCTGATGCCAGGAAACCACCCACTTTGTCAACAACGCTGATGAAACTGGGCTAAATCAGCATCAGATCTAGAATCTGCCTCCACAAACATGCAACTAAATCACTAATGGCCAGACAAGGGGCACAAAAACAACCGCAGGCCCCCAAAACCCACCAAAAGCCACACCAGCTACCTAAAGATGGCCTGTGGCCGTGTATGATAGTGTATGGGGGTGTATAGGGGTGTATGGGGGTGTATAGGGGTGTATGGGGGTGTATTGGGGTGTATGGGGGTGTATTGGGGTGTATGGGGGTGTATTGGAATGGTTTATGGTGCATGTGTGTGTATGGGGAAGGCTTGAGAGCCTGAATCTAGCTTCCTGTAGCGTCGTTGGCTGTTGTCCGTAGTTTGATCTTAAGGTAGCTGTCGCTCACGTATGCAGATGATCGTTTGCTCTTTCTCAATGTTGCTGTTTATCAACAACACCTCCCTCTTGGAGGTGGCGTTCCGCAGTTTGGCCGTCTTCAGGTCCTGCTTTTGTGCTAAAACAATAATAAATAAATTAAAAAAACACCGCTGACAAAACAGGCGTTATTTTCCACCTCAGCAACGCAACAAATGAGCGGTGATAAAGAGGTCCAAGGTCAAAGCAAGGAGCAACACCGGGTGAGAGGAGAATGATGAAATGTGAAGACCGCGGTGAAGATCTTTAAATGTCACAACTGTAAATGTTGCACGAGTGTTTCCCAACCGCAAACCCACAATAATCACATTTTTTGCCTCGGGAGATGGAACCAGCTGGAATAAAATGATGGCAGACATTTTACGGGTTCTGAGCACCTAAACGTCCATCACAGAAATAAAAGAGGACGTCTGTATTCAAAAATGTAATAGCAGGATAATTGAAGTTCACACAGAGCCTAACTGGGCACATCTGAGGAACTGATGATGGCTTTAGTCCACTAAAGTGCCTGATGGATATCGATCCTGAGTCTCTGGCCGAAAACTAACCACAAATCAATGGGCTCACGTTGGATACCAACGCTAAAAGAAGCGAAATATTAGCAAAAGCGCTATTAACTTAGAGCACTTGAGATCCCCGAGCAAGGATGAAGATACGCATCAGAGCGTGCTAAAGATGCACCCTGAACACAGGTGATTCATCCGATCCACAACAGCCGCGCCTTCGTCACGCAAGCTCACAAAGGAGTCTTATCAGATACTATTAAAGCTAATTACACCATTTATAACAGCGCAATTACATACTCCAGACTCACTTTCAGCTCTGTGGACTGATCTCAGCCTCAGATGGAGAAGGTGGAGACGGCAGCTTACAGGGAGGACGGCGAAGATCTGACGCCGCCCTCGCGGGGCACGCCACCTCTCCTGTTGTGATTAGATTCCATTTGCGGCAGAGGACCCAGGGCAGGTCGACCCGAGTGCGTCTAATTGATAATCAAGGCGTAAAGTAATTACAGAACAGAAGTATTGATCTGCTTTGCATACAAAAGAGCCGCCATGTTCCTGTGGGCTTACAGGAAATCGCAGACCTCTTCAGAGGTTATCGCGGCGCCTCGTTCCGCTCCGAGTCCGCTCGGTCTACGCCGCCGCATCGCTCCCTCTTAAGATGGCGCCCGGCCTTTAAAGAGAAGGTGAACCCAGAGCCCGGCCAGACAAATCAATCTGGTGGCGGTGGAGGAAGGGAGCGCTTCATTACCGGGAGAGCAGAGCAGCTCTAATATCTCGGTGAACTTCTACTCCTTTTTTGCTTAATTGAATTCTCCGGCAGAGATGCCCCTGAGCTGCAGATTTATCATATCCTAAAATTGGCGGAGACGCGCTCCATGAAGGACGCGTGTGGAACATTTAATCCACTCTACGCAGCACGCCGAGCCCGGAGCCAGGGCTGGACTTATCCCGCCGTGAGGCCCGGCCTTCGGGGAGCGGTCCTCCTTCCAGAAACAGCAGCCACTGCGGAGCACGCCGCCCGCCACCTGCAGCACCACCACCAGTTACAGCAGATGGCAACATAATCTGGAATCAGAGCTCCTTAAACGCAGCTCAGCACATGTAGCTGTCTCCAAACTCCCCGGAGGTCCCCCCTCCACCCGTCAACATCCAGCCTTTATTTCCCTCCTTGTCTCTGCTGCGTTGATGGATGGTCCGAACATGAAGGCTAAGATAAAAATGTCCGCTACATTGATTTAAAGACGCGTTTGGACATTAAATGCAGCGACTCGTTAGCATTAGGATAGGGTGCAGATAAGGAGGTGACTCGGGAGCGCCGGCCTGACCCACACAGCCCAGAACCATCGTCTTCTTTGACTGGAAACACACTGGTGTGAAGAGCTAATCCTTTTCCTGGCCAGACATCAGCAGGTCTGGCCCTCCTCCTGCTGCTCCTCAGCAGCAGCAGGAGGAGGGAAGACGGGCGGGGAATCTCATATCCTGCTCTTGACACGGTAGCACTCTTTATCCCGTCGTACGGCTCCGCTGCAGCCGTGTGCCCAGTCAGCCCAAATGCAGCTTATCTTTGTGTGTCCTGTCCTCGCCTGTCCGGCCTTGACCCACTTCTCCTGACTCCAGCCCACCGGCGCGCTGTGCTGGTTTAACAAGGCTGCAGGTGTGTTATTCACCTTTTTACTGTGCATCTTTGTTCTTGGGGTCCACATTTGCATCCCCTGGGGCCGGACTGGCACATGTCCAACGTTATACAGTATAATCACTTCATGGATTAGATAGTACCTCGCTCAGCAGGACAGGAGGTCCTGGGAAGGGATGGAAGTGTTGAGAGCAGCAGGAAGCCTGGAGACGGCCCTCCACCCTTCAGGACTGACCAAACCTGTGGCCGCTTGGGTTAGGGTTAGGGTCGGGTTAGCCGCAACCTTCTCCTCCTGAGAACCACCTCTTTTCCTGCGCTTAAGGGTCAGATTTTTTTTTTAGTTCAGTGGTCTCCAACCTCTGGCTCCTGGACCGACGTCTGTCCACAGGTCACTTGGTACCGTCCTGCACCGAATAAAAAACTTACATGACTTTGTTTTATTTATTATATGAAACTGACCAATGTTTTATTTTGAAAAACTACCAGATTCTCCTCATTACATCCACCTATGGCTCACTAATGATGCACCTTTTTAAATATATTTAGAAATTGCCATTTTGTTGTATTTATCTGCCACACCCTAAAAGCTGGTCCCTAAAACTGATGTCTGACATTATTAAACCCGTCCTTGCTGAAAAAAAAGAAAAAAGAATGGCGGCTGCTGCTAGCCTCCATCTCAGAGACCTAAACGGGCAGAAAGTCACTCACATCTGCTAGTTTTTACCAGACTGGAAGCTGAGTGGAGTTTCAGCAATCATCTCCAGCAATCATGTGAAAGTTAAATCACGCACTTAACAGCGGTGCTCGTTATCTTGCGCTATTCCTTTCCTGTCATTGTGAAAATGGATTAGCTTCACGGCTAAGTGAAACATCCTTCTGGGGAGGAGGCTCCTAACAAAACCTCCATCCTCTTAGGTTTCAGAGCAACAACGCACTGTTGGCCTTGTTGAGCAGCAAAGATGTAGCATTATGCTAACCAAGTTGAGCATCTGAATAATATACCCTCCTGCGCCTGCTCGAATCCTTTTCCTTTAGCTAAGAGAGTAGCTGTTGACCCGGAGCCAAGGCCGACATAGCCTGGTGACACTGAGCAACAGGGCAGTTTAATTACACTCCTTTTCTTCTGGGCAGAAATGCTGGAGTCAGTCTAGCGGAACGGGCTGATAGCTTTCAGCTCACGGAGCAGCGTTCCCACTATATTTAGCCCCGCCTGTTGTAAACACTGACAGAAGCTCAGGTACGTTTCTCCCTGGGCTGCGTCTGTGAGCCGGTGACACAGAACCGTTCAGGAGTGGGAGCGGGAAGGTTCAACCACTGCGGTCTGATGACGCTGACCAGGCTCCGGGGAGCACAGCGCTAACTCAGCGATGGAGGTGAAATGAGTTTAACAGTGGGAGGTTCCAGCGTGAACCCGTCTGATGGAATCCAACATCTACGCAAACTTCCATCTGCTAAGGTAATATCACCAAACGGTGACATTAGGTTTAAAGCAATGACAGTGTGCAAAACCAGGAAAATAGATCTTGTTGAACAGGCTGGCTAGGTGGTGCCGGAAGCTAATCCACAAATGGGAATCAGAGGTTAGCTAAAGATCCTGCTTGATGGACTATTGGCTGAGAAAATATTGTAAAGATCCTGTAAATTGGTCCACCTAGGTATGGATGATAAGGCTCCAGATGATGTTTGGCCCCATCTTTTTGAGAGGACATGTTAGTATGCTAGCTGAAGAGGGGAAGGGAGGGTCTGAAACTTTTTCTAATCAATTAAGCTGACAACCTTTTTCGTTTGGCCTAAATAATGGTGACGGGCCAGGTTAAATAGTTTAGCGGGCCATGTGTGGCCCCCGGGCCTTAGTTTGCCCACCTCTGTAATGGTCTAAATGGCCGATTGGAAAAGCTTAAATAACTAAAAAGATCCTTTGAAAATCAATACCTTCCATTTTTCGTCTCCTCCTCCCTCTCAATCTTCTGTTTGTTGCTGTCTTTTGCTGTCTCCTTTATTCCTTCTGCACTTTGGCCCATTTTACCTGTCAGGTGCATCACAATCATCCTGTCAGCTTGGTTTTTTTTTTCCTGTGAAGGTTATTCAGAGAAAAGGGCTCATTATCTGCTAATCTCAGACATTTTCACTCGTTGCGTTCATCCCTCTTTCTCCCCCTGCATATGCATCATTTACAGTCTGTAAGCAAAGGTTTGCTGTCCGCTCCTATGCATGCACGGCCGTCCACGCTTATGTAAGCCAAGAATTCCCCGTAGAGACAACGGCCTTGGTCGGCCATGTGTGTTAACACGGTGGTCTAATCAGAGTGTGTCCAACAGATGGACCCTGGATGTCATTTCACACACTGGTACATGAGGTCGGAGGCTGCTGCATCTGTCTGTCTGCGATTGCATCTGCAGGGATGCAGCAGCGCGTCCGTCCCAGCGGGCCCCAGCGCACCTGGCTCCTGCCGATAAGCTCGCAATGTCAAACATCTCTCGTCACCGTCTGCAGGGAAGGCTGCGATATTCAGGATGGGGTGAGGAACGTTGTTTCCTCTTCCCTGTTCTTTTCTCTCCAGCTTCCCCTCGCCCCCAGGAACCGTCAGGAAGGAAATCAGAGAGGAAAAATGGTTATCTGATTGATTTGAGGCATTTCCTCTAATCTCAAGGAGTGCTACTTCACTGTGGAGTGCTAAAGTGCTAACACACACACACACACACACACACACACACAGTGGAAGGTGTTTGGGCAATAGAGTGCTGCTCTGTTTCTATGAAAACAGGGAAGGAGGCAGAGTGGATCAGTATTCTGGGAAGCCACTGCAGATGTTCTGTTTTATTAAACTATTTCCCATTAAGGTGCTGGTGTGAGGGTTGTGAATCAGCCCAACAAAGCCGTAAATCACAGACAGACGACGGCGGCACAACAACAGGCAGCATCGCGGTAGATTCTGGCGAAAGGTGGTGTTTTGTTGTTTTGAATCTCTCCCGTCTTTTAATGTGATCAGACGCTGCAAAGCCAAGCGGCTGGTGGAGTGAAGCCAAACAAATTAAAGCGTCACCCAAAGACATTCACCCAAATCACGCTGATCAGTTTTCAGCAAAAACGCACTGAATATTGTCAGCAATCATCCTGCTTTGTGTAGCTGCTCCACTAAACCAGCGAGCGCAGTTAGCATCACATAGGACCAAATGGCTGGCCACGCAAAAAAGTAACCAGAATATAAGGTTATTTTCAGTATCACATTGCTGGCAGTTAAACAAATTGTTTCTAGTTAAAATAAAAATCTTTAAAAAAAAACAAAAAACCCCAAAAAAACTAGAAACGGGCAAGTTGAAGCACTCAAATCTTTTCTTTTACAGACTAAAAACAGTAATAAAGTTATTTGGTGTAGGTTGATCTATTTTTCTTTCTGTTTTCTTTTATTTAATGTAAATAAGGGTACAATTTAATGCAGAGGTGTACTTATAACAGTTTTATAGACAAATGGTGGTACCTACAGTTGGGGGATGTTTTCTTTTTCCTAAGGAGGCCTAACAGAAAATAATGAAGTGCAGCAATAATCTGACTAAAAAGGTTGCAAACTGTGATCTGAACATGTTAAATCAACTATAATCAAGTTTTGAAAGTGGGACCACAGCAGGAGCAGATGTGCTGCACACACATCACCGCCGGGTTGCTAATTTGTTAGCTCGCTATTGCCGTCTGTGACGTTGTGGGTTATTCTCTATTATTACAGGCGTTATTCTCTATTATTACAGGTGTTATTCTCCACTCTTACAGGTGTTATTCTCTATTATTACAGGCGTTATTCTCTATTATTACAGGTGTTATTCTCCACTCTTACAGG
>CAAE01014706.1:700931-716851 GCA_000180735.1 Tetraodon nigroviridis
CCTGCTGGTGTCAGGCCTGGACCACTGGTGATGCTTCGTGCACTGGTTTGGTCTTACCTTCACAAATCATGGCGCTTTTCCAGGTCCTCCAGCTTCCTCACTGTCCCCGAGGAACCCTCCTAAAACCTCTTGTCTTCACTGTGCCGGACTCTTCTGATTAGTGTACATCTGTCAGGTGATCACTTCACCTACTGGCAACAGTTGCCAACAGTTTCACCATTTTCAGGTTGTTGGTAGCAGCTGCTACTTTAAGATCTGCCATGACGAGATGATCCAGAAATGTGGGATTTGCTGCTAGGAGGGGTAGATCTCTGCATGAAACTGGACTCCTGGAAGACGTTTTGTCCCCTCTCCAGAAGGCTTCTTCTGTTCTGACATTGCTGGGAGCAGAGCTTGAAAACATTGTGGACCATTAGCATGCTAATAATATAGGTGGTCCTGAGAGTCGCTGGCAGGGTCGTGGAGGACCGTATTGTACGCGGGTGGTAAGAAGGGCCCGGGTCCACCACCTCTGTCTGAATGGCTTCCTGGACACCCGTCTAAAACCAGCTAACTTCCCTCTTCCCTTTGACTGTCCTCAGAGGATTGTCTGCTTTCTTTTAGGTGTAGGTGACTACCCAGATCATTAGCATGCTAATGGTCCACAAGGGCTTTTCAAGCTCTGCCTCCAGCAATCTCAGAACTGAAGAAGCCTTCAAGGAAACCTCAACAAGCCCATTTGCACACAGAGACCTAACCTTGGAAAACGATCCCTTGGATGAATTAGAACCCACACAGACATGCTGCCAGACGCACGTGCACAGGCTCACGTGGCCTGTGGCAGCGAGCAGGTGAGGGTGCGACGTTCGGGGGGAAACTTTGCAACAGATGCGTAACTGACAGGCGGACTGATACTCCCACGGCTGAGGGGAGAGGGCAGAGAGCGCGAAGAGTGCTAAGAAGGAGAGGCACACATTAGAGTTAGCTCGCACAAACACACACGCACACGGAGCAGCGCGCGTGTGTGTAGGGCTGCGTGTGTGTGAGCCAGTGGCGCCCGCTCTGCCATGCGGCCATTAATTTGCTAACAATTACTCTCTGATGTCCTGGCTGGAGGCGCCTGGCGGCAGCGTTCCGGCACCAGCCTCGTTCTGTCTGATGGCTCTGAGTCCCGTCCGTCCTGCAGGATTCGTGCTCGTGCTCGTGCTCACACCTTCAGATCTGCTGCCCTCGCATGCATGCGTACAACATGGAACCCGCCCCTGAAACCTGTGTTTCTGTTCTCAAGCCCAGACTGAGGAGCGTGCCCTGGCTCCGGCTCCACCTCCGGTCATGCAAAAGTGCATCGTTTTTAATGTCAGGAAACATGAACAAAGCCGTTTGGTCGCATGGAGACCCTGCAGGCCTGATTCTGCCGCTGACGCCTGTTGTGCCTGTTTTGTGTTGCAGCTACTGCGACACCCTCAGATGGCGAGACGGGGCGAACGCACGAGGACACGTTTGGGGTGAGTTTTTCTCCTTTAACGACACATTCGTGCTGCCTTCAGACTCTGCAGCAGCTTCTGTGTTTGTCTTGTGAAAGCAGAGCATCCGCTGCACGTCGACACCGCCTCACTGCCCGTTTTGTGACTGGTGCCTTTGGACGCTAGTGGCGTCGAGGCCTCTCCTGTGTGTTGTACAGCTCCAAGAATGTGCCTTCTCTATGACGACTGTGATTCTGGGGCTTTAATATGAGTCTGAAGTGACATTTAGTGGATTCTGTCTTGTCGTTTCTGAAAAAGCACAGGATTAAAAATGACATTAATAATAATAACCTTGCAGTCTGTCAAGTGTGAGCGTTCCAGGTCCCCTGTTAGAGGTGTTTACTCGCCTAGTCAGATGTCTAGATGGAGGTGAGCCAGTGAGCCAGTGAAATTTCATCTCTTTCACCTGCGTTTCAACAGTCAAACCTGGCCATTATGCAGAGGTATTTTACCATATTACAACCGACTAGCAGGCCTGCTAACTGTTAAATGTTTAACATCTAATTTAACACAAAAGCACTTGAAGCTCTTGAACGCAGCAGTTAAAAGCACTTGACAGCTTCAAGTTTTTGCGTCTTCATTTATGAGAAGTTCTTAAATATCCTGAAATACATCAGCAGCTCTCGGTGGGACGTTTGACGCACCCATTTAAATCACTTTTTCTGCTTTTGTTGAGGTTTGGTTTTGCTGCCTCCAAGAAAGTAGAAACGTGTGAGCCAAAACGTTAATTTTTTAAATATCTAGCCTGAAGGGCCAATTTGGGTTTTAGCTTTTGATGAACAGGTTGGCCAGGTGGTGCAGGAAGCTAACCCCCCAAATGCAGATCAGAGGTTAGCTAAAGATCCTGCTTGATGGACTATTGGCTGAGAAAATATTGTAAAGATCCTGTAAATTGGTCCACCTAGAGATGGATGATAAGGCTCCAGATGATGTTTGGCCCCATCTTTTTGAGAGGACATGTTAGTATGCTAGCTGAAGAGGGGAAGGGAGGGTCTGAAACTTTTTCTAATCAATTAAGCTGACAACCTTTTTCGTTTGGCCTAAATAATGGTGACGGGCCAGGTTAAATAGTTTAGCGGGCCATGTGTGGCCCCCGGGCCTTAGTTTGCCCACCTCTGTAATGGTCTAAATGGCCGATTGGAAAAGCTTAAATAACTAAAAAGATCCTTTGAAAATCAATACCTTCCATTTTTCGTCTCCTCCTCCCTCTCAATCTTCTGTTTGTTGCTGTCTTTTGCTGTCTCCTTTATTCCTTCTGCACTTTGGCCCATTTTACCTGTCAGGTGCATCACAATCATCCTGTCAGCTTGGTTTTTTTTTTCCTGTGAAGGTTATTCAGAGAAAAGGGCTCATTATCTGCTAATCTCAGACATTTTCACTCGTTGCGTTCATCCCTCTTTCTCCCCCTGCATATGCATCATTTACAGTCTGTAAGCAAAGGTTTGCTGTCCGCTCCTATGCATGCACGGCCGTCCACGCTTATGTAAGCCAAGAATTCCCCGTAGAGACAACGGCCTTGGTCGGCCATGTGTGTTAACACGGTGGTCTAATCAGAGTGTGTCCAACAGATGGACCCTGGATGTCATTTCACACACTGGTACATGAGGTCGGAGGCTGCTGCATCTGTCTGTCTGCGATTGCATCTGCAGGGATGCAGCAGCGCGTCCGTCCCAGCGGGCCCCAGCGCAGCCTGGCTCCTGCCGATAAGCTCGCAATGTCAAACATCTCTCGTCACCGTCTGCAGGGAAGGCTGCGATATTCAGGATGGGGTGAGGAACGTTGTTTCCTCTTCCCTGTTCTTTTCTCTCCAGCTTCCCCTCGCCCCCAGGAACCGTCAGGAAGGAAATCAGAGAGGAAAAATGGTTATCTGATTGATTTGAGGCATTTCCTCTAATCTCAAGGAGTGCTACTTCACTGTGGAGTGCTAAAGTGCTAACACACACACACACACACACACACACACACACACACACACACACAGTGGAAGGTGTTTGGGCAATAGAGTGCTGCTCTGTTTCTATGAAAACAGGGAAGGAGGCAGAGTGGATCAGTATTCTGGGAAGCCACTGCAGATGTTCTGTTTTATTAAACTATTTCCCATTAAGGTGCTGGTGTGAGGGTTGTGAATCAGCCCAACAAAGCCGTAAATCACAGACAGACGACGGCGGCAGAACAACAGGCAGCATCGCGGTAGATTCTGGCGAAAGGTGGTGTTTTGTTGTTTTGAATCTCTCCCGTCTTTTAATGGATCAGACGCTGCAAAGCCAAGCGGCTGGTGGAGTGAAGCCAAACAAATTAAAGCGTCACCCAAAGACATTCACCCAAATCACGCTGATCAGTTTTCAGCAAAAACGCACTGAATATTGTCAGCAATCATCCTGCTTTGTGTAGCTGCTCCACTAAACCAGCGAGCGCAGTTAGCATCACATAGGACCAAATGGCTGGCCACGCAAAAAAGTAACCAGAATATAAGGTTATTTTCAGTATCACATTGCTGGCAGTTAAACAAATTGTTTCTAGTTAAAATAAAAATCTTTAAAAAAAAACAAAAAACCCCAAAAAAACTAGAAACGGGCAAGTTGAAGCACTCAAATCTTTTCTTTTACAGACTAAAAACAGTAATAAAGTTATTTGGTGTAGGTTGATCTATTTTTCTTTCTGTTTTCTTTTATTTAATGTAAATAAGGGTACAATTTAATGCAGAGGTGTACTTATAACAGTTTTATAGACAAATGGTGGTACCTACAGTTGGGGGATGTTTTCTTTTTCCTAAGGAGGCCTAACAGAAAATAATGAAGTGCAGCAATAATCTGACTAAAAAGGTTGCAAACTGTGATCTGAACATGTTAAATCAACTATAATCAAGTTTTGAAAGTGGGACCACAGCAGGAGCAGATGTGCTGCACACACATCACCGCCGGGTTGCTAATTTGTTAGCTCGCTATTGCCGTCTGTGACGTTGTGGGTCAGCTGAGAGTTTGCTCCCTGCATGTAAACTAGAGCAAAAGTATCCGTAAACGTGAGCTGAACGGGGGACTATGTCGCCGATGAACTTTGCCTCTTTTTGACAAACGTTCCCCCCCACCGACGTCAGCTTGTTGGGAAAGTAACCTCCTGCAGATGTGTCCGGGGTTTCTCAAAGACCACCAGGTCTGAGCAGACCAGTCGCTCAGGCTGCCCGCCGCTCACGTTTCGCTGTGTTTCCCCAACAATGAGCTGAAAGAGCAGTGAGTTGATGTAGACAATAGCCAATGGGTATGGGTTCGCGTCCCAGGGCCACTGCCACACAACAGATGGCTGTTGCTGGGAAGGAATCTGTTACTGTTTGCCTCCAGCGTCTCCTCCCCCAGCGCCGGACCACCCTGCCACCCAATACAGTTTGTACTTTGTTGGAGGCCATTTTCTGGAGCAGATGGAACACGCTCGTAATTTCATGTCCTCGCGTGTTAGCGGCGCGAGCTTTCAGAGGCTGCAGGAACAGTTTGTTCGGACAGCCTCCCCTCGTATCTCTGTACTCAGCAGTTATTCATCCAAGCGAGCTGCGGCAAATGTATTTACAGAACCTTTGTAGGGAAGAGCATTGTCATAAATGACCAGTTACGAAGCATTTAAGACTGAAATTACACAGCCCGGAGGAAAAATGAACTGCGCATTCCCGCTTTTTGTTTTCTTTGCTCAAACCTTTTTTCTGCAGATTCATTCTGGCGAGGCAGGATTGGCGTTTATCGTCCAGCCAAACTCATTTCAGGTCTGCGTGAGCGGCTTGTGTGTCTCTGCTGTGATATCGAGCAATTTGCTAAATTTCCTGTAATTTTAGCTTTTTTCTAGTGGACCGAATGGAAATTAAAAGGTAAAACAAAAATGTAGCTTTTCCTTTGCTGAAGCAGCCCGGTTTTATTTGTGGCTTAAGTCGCACTTAATGATGACTATTTTTTTTAAATTTATTTTTACTATAATTTTATCTTAACCAAACTAAAAAGCTATCAAAGCAAGTGGCTCATCATGAAAACGTGTGTTTTGGGGGATATGATCCAAGTAGTGCTGGGTCAGCTGGAAAGGTAAAACTGTGTAAAATGAGCCCCCGCTGCATGCTAACCGTGGTGTCGCGCTGTCTGTTTTCTCTATTTTTATCCAGGTTTTCTCCTCCACTGACATCGTCTCTGACAGATCGGCATGAAAAAGATGCAGAAGCGTGGTTATAATTATTTATTCCCGTTCCTCTGACCTCAGACCATTTTGTTAGAACTGAAGCACAGATTGTTTTTAGCATCTGTCACTTTAGCATCAAAGGCCGAGGCTATTAAAGCTAATGTGCATCGACTGGGGGTTTATTGGACTAGACTTTGTTGCTGTGTTCACTATCTCTGATTTATCTGGGACACGTTTTCCCACTCGGAGATGCTGAAAAGGCCCTGATTTTAACCTCCGTCAGCTGACGCCTCCGATGCTCTTCACTGCGTGGAGATAAAGTACCCTATAAAAAACCAGTTTGAAGTCACTTGTTGGCTGACTGGTCCTGTTTTTGCCCATTAACCCGGGTCTGATCACAGCGTTTAAAAAGAGAACTGGTTTTTGGATATAGAAAGCACTAAATCACCACCGTCACAGGAACAAGCGGAACCATGTGGTCAGTCAGGAGATTTGGGTTTTTCAGGACCTAAAATTTCTATCAAGTCCTCCGTGTAGAATAATTCTTCTGTATATTCGGGCTGATGACTTGTTTTTGCTTTTCCTCGGCTCACTGACGAAGATGTCGTGACGCTCATCGTCCGTCTGAACAGCTTCGTCCGCTTGTGAAATCTAAACGTGGACGTGTTGGAGCTGAGCGTGTCTCGGTTCCTGCTGTGGCGTTCAAATGCTAAACAAAATGGGGCCAAATATAGTTAATGATGCTATCATAGAAGCAGAGCGTAGGGCACAATAGAAAATGAATCTAAAGGCTAACGAGAGGCTTGTATAACAGCACGCTGAAAACATATAAATGCAGCCTGCAAAGGCCCTTTCATGTGATAACAATTAGACAGTAATTAGCTGAAATTAGCCGTTGCTCTCTGTGTCTCATTAAAGTGACAGAAAAAAGCAGCTCTAGTAATTTCTACACAACTACGAATGCAGCAAAGTGTTAGCGCTGCTAGCTAATACTATTTGTTTTGGACGCTCCAGAGTTTGATATTAAGAACATGCGTGGGAGGCTGAAAAAGTTAGATTTAGCATAACGAGCTTGCGACTCCAACAAGCTAGTTATTTGTTAGCAAGTTTGGCAAAATCTCATTCCACATCACTGAATCCAGTTCTAAATCATCAGTGGTACAGGAGTAGCACATACGGGTAGTTGTCACAAGCCTAGCCTTATATTCTGGTTACTACGGTAACAGTTTTTACAGCTTAAAATAAAATGTGACTGAGGAGGTGGTAGCTAACTTGATCCCAGTTTAGTTGTGCACCAGTTGTTCTTGTCCCCAACGCAGTTTTTGTCCTCCATCACAGGGGGTGACGGCTGATTCGTGCGCTTTGAGTCGTGATTCTGCGACACGCACGAGTTTAAAAAAACACACCCAACGTTCAGATGGCGAGGACGCAACAGGAGGCCGGCTAGCATCGATTCCAAATGTGACATTTGGGCAGAGGAGTCCCAGTTTGCTTTGCAGCATCTCCTCACCTCCCCCGGCCTAACTGAAGCCTGTGTGCTACGTTGCTACGTTGCTCCGCGCGCAGACATTTTATTTCCAGACAAGTAAATCAGAAGCAAAGCCGCCGCCGCCTGCGTACAAGGCGTTCACTTTTTGGTGCCTGCTGATAGCAAAAGTTGCCCCGCTTATTGGTCTCCTCCTGTTTCTTCCCTCTCGCAAATTAAACTTCAGACGCTGCCTTGTGGCAGCCAAACTATCGGAGAGCAGCAGGAGAGCTGTGACAGTAATTACGCTTTCAATAAATATGGATTCCAGACCTTTGACAGCGCTTCCGAGCCTGGGAGGGGACGCTGTCTCCGATTGGTTCCCCTGATGGAAGCCGCGCTTAACTGTTGACTCTGTTGTGTTTGCAGACACATAGAGAACTGGACGGGCCTGCAGACCCTCAGAGACGTGGACATGGAGCTGTACACCGGCCTGCAGAAACTGTGAGTCTTCCGAGGTCGGGAATGCAATAGCGAGCCAAACGGCAGGATTCCAAATCCAATGCACACAATCCTGGCTAATTCTCAGAGGGGATGACAGAGTGTTGCAGTGGCGTTGCGGCGCAGGGAGAAGATCCTAACGCAAGTGGAGCTTTAAACAAGCTTTTAATTCTGCGCAGAGCCACGCTGGCAGAAGGAGCGCCTCGCTTTGCTTAGCCACTGATCAAATAATGCCACAAAGCATCAGCGAGAATTCAATTAGGGTCCCTGCCGTGCGTTTTTCCTTGAAACGCGCGCCTGTGTTTCCTGTAAACTAATGATACGCCGCTTTCTCCAGGTTCCTCCCTAACCTCCCCTCCCTCCCCCCAGGCTGAGAGCTGTCTCCTCCCCAGCCATCCAAAGTTAGAGCCGGCCTCTCCCCTGATCCCCTTGATCCCTCATCAGGGAGGCCAAGTGTAATATCTCCCCTCTTAAATTAGCATTTTTCTCATTAGCGCTGCCTCTCTGCTCCTCCCCAGCAGGAGTCAGACCCTCACCTGATACCGGGAAAAGCCTCCTTTCGCCTGGTTACAGCATCTCCTCCTTCACCGCCGTCGCCCGCGGTTAGCGCTGGCTATGTGGACCGAATCTTTTATCTCAAACAGCTTAGATGTGGCTGGGCTGGGAGCGTTAGCATCCAAAATGTCTTCCAGCCCAGTTTGTAAGCAGCTCTTGACCTGCGTCTCTGGACTCTGAGAAAGAACAGAAATACCTCAACAAGGTCTGAGACGGCGGCAGAGACCAGCCTCCAGCTCAGAGTCATGCTGGCCTTCACCGTCCACCGTCCACCGTCCACCAGCCCTTTAAAGAGCTCTAGCTACAGCTGAGGGACGCCCAGTGAGGTAGGCCCAGTGGGGGAGGCCCAGTGAGGGAGGCCCAGTGAGGGACGCCCAGTGAGGGACGCCCAGTGAGGGACGCCCAGTGAGGGAGGCCCAGTGAGGGAGGCCCAGTGAGGGAGGCCCAGTGGGGGAGGCCTCTGCAGACTCAGATCTTTTTTGGTTTTCAGGGTTAAACGGAGGTGTCCAAGCTGGACAAACAAACTCAAAGACATTGTTCTGTCTTTGTCTTCAGCTGAGCTCTGAAATGGATCAAACTCCTGATCTCAGCGTCTCTTTGCGGCACGCTTTGATGCTTTGATGCTTTTATGCTCCGTGTCACAGAGGCAGGAAGACAGCAAACACGCTGACTTTCAGCTGGTTTCTAGAAATCATCAACCTACTTTTATCCTGATTCCCCCATCGATCCACTGCGCCTGAGTACGGCGGATCGATCCGACCTGTAGGTTTAAAGACAAATGCGGGAAAAAAAGATCAAAGCATTCTTGAAGTTTTGATTTCCACCAATAAAGGACGTTTGAGCCGCGCTGTTAAACAGGAAACGGCAGAGATGATGCCCAGAATCATCTCTGCTGTGAGGAAACACCAGAGCCACGATGCTACGTGCTTCTAGGCAACCGATCAAAGATCACAGCCACACTTTGAAGCGCTGTGGTTCTGCTTTGGCAAGTTTTTGGTGACGAAAAGCAACATTCACGTCATAATCGGAACCTTGTGTTCCCCGCTGGAGATGCGGGGAGATTAGAAAGTCATTAGCATTGTGGTGCAGAAGAGTGCCTCCTAAACCGGAGCAATTGGAATTCCAGGACTGAATGAAAAGAGTCCATTTTGTCTCCAGCAAAACGAGGATTCATTAACTTTTGATTTCTTTTCTTTTTTCTTTTCTTTTTTTTTATCTCAGTTCACGCTTTAAAGGAATGTGTTAGCATTGGCGTTTTAATCAGAACTTTCACTTGCTTCATTGTGAGGACACACAAGTTAACAAATCTTTAATGGAATGGTGCTTCAAAGTGAATTTTCCATTTCCTCCGGCTGTACACTTGCACGGAGGAGCCAAGTAATAGGAAGAGACAAGAAAGTGCTCTGATTGGTTACAGATCACAGACGGAGCAACGTCTTGGCCAGCTCTCCATTATTGCTCCTTGACTATGAGGGCACCGTTTTGTGGTTTGATTTCCACTTTTATTCAATCTCAACTGAAAAGAAAAGATCCGATTCATTCAAGCATAAAAAGCCGTCGTAAATGTAATTAGACGAGAAGGAAAAGAGGAAAAGAAAAGAAGCTTTTCTGGATGCAGTGACATGCTAACCCAGAGGTGGGCAAACTAAGGCCCGATGAAATGCTTAATCTGGCCCACAGAGCCTTCACAAGAATTTTTCCAAAAGCCAAATGAAGAGGGAGAGGAAGGTTCAGCAACATGTCCTCTCATCAAGATCTAAAACCCAACAATAAGAAGAAATAATTGCCCAGCCCTGCGCTAACCTGTCTGGAGTTTTTGTTTTCTTGCTTTCCTCCCATCTCATCTGGTTTTTTTTGTTCTTGTTTACTTTTCCTTTCAGAACCATCACCAATTGCAACCTGAAGGTGATCCAGGCCCGGGCCTTCGCTCAGAACCCGCACCTACGCTACATGTGAGTACACGCCTCTCTGCTCCCTGCCGTTGGTGGGGACGGCCTTCCGGGCCATCGCCGCTGCAGCTGTAGCTGACTTACATGCCAAAGATGCGCTTTCATTTAGCGCTCGCTCGCCAAATGGACAATTTAAGGAGGGGGCGATCATCAGAGAGCTGGGCGAAGAACACGGCAATTTCTTTAACAAAGGCGGATGTGTCGGCGCGGATGACAGCCTGTTATTTCTCAATTTTCCCTGAGTAAACGCCGCGTGGAGCTTCTTTCACCTGAGCCTGCTGCTTTGCACAATTTCCAGTTGTCAGATAAGAGTTCTGGCTCCGGATACCCTCATTACTCCCCTTCGGCTCGTGGTAGTGCTCCTTCTCCTCCTCCTCCTCCTCTGCGAGAGACAAACAGGGGGCAGCCAGTCGTGACCTGAATGCTAAGAGAAACCCTGCCCTTTTTACACTTGCACAATTTCCTGTGCAAATTTCAGCAGTTATGACCTCGGACACGCCCGTGCACGTGCACGCCGCCACAGGAGATTGATGAAAACGGCACCGAGCCTCCTTTCAATCTGCAATCCTACAGTAGCTACGCAGGAAAATGCGTTTTTTTGGGGGGGTTTCGACCTTCTCGCTCTCTGACTCGGATGGAAACGCTGCTCCGGGAGCTGACGTAGGAAGACGGGGTGAGATGTTCTGCCTCCGCTGTGGAAGCGTTCGCAGCAGAGCTCAAGCCGCCTGTGAGAGGCCTCTTGTGTGAGCTCCTCAATGCAGATGGCTGGTTGCTAGGTGACTTGAGATGAGGAGGATGATGACGATGATGATGGTGATGTAAGAGGAGATGATTTATTATGCCTGAGCTTAGCCTCGGAGGGCTAACCCTAACCCTAACCTGCTTGATGCGGTGTCAAAGCCTGAGGCGTCAGGCTGGTTCCTCTGAGGAGACCCCAAGCTCCTCGCGTCTCTGGCTCACAGACATGGCTGTTCGCGCTTCTCATTAACAGCCTCGCGCCGTCTCCCCATTAAAGACGCTGCTCCGCCTCGGTCGGTGTTCCTTACGCTCTTCAGCAGGTCCGCGCGTGAGGTCTTCTTCCTGGACAGGCGGTGGCCGTGCAGACAAACGGTGCAGAAGCGTCTTTCCTCTGCTCCGCTAGCTGTGCTCCACTGCGACTGAGTTCCTGTTTACGCTCCTGACACTGTCAGCTGACCTCCGTGGAGCTCGCTCTTCTTCATTTCAGCTTTAAATTCACCTCATTACTTTATGAAATATAGCTTTCATCCCTAAGAGGTTTGAATATTATTAGTTCTGGGGACGTCCTTGAGCAGCACCCAGAAGAAGGTTCCTGCAAAACGTTCCTATAGAAACTTTAAAGCAAGACCAAAATCTCTGCATTGTTTCTTTCTCTAAATATAAAATCTGTTTTTCCTCACATTTATGAAAATACACTAAAAAGGTGTTTTGGCAATATTTATGTCATGAATGTTGAGTCATTTTAAATGCATTTTATCCTCTAACGTGTATAAATGTAGCTTTAGCCTAAGAGCTACATGTGGAGGAGAAGGAAGAAGAGGAGGGGTAGGAGGAGAAGGAGTAGAGCAAGAGAAAGAGGAGGAGGCTGAGGGGGTGGAGGGGAGGTCAATAAATGCAGCAGAATGAAAGTTCAGCAGAAGATTGTTTGTGAACTGGTTCCCAGCAGAGCCACTGGGACCAGTGAGGCAGCGTCTCCTCCACAAACCTTCTCATGCTTTTACTCTCTCGGTCGGGCCTGCAGCAGGAAGTGTCACTCGTGGAGGTGTGACCCGGCTGTCCTCACACACCAGTCCCATCACACCCACCACCATCAAGGGACCGATAGTCCCAGTCTGTCCGTCAGGGGCTGCTTGCCTCTTTAGGTTAGCTTTAGTTAGCTTTAGCTTGTTTGAGTTGTCACAAACCACCTAACACCCACTTCGAGGCGGAGGCACCGGCTGGACTGGTTTAGTTGTGCGTTACTGGTTTAGTTACCTTGGTTAGCACTGAAGGAGCATGACTGGTGAGTGACGGCGTCTGTGGCGTGTGTGGCGTGGCGTGTGTGGTGTGTATAGCGTGCAGTACCTGCGCCACTCTGGGGAGGCCTCCTGCTGGGGCGGACAGCATCCCCCATCCTTGTTGTTGTTGCTGCTGTGTTGTAAAAGTCTACCAGCACGTGTGTTAGGGCCTGACTGCGTCACATGACCAATGGGGAGTGTAGGGGTGGGGACAAGCTGAAGTTGACCCTGGTCGTCACGGCGACTAGCATGATCAATTAAGCTCCTGAAGGCTGTTTTCATGTTCTGACGTGTTGGAGTTCCATCATTGAAGTTAAAAGCCTTTGAGTTGTTTGACCTTAGCTACGCTTCTCAATGTTAGAAAAGCTAAAAATTGCATTTTTTAAAGCTTTGAGTTGTTTTTAGCTTCAGTAAACGACCTACGATGCTTCATACTTTCACCAGGTATGTGACAGTCGAAACACCAAACGAGACACCTCAGCAGGGAAATTTGGGCTTGGTATGGGACAGTTTTGTTTACACCCGTGATGGTATCAGGGAGAAACAAACAAACCAAAAGGTCTAGAGTTGCTTTAAAGTCAAAGCAAAGTCAGTTCATTTTTTACGCTTTTAAAAGCTAAAAAAAACCGGAAAGTTGCACTTGTGCACACTTTGGTAGCCACATACAGCATCATGCACACACACACACACACACACACAGACCTGAAGGCAATTATATTATAGATGCAGTTAGCTGGACCAGTGTCTGGACGTGGGAGGAAACACCGACAAGGTGGGTTTTCTAGGTTTCTCTGAAACGGAGCATCTTCTGAAGAAGCTCATCCTCTAGCCTGTGTCAGGAGTCATGATAACTAGCCGGTGAAGCCGCTAGTCACCTGCCATCACTAGCTGTGTGGTTCCGCTGCCATGAGCCTCCCTCCCGCTCACGCCTGCAGCGTTTGTTCTGCAGCCAGAGCTTCGGGTGGACGCGGCCGACGCTGCGCTCTCCTTTCAAGCTCTCAGCTGACTTCTGTCATAGCTGGCTCCTTTTCTCTTTGATGCTGCTGACCGCTCAGCCTTTGTGTGCTCTTCCTCTCCCCGTCTGTGTCAAATTAAAGGTCAGCGTCTGCAACTCTTCTCTTTATTCTGGTGCAGCCGAGGGAGAGGTCCAATAAATCCAGAGGGGATGTTGTCACCAGGGAGGCGGAAAGGTCACTCCCCACTGGGAGAGCCAAGTGGAGAGAAGCTCCCTCATTAAAATCACTCCACCTACAGCTTTTTGCTGCAAAATGTCACTTTCCAAACCAGGTCAGATAGCCGACTCTTTTAAGATCACCTTTAATTAGAAGTCCAGTTATTCTGTTTACCTGGTTGGGGCTCTACTTTCTAAACTCTCCACTGTGTTCCCCTAAAGCAGACAGCACTTTCTTCTGCTTCCTCTATGTCTCCTCTGCATGCTTTGATGTTCCTGGTTACCTGCTGTGTTCATCCGGCTGCTGATTCAGGAAGCAACCAAAACATCTGCAGTCTCTTCAGGATCTACTGTGGCTTTCTCCAATGGAGGAATTTCTTTTTCACCACTGTTCTATTCTGTTCTATTCTGTTCTATTCTGTTCTGTTCTGTTCTGTTCTGTTCTAGTCTATTCTGTTGTATTCTATTCTATTGTCAACAGAGAGGTTAAATCACTCTGCAGAATGTTCTAAAGCACAGGTGATCAAACTGTTTCAGGTTTCAGTTAACCTCTGATCCTGACCCATTTGAGGGGTTAGCTTCTTGCACCACCTGGTCGGGCCATTCATCAAGATCTAAAACCCAACGTGGCCCCTCAGGCTAAAGAATTGCCCACCCCTGCGCGAGAGACATTTCTTTTTTATCGACATGGAACCAGAGTTGGCCCGAGTTTAGGACATGTTTAAAAAAAAGCATAAGGAGAAATTCGCGTTTAAGGTGGTGTCGACAATAGCTTAGGGACGCAAATTACAAGGTCAAGTCACAACGCCAAAGGAAACTGTAGGAAATATTGGCTGTTGTTTGCAATAATCATAATCATCAGAATTAGGTATAACCGTATATGATTGTATATAAAGTTTGTATTTCTTCTGTATGATCGAGTATGTGGGGCCCAGTATATGGGACAAAAGTCATGGCCACTTGTGGCCTTGGCGCTACCTCATGACCTTTGCGTCACTGTCAGATACACCTACTGGGCGCGGTCATGTATTCAAAAGGTCTGGATGCGGAAGAGAAGAGGCTCTTCCTCGTCACACACCGGGGGTCCAGACCCCCAGCTTGTTTGTCGAAGAGTCCACAATTGTGTAATAAATCTTGCTTCACAGATCTGGTCTCCTGTTTGACTCCACCCCTGAATGAAAAATACTACAAAACAAAAGCAGGATCAGGGAAATAAAATGGTACAACAAAGGGTAAAACGCAGAGACAGCAGTCATCCACAAGCCTTTTCACCTGTTCTTCTGGTGGGAGATTCTCTCATTTTTCAGATTTTTCAAAGTGCACAACAGCCAGTTCTGTGAGCGTGTGTAAATGTCAGGAAGAAGAAGAAGGAGAAGTAAAAGAACTCCATTTCCTGCTTCAGTGAGACTATAGTGGAAAAGTGGAGCCCAGGCAATCATTTCAAATGGATTCTCCCAGTTTGAGAACCAAGGCAGACGTCTAAAGAGCTCAGAGACGAGCTCAGAGATGCCCAGGGGTCACCCAGGGGTCACCCAGGGGTCACGCAGGGGTCACGCAGGGGTTACCCAGGGGGTCACCTGCAGATCTCATCTGGACTGATAACACTCCAGGGAGAGAGTGGCAGCAACAGCTAGCTCATCCTGTTGCCATGGCAATTTGAAGCATTGTCACTGCAGAACTGAGACAAGCCTCAACTGCCCAAAACGTTTATCGCATTTTGTCTTTGATGGCTCCTCTAATGGACATTCAATCTTTTCGAAGGGTGCAGTTGGAATTCACCAAATGTGTGTGATTTGTTAATACACACATACGTTTTGGAGTTCAACCACAAACAGCAGTTTTGCTGCTGTGACTGGCAGACAAAGTGTTTTTTTTCCTATTTTGGCTCAGATTATCTAATTACACAGGAGCCATTAAAGACGATAGTTCTGTATATATTATGATAAAATATGCACGTGGGCCGTTGCAAATATTTTCTACCTGTGGGAGACGTATGACGTTTGATTGTTTGGGACAAGCATAGCGGCTGTTTGTTTCTCCCTTTCAGAGTGTAAAAATGTAGTGTTGCTCTGGAGGAGGACTACCTCCCACACTCAGGCTGCACCCTTTCAAGACCAGAACTGATCTCTTCAACAAACCGCTCCCTTTTTTCCTCCACCTAATCATAAATATGCATGATAAAGCTGGCTGCAGGCCAGGCGTTTAGGCACCCGACCCTCACAACTGTACAGAACCGCATCCTTGAGCTGGAGCCTGCGATCACACGGCGCGCAGCTGTTCATGCACCATCGTTGCTGCTCTCCTGCAGCGATCAATTGGATTCTGACACTGTTGTGCAAGTGGAGGAGCCCACTCCCTCCCACAGGCTGACCTGTCCGCCGGCACCGATGCAACCGCGGACCATGGTTGATGGGGAGGTGGAGGATGCTGCGGACTTCCCTTCAGCATTCCATTTTGTAGTACACTACCCCCGCCACCCACCAGCCACTACATGAACTCACTACCGGTGCCGCAACGGACCACGGGACATGTTATTACAGCACCAACCGCGGTGTTGCTGCAGATTAATCATGCTAGGCTTTGGTTTAGCTTGCTGCTCCTTGCTCTCTTCAG
>CAAE01014706.1:721600-731600 GCA_000180735.1 Tetraodon nigroviridis
GGGGGATTTTTTAGGTTTTTTTTTTTTTTTTTTTTTTGTGAGTTTTGCTCACAAATAAGTTTGAGCTGTTTGCTATTTCATCCATCTCAGACATCTAGCAGCTCCGGTCCTCACTGCTCTGTTTGTATTTCCACAGATGTGTACACACAGACCACAAGGGAGGATAAATTTAGCTCCTCTCCCTATAGACCCGTCAGTGATTGACAGCAGGGATGATGTCTTCTGTTTCAGAAAGTGTCGCCCACAGCAGTCACCCTTGGAGACGCTTTGATGTCTGCTTTGTTCTAAATGCCTGAACGCTGTTGTACATCCAGTGTGACATCTTCTGCAGGATGCAGAAGCAGGACAGGAACATCCACGTGGATGAGACAAACAGGGAAAGAGAAAATCCGATAAAAAAATCCTCCTTTTTAACGCCTCCTTTCCATCCGTGTTTGACAGGTAGGACAGGCGTCCCCAAATCATCTCAACACAAAAACCGTGGGGGGCTTCCTGGCTCTGGCTCTCATTAACAGACAGATGAGGGACCACTTCTGAAAGGCTGCATTTGAACTGTAATGTTGCGTGGGAATAACACGGTTTGTTTTTAGATCCTGGAATCACACATCCGCTTTGTTCTGCAATGACTGTGATGGAGCGCTAACAGCTTTGCAGATGGAAAAACACCCAGCAGCTCTTGCTGTCTGGCTGTTTTTTTTTGCCAGCTGTCTGGATATTTGAGGCATTATTTAAGGCTTTATGTGCTGTGAACTCCTGAACCTGTAAAGAGGAGTCATCCTTCCTCGGCGTGCGTTATTCCAGCGTGCAGGGTCGCATCAAGGGAGGTTGATGCTGCCGCTCACCTTGGCCGGGCGCCCCGGATGGCTGCCCCTGTAGGCCATCAGTCGGTGGAGGGTCTGACTGAAATATTAAAGAGGCTCTGGGGAGGAGCGCGTCACCGCAGAGGGGGCGCCATTGGTGCCGTAGCAGATGTCGCAGGTACGGAACAGCCTCCCGCTGCCTGTCGCTCATCAAGACATTGTGATAGAAAAAGAAGAAAGGATGGGGGTCAGCTCTGCCAAAGATCAGCTGAGGGGTGAAGAAAGCCGCTGAGGTGGGGTTTGTTTACCTCAGCCATGTCTGTTGCCTGGGCAACAGTGAATATCATGTTGGTGATGGGCTGAAGCTTCAGGAATCAGATTCCTTGTGGAATAACTGGAGCGCTTTGCACCATCCAGAGTGTGACCTAAATAACTGCCTCCTTAACCTTTGACCCTTTAACCTCTGTTAAATTGAGTCTGGCTACAGTTGTTTTTGTTGTTTTTCTGCTTCTATCTCAGACTGGAAAGATGCATCCTGAACATTGGTTCTGTGAGGAGTGTGAAGGTTAATCCACCGTTTGTGCATGTCAGTTTGTAATGAGAATGACCTCTCTCTCTCTCTCTCACACACACACACCCACACACACACACACACACACACACATACACACACACACACACACACACACACACACACACACACACACACACACACACTCTGTCTCTGAGGCTAACAAACGTGTTTGGCAGAGGAGGCGTTCTACTCAGGGAGACTAGCGAAGGAACTGCAGCCTCTGGGGAAAAGGGAGGAGGAGAGGAGAAAGAGAAGGAGGCAGGCAAAAAGCAAGGGAGTAAAAAAAGGCAGATGCAGATTTCTACCGTGGTATCCGGGCTTCTCTGGTTTTGATGCATGCTCTCCTGTGTGTTGCTCTGGACACTCTGTCCTCGTTCTTCTGGAGGATTTCTGACATCGGAGTCATGCGTGAGCGTATCTGTAACTATAAAACAAGGTTAACAGGGTCATTAATATGGCCCTGCTAGGTATTTAGAGGACCTAAATGAAGCCTACGTGGAGGGCTCGTTTGTGGTTCCTTAACAAGCTGCAAAAAAACCTCCAACTAAACCTGAAGCATGTTCCTGACACACTCCGGCAGTCCAGAAGCCTGATGTGCTGCATCTGTAGCTTTTCAGCCTGACTCTGAGGGACGGACGCCCGGGTGGCGGATGCGAAAGCGCTCTCGATCCCCCTACAGAGACGCTTCTGCTGGATGAGGTTTGCTGGGACAAAGACGTTGGTGTTTCTTTTAGGGAGAAATGTAGGAAATGACTGTCCCCTGCAGCTCAGCTGTGCTCAGCAGTGCTCAGCACGCTTATCATGGTTGATGTCTCTAGAAATCATTTCCATTCATTGGGGAGCTCCAGGAAGCAGCTATCTGTGCAGCAGCTCATCCATATTTATGGAATCTCCCAGACTCATTGTGTGAATGGATTCAGTTTAAAGACACACAGACGCCGTAGACCCAGACCAAATCTTGAGTTTGATCAAGGTGTTGGAGAAATGACATCCCATCAGCCACGTAATTGATGCTCCTTTGCTGCCTTTCAAACACCTGTTGCAACAGTCGAACCTGCAGCTCCAGCACTGACGTGCAGGAGTGCAAAGCTGTCTAAAGCAGAGCTGCGGCTCGCTGCTTTTGTGAATCCAGTCCAATTGCTGTTGCCTGATGGTAAAGAAGCCTTTCATATTCTAATTGTCTGATAGGTGAATGTGAGCCTGGAGCTGCTCATCCAGTCCTCCTGGATCTGCTCACTCTCACAGGCCTTTTTTCTAGTAACAAAGACACCAGTTTTTCATTGCGTTTGAAATTATCCTGCCAAGAAAGAAGAATACCAGGGCATCCGTGTTTCTCACCGTATGTGCTGCATATGCTGCTTTTATCTGTGGTGAACACAACAGCTCAGCACAGGCGCGCTTCCTGGCTGAAGCTGCATACCAGGAAGTGGAGACAGCTCCACTGTCTGACGCTGTGCTTTCTCATCACTGGTGTGTGTGTGTGCGTGTTTGTGTGTGTGTGTGTATTGTGGAGGATGTAAAGGCTGAGTCATTTGACTGCCAATGTGACCCTCGGGACTGCAGACAGGCAGCAACAAACGCGCTGATTGCTCCAACTGATCCTGCTCATTTGGGGGTACAAGCTGAGTCTGGGGGACAGCAGATTCACGTGGCTTTGCTGTCTTTTCCTCCCGCCTTCTGCATTGTTTTTGTCACTGCGAGGACTGTAGCGTAGCTACAGGACAAGTGTGTGTTGTCTGGGGCTCCACGATGAGACTGGAACACACCCACAGCCATATTTCTCTGGAGCCCTCACGTGTGTCGTTAAAACCGGTATGAATCACCTGGGTGATGTCCCCCTATTGTCCTCTGACATATACAACCGTTTAGTACATCGGCTAAAATTAGCCAACTGAGCAGGCAGCGCTGATGGCCACGTGGGGGGAGGAGCCACATTTCACCCCGAGCAGGTGGACACAGCTGCTTCACAATGTCCTAAGTCAACCTAACCCTACCCTAACCCGGACCTGGATGAAAAGTTGGGATGGAGCATGAACGCTCTGACATTAATTCAGTGCTTCCACAGCTGTTACTCACTTTTGTGGTCAAATGTCAGCAGAACTCCAATAGACAAATGAAATACAACTTTGTGTGCAGAAATGCTAAAATTCCTGTTTGCCTGTTGACGAGCAGATGAATGAATAGTTTTTCTGACAAATCTGGGGATCTTTGAAGTCTAAAACGGACCTGAACAGCAGCTTGGTTTTGTACGCTGAAATATGAACAGAAGCACCGAGGGAAGCTGGTCAGTGATGACGAGGCTCTCTGTGTGTTCATGGCTTGGGAGTCTTCTGCTCAGATCTCCGCGTTTCAGCCTTCCCACGTATGGATTTAATTTGTGCAAATCCATCAGGAACCAGAAATGAAGCCTTGCCTCAGCCAGTTATCCTTCCTGTGTTCTCTTGTTCATTTTACATGTCCTCAAGTTAATTCCCGTCCTAATTAACTACCTTTGAAAGGGATCTATGTGATAATTACTGCAAGGAGGTGGAACGGAAGTAATCACACGCTGCAAAATTTATTCCCCACCACAGGGAGAAGCCGAGTGTTACCCACTTTTGTCCCAAGAACAACCTTCAGCACTCATTTTGGAAGCAGAAGCAAGTGAAGGTAGAAGGCGCGCCCAACGGAGGACACATGTCCAGCAAGGACATCCAATCTGACCTTACTGTGGCGGTGGCCTTCACAGGGACTGGGGCTGTTAAATCCAAAACTTCCAAACTCCCGAAAGAGCAGAAAAATACATATAACTGAAAGCTTTCTCCAGCATTTCAAGGGAGAGAAAAATGAATGGCTGCCATAAAAAATGAATACAAACTCTAATAATTATGATTCGGCATGAAAAATACATGCTTTCTGTTCCAGTCTCGACTCTCAGACTCTCAGAATCTCTGGACTGTCTGAAACTCTGGCGAGTCTTTGCAGCCGCTGGCTAATGGTCCAGGAGGCGTTGCGTCTCCGCCCAAACGAAGGTGACTCCCACCAGCACTTTAACATCCTTATCGCATTGCTCACTGCTGCTGCTCTCATCCTGGTGTGCCTGAGGCAGGACCAATCACAGAGCAGCATTGTTTTGGTGCGAGGGGAGGAGACGCCACCCCCTAAACCTTTAACCCCTCCCTGAAGACATAAATAATATATTTTTTTGGTATTTTTTGTGTGGTGGCCGATGGGAGCTTGACCAGCCACAGGAGTTCCAAACGAAGCAGGACCAGAGTGAAGAACTACCTTCTCCAGGTGTTACCAAATATGAGCAGAGCCCAAATGTCCATCATAAAAGGAGATATCCAGCTGAGGATGCAGCAGATAAGAATTCTGTGCAGATATAGAGAAGAATAAGATCCTGATTTAAAGTTAGATGTAGATTGTTTTTAATTATTTAGACCAGTTGTTACTTGGCATTTGTCAAAGCATACATTTTAGGATATTTCATTAGCAACAGTCATCTCAGGACAGTCTGAGGCTCTCTTACACCATTTCTGCTGTAGAGAATGGTTCAAACTAGTTTTAACTCAGTAAAACACATAATCCTAATCTTTTCAATAATCTTCTGAATCTTCGTATTGAAACTGAACTTGAGACAAATCCCTGTTTTCTAGCAGACTCACTGCTAAAGTTTAGAGGTTTTTTTAGTGCCTCTTTTATGTCTGTGGCAGCTCTAAAATAAAGAGGAGAGGAGCTCAGCCTTTTAAATTGGGGTTGACAGGGAGGCGTGCAGCAGGAGGTCCAGGCCTGGACGGATGCGTGTGCGTAACCCTTCCTAAGCCAAGCTTCTGAGTTTTCAGCTCTTTCCTCCATCAGTGTGCCGTGAAAGAAAGAAAGCACAGTGATCCTGAAGCTGTGAGGTGTGTGGAAGTGACTGGAAGCAAAGCTGGCAGGTCCTCTACCTGTTGGTGGGCGGAGTCACATTCACACTGAGAACCGTTATAGACGGGCTGCTCTGTCACACCATCGCGCTTCTTTTTCCAACCTGAAAACGACGCGTGTGTGTTTTCTGACTCATCGGTGTGAGAGCAGACAGTGGTTGGCTGACAGGAAATTATTTCTTTTTTAATTTGTAGAAAGAAGATTGTTGCTTGGCAGGAATTTGTTTCTATGTTTCTATTCACTGAGCTGGGAAAGAAGCAAAGGTAACGTTTTAATACGCTGCTGCCGTTACTGAATTCTTGAAGTCTTGTCCTCAAACGCGACTCATTTAGAACAGGTGTGCTTTGTTTTTCTGTTAACTGTTTCACTTTTTGTCAATGAATGCCAATTTCTGATCCAACTTAGTCACCGAGGAAACCCACAAGGAAGATGTTTTTTGCTTGACAAATCCTGAAATGATTAATCAGGTACCTTCATGGCTGCAGGTTATTTTGCTCTCGAGCTCTGGCTGGATTTTGGCATCACTTGGCAAATCGCATGAAGCGTTTTTCTAGGAACACGCTGACTTACCGAATTCCTGTCACATTAAACGCTTAGTTAAACATACAGTCAAGCATGTGTGAACATGTCCGTGTGTGTCTGAAGACTCCCTAAATATCTTTTGCTTTATTCCCACTTAAATCCTGATTATTTCCATCTGTAAGATGTACTTCCTCCACCCTCGCTGCCACTGCCGTGACTTATTTTCACAGAAATCACAAAAACAAACCGCCCACCTCCCTGACAGTTTCTTGTATTTCACTTGATTAAACCGACACCGGAGTCCTTAGGAGACGTTTCCATGCCGACAGACCTGAGGCCCCTCAGCCTGCACGGTCTCAAATCTGAAATAACAAAGACAAGAATTAAACAGCTAAAAACTTTGAGAGTCCAATTATCTCTGTGTGCCCTTTCAGGTCCAGTTGCTGTGATCAGTGGCGAGGAAGACTCCGCCAGCCCTCTTCATCACGTCAACCATGGGATCATCACCCCATGTACTCTGGATGCGGGTCCTGATGCGGTTGTCATAGGGATGACTCGCATCCCGGTGGTGGAGAATCCCCAGTACTTCAGACATGGACACAACTGCAACAAGCCGGCCACGCGTAAGTCCGCCGTCGTCAGTCTGCCGTCACGGCTCAGAGCCGCCCACGCTCGCGATCAGAGCGCCAAGACGTTAGCGCTGGTGTCCCATTCTATCACAGAGGTTCTGCAGCTGTCGGTCTGGACAGAATTCCCAATTTGGGCTTTATTTGATGCTTTTTTAGAGCCCATCAGCCTCACGGAGAGGAAACGGTCAGCCACATCCAACCGTATCGTTCCAAGACGTTCTGTGCCGTGCTGAATGGAAATTCGTCCATTACTTGTAGTTATTTCTTTCCTCTGAGCTGCTCGGGCCATTATTACCGCGGTACAGCAGGGCACAGTGGCTGTGTGTCGCCCATCATTATTTCTAACCCGGTGATTGAACTGGAACAGCCTGCTCTTGTCAGGTTCAGCAGACTCGACCCAGCAGTTTCTTTTCAGTCAAGGGAGACAGAAACAGGAAAAGGGACTCACAAAATTTACCCTTCCATCAGAGGAGAGCCAGAGCCGATGAACACAGCAGGAAGGAAAAGGTTCTCCCGAGTTTACTGATTCTGAACCAGGTTCTGGTTAAAGGTGCTCAGCAACCTTTAACCCAAACAGATCCCTTTAACACAGCATAAAAAGAGAAAAGGGAAGGCCAACATGCGCTTGCCACAATCTGACTCTACAGAGTTGTGAGGATCGTTTATTATGCTCCTTCTGATTTGTTCTTCATCTTTACATGAGATCTTTACCTGGTCATGTGATGTAAACCTCTGGAGACATCGCTCCTTTATAGAAATTGTCCTCCCGCTGTCTGACAAAGAAGCGACTGGAGTGTCCCCTAAACCTACCGGTTGTCCCCTGGGACACATAGGGCAGCTTTACCGATGCAACCTGGTAAGTACTGCCTGTTGCATCACATGTTCCAGAGAGCCATGATGAGAGATCAGATGGCTCTGTTCAGAAAAAGACTTTGACACCTCAGCTCACTCAGAAACATAACTAACAGAAGTTGATGTATGGATTTTAGCCAATGAGGTCGAAGAAAATCCCATTTAGAGGTAATAAATAAATAAATGGCAGGTCTGATGTATTCTGAATCCCATGAATGGTTAATGTCGAGCCAGCCCATAATTTCCATCTGCGTGTCTTGCACAGGATATCTGATTGCAGACTAATGAATAAATGACAGCTGCCGCCAATGAAACGTTCTCCCACGTTCGGGCTAAAGTCAAAGGTGTCTGCTGAAGCCCTCTTAGAGCATCGCTGCTCTCTTCCCTCTGCATTTCCTTTTTTAGCTCTCGTTCTGTGTGCGTGTTCAAAAAGGCAGACCGGAGCAAGCAAACACTGATTTCATCACAAGGCCGTGAATGGCTGCTCCTTTCTGCTCCTGGCTGGGAGGGAAGAGCAGAGACTGAGGACAGCTTGTGCCTGCGCTCGTCCTTCACTGAATATCAACGCTTCCTTCCCCCAGGCCAGCAGGTTTCTGAGTCTACACCTCTGTATCCACATTGTGCAGGTGTACAACAGGGAAAGGGTTGTGTGCGCATATAGGTGGACTGTCTTCCGCCTCTGGTTTGATTCCCAGGGTGGCCCCGCGGGTCCTTACTGTCCTGCTAGAGGCCTCATTCAGACTGCTGCTGCTCTATGGATCCACTTTCACCAAAACAAAAGTCATTCATTCATTTGCCGCTTGTCCAAGAGGATAGTTTGGTGATCCACACACACATGCATCCAAACACACTCTCCCATGTCTGGGGTCCAATAGAACCCCCCCACCCCCGCGCCCCTTGAACATGGCTGCGGCTGCTGCTACTGTGGTGCAGGCTGCTTTTTAATTGGATAATAATGATAATAACATTAATGGGTAAATTACAGAAAAAGTGTAATCAGTAAAATGTGCCAAAGTGCTGCCTGTGAATATTCCGCCCTGTTTAACGTGCAGCAGCTGTTGTTTGTGGTGACGGTGTTGTGGAGCGTCGGTGTCTACATCAGGCGCTCCGGACTGAACCACTGCCAGGATATGATGCTGGCAGCTCTCCGTCTGGAGCATTCTAGCATCGTTTCCAACAGCTGGGGTGTGTGTGTTTGTGCGTGTGTCTGAGACTGCTGCTCTCAGGGTTGTTTTCCCAGATGAATTATTCAGGAGAATTCCTTGGTCGGCTCCAGTTAAAACACACAAAGAGATGGAAATTCTGGAGGAATGGCTTCCTGTTGGTGGCCTCCATGAAACCAGAGGACCTGCTGACAGTTTAAAGCACCAGCGAAAACACACAGAAATGACAGGTGTTGTTGTCCTCCCGTGGAACCGGAACACACACACACATACACACGTTCATATTTGCCTGATGGTCATTGCATCGGTGATGATTGCTTCATTTCACCAGATGAAGCGCTGGTCTTGACTTTTATTGCCGTAAACAAGCGAGCAGTGACTGATTAGAGCTTCTGGTGAAATCAGCTTTATTTTTTTAAAGCCCAGCAAAAAAAGAACAATCCTTGGGAAATGTAGCCACATTAGGGAGATAAGCTTAGAAAAGGCAAAGGACAATTCTTTAGCCTAATGACAGATCCATATCTAGCAGATCTGCTGTCTCCCAGCAAGTGGTTTTGTTTTATCAGTCGGCTTGCTCTTTTAATTACGGATTTGTCACGTCCCGCTGGCCAACAGCATACAATAGCGTTTGATGTTGGAGTGTAACACACAGTCTTTCATTATATCCCTGTTATTAGTGATATCACACACGGCTCGGACCCCCGCCCCCCTCCTGTCCCCTCTGCTGGTGCTGTAACAGAGACATGATTCCGCTCAAGGTGATGTTTTTGAATATTAAAACGCTTCCAGCAGAGACAAGGAGAGAGTAATTTGGCAGCTTGGAAGCCACAAATGAATGAAAGTGCAGAGCAGACAGATGAAAAGGGCGCCGTCGTGTTTCTAGGCTGTGAGTCAATGAAGGAGAGCTGCAGAGTGAGCCGCCCCGCCGACCGACCAGTCGGGACTTCAAAGGTCGCTCTTTCATTTGCTGTTGGAGACACAATGAGCTCCTTCCAGGAGAGGTCAGAAGGAGCAAAAGCAGAAGTGCAGAGGATCACCACCGAGGTGTTCATGTCCGAGTCAGCGCCACCGAGTCCCCAAGTTCATCAGCATTCACCCATCAGATGCCACCTCATGAATGCTAATGCTAAACTGCATCTGCAGTCTCGTTTACTTTGCAGATATTTCACAAACTACAGAGACGAAACTGGTTCAAGGCAGACTAAAAGGATCCTGAAAGTTTTCTCTGTCATCCATCACTGCCGTGCACCAACTGGTGCACTCAAAAGGGAGATCCACAAGATTTACATGTGCAAAGCTCAGATTCCTGACCTGCTTCAAAAAATGTCTCACACAAAGATGGAGTCTTTTCTAAAATGTCATCAGCTAACATGAGGTTAGGTTAGCTTGATTTAAAGTGCCTCTGGTTCATTGGTTTGCTAGGACCACCCTTAGCAGCTCAACCGGCTCAACTTTTAGTTGAAGTAACTTCCCTGAACGCGCTTCACTCCTTTTAATGAGATGTTTACTGGCACATTTGTGGGGCCTCTCAGCTCAGGCTGCACGCTGGGCCTC
>CAAE01014706.1:734100-759552 GCA_000180735.1 Tetraodon nigroviridis
CAGCAGATGAAGAGTTAGAAGAGTTTCAAAGAAAATCTGCAGTTTGCAGTTGTTATTCTTCCTGTTTGAATTCACCGACTCTCCGTTGTCTTTAGGGACACGACTCCTAACTACCATCGGTTTTATTATCAGTATTCATTCAGGCCGGATTATTAATGTGTTTTAAAGTTTAAAGTTACAAGGTCAGAGCGCTTGTGAAAGAACACAACGTGTCAAGCCAACATCAACTTTTAATTTCTCAGCCAGAGAAAAAAGATGTTTTATTCATGAAATGAAAGAGGCAGATTTTTTTCAGTCGAGACATACAGCAGCAATGAAGAAGCACTGGAACCATCAAGCGTTCCAGTCGAGCTCATTTACATAAAGCCAAAGATATAAGTACCGATGTCCTGATTCTACTGATAAAATATGATGAAACCAAGCACAAACGTACTATTTTCACAGCGGAGATAAGGACTCCATCCATGAAATATTACCTCTCTACATGGCGAAGGAGACAATGAATGGAGCCAAAGTCAAGATAACGATCCAATACAAACTTCTGAGGAGGAATCAGACAAAGGAACAGATTATTGAGCATTCATCATGTGCCTAAAAGTGCTTCCTTACCTGCTGCTTTTGTAGCTAGGAGGCGTTTAGTGATTCCTCCGGCTAGCTCACGTAGAGAAGCTCCAGCAGCAGCCTGAGCATGGAGACCAAGCATAGAGCCACCGTCTCCAAGGACGGAGCCTACAATCTTCAGGTGATCCTTCAGCCCCACACTTATGAGCTGGGAAATGTTTCAGTGTGTTCTGTCTTCTGAAAGGTTCCTAAAATTGGTGACAGCAGTAATGTGTTTATGTCCCAGGTGGAGGTTTCACGTCAATTTCCACCAATGTTTTGGTTTTTTTTTTTCCCCTTTTTGTCTGATGGTGAAAAAAAGTGGAAACAGAGGAAGGGTCGCGCTGAGAACATGACATCATCACAAAATAAAGACCTGGTCTGCTAATAAAGCAGCTTCCAGCTGATCGGATTGACAGCTGCGTCTGCTAGCCTTCCCCCCCAAATCAGCCCCCCGCCGTCCTGGAAGCTGTAATCTGGCTGCTGTTGACGTGTGAGCGTGGAAACAAAAGCTTGACAGTTTGGTTAACTAGCGTTGACGGGCCAACTGGACAACCTGGTTGGCTGAACGAGGCTAACCAGCAGGCAGCAGGTTCAGAGCGCCCCCTGGGGAGATTTCCACCAGGGTTAAATCTGATGTGTGGTCTTTAATTTAACCAGTGTTTCATTTTTGACATTTGATGCAAAGACATTTGCATCACAAGATATTTTTTTATCTTTTTATTGCTGGAATAAACAGGAAAATCAAAACCGAAAACACTTAGTATTTAACACACTTTCCTAAAGCTGCATCTGATTATTTTAAGCATTTTGGGGGCATATGTGGACACTTTTAGAGCAGCATCGAGTGCACAATCAGCTACGTTTCATTCAGCTGAGCTCTCCTCTGAAGCTTAAACTTCTCGAACTAGTACCGAGGCCACGGTCTCCAAAATAAACTCACAGAACTGCTATAAAATATTTCTGGGGCAAATAATTCCAGAAGCCTCCAGACACATATTGGTTGATATTTGTCAGGATGCTCGTTAGCTGTCTTGTTAGCTTTAAGTACGCTAAACACATCCTGTCTCCAGGACACCCGAAGCTTTCTTCTCCGCTTGTCTGCATTCTTTACAATGAGCTTCGAAGCTGGACAAATCAGTTAAACCCATTAAATCTCATTTCTGTGTTTCCAGGTGTGACATACTGTTGTAGCGGCTCCGTAGTAGCGGCTGAAACATGAAAAAGTTCTGTAGTTTTTGGAAGATCCATCAGTTATAGATGATAGTTATGAAGGGTCATCACGGACTGCTGTCCTGGGACAAAGGGAAGCAGGTATCTGCTGCATCTGAGCAGGTCCATAACCCTCCTCTCTTTGTGCAGCTGATCGCCTCTGGAATTCTGTCTGTTTTTTTCTTTTCTTCTTGACTCTCAGTCACACTAGTTGTGTGAAGGAAATATAAATAACTTTTTTAAGTGTTTCTCCAGAATTTCTTCTGGATGTCGCTGGATTCTGACTGTGGTACTTTTTTTTTTTTTTTTAAATGACCCCTCTCCTCTTATTCTACCTATTTCCTCTTCTCTCCTCTCCCCTCCTCCCCTCCTACCTCTCCTCTCTTCTTCTCCTCCTCTCTTCTCTCCTCCTTTAGTTGTCCAGCACATAAAGCGACGAGACATCATCCTGAAGAGGGAGCTGGGTGAAGGAGCGTTCGGTAAGGTCTTCCTGGCAGAGTGTTACAACCTGAGCCCCACCAAGGACAAGATGCTGGTGGCTGTCAAGGTAGGTCCTCATCACCTCTGACTGTGTGTGTGTGTGTGTGTGTGTGTGTGTCCAGGGGATGTCTTCATGAATGTCAGAGTTTTTTCCTTCTCCTCTGTTATTACTCTTACGTTGGTGTTTGTCAAAGAGAAGCTGTGACCTCAATCATTCAGGGTCCCAGCCGGCAGCTTCTCCCCTTACCGGCTTCAGTCACATCTGAAGAAAATGTCACCACAGGCTGCTGCATCAGCTGACTCTAGGAAAGACATACCTTGTTGTTTGTAAAGAAAGTGGACAAGATGTTCTCTTTACCAGGAGACTTGAGGCCAAAACTATGGTGGAAGAGTCCCAGAGTAGTGTTTGCATCCATGCAGCCATTATCTATCTACAACTAAATGTCATGCAACGTTTAGAACATAAACAGGCCCCATCACAGTGTCCAGCCAAGAGCAACCAACTACTCTCAAGAGGTCTGCAGACATCAGAAGCACCGTCACACGGGGCGCAGCGAGAGGGCTCCATGCTGTCCCTTCAGGCCTTCTCTAAAGTAAATCAATACTGCTGTAAATACAGTAGGACTCTGCAAATGGACAGAGCCAGCGTTTAGAGCGTCTTCACACGGTGATGTTTGAATTGTAAAACCTAATGAGTGATACCAGATTTGAACCTCAACACGAGACCGTGAACCTCGACAGTCAGTCAACTTCCATTTGTATAGCGCCACAATCAGAACTGTCTCTAGGTGCTTTACAGAGGCAGAAACTCAGAGCCTGAACCCCCTGGTGAGCAAGTGGCAAGGAAAACTCCCTTTTAACGGGAAGAAACTGTGAGCAGGACCAGGCTTACAAGGAGGAACCATCCTGCTGACAACACAAAAATCCTGTAATCTGTGACCCTGGTTTGACTGGTCTGTGCTCGTCGCAGTAACAGCCAAATTAATAAAACTGGAGTTCAAACAGGAGAAAATTCCAGGTCAGAAAAGGATACACTGACTGCATCTTTTTACATCCTTAGCTGTTGTTTGGGAGGCACGCCCAGAGCAGACTCCTGTTTGTGTTGGCCACAGAGTTTACAGGCTGTTTTACCAACTTGGCTGCTCCCAAAGCCTCCAGCACACAGCAGAAGGCTGCATTTGCTTTCCAAGGCCTTTTCACCAGCGATAATGTCAACGGAAGCCAACAAAGCAATCGCCAAGGCCACAGAGATCAAGACGAGCAACTTCCTGAGTCGGCGGTGGGGATTTCATTAACAGCCCGTCCCAAAAAACAGATGCTCCTTATTTCCATGAATCAATGCGGGTTTGTTTATGTAGCAGCGGCGGCTGCTAAAGCCTCTACTGAGGGCGTAACCTGCACTTTGTTTACTTGCAGACTCTGAAAGATCCCAACTTGTCGGCGAGAAAGGATTTCCAAAGGGAGGCGGAGCTGCTGACCAACCTCCAGCACGACCATATTGTCAAGTTCTACGGAGTGTGTGTGGACGGAGACCCTCTCATTATGGTGTTTGAGTACATGAAGCATGGAGACCTGAACAAGTTCCTCAGGTCAGTTTGTCACCATGGTTACTGCAGGTGTAGCCTGGCCACTTCTTATATTCTACCAATATTTATGAGTCCTTAAAATGTGGACATTTTTGGGAACTTTTCCAAGTCTGATATGCAGAAACAGCCACATTTGCAGTTTTCTGGGTTCACAGCAGGTTCTCCTGCAGCCCTTTTGTTCTGTAATGTCAGACTGCACCGAGGGAAAAGACCTCTGATGCATCTCCACAGAAGCGACACAATGGCGCGAGAGCTTTGGTACTGAAAAGATCCACATCAGCAGCGCAGAGAAGTCTGCGTGTGTGTGTGTGTGTGTGTGTGTGTGTTCGTGAGTACTTGAAGACTTTGGGCAGGGAAATTATTCCTGAAATGAAAGGCTGCGTCGAGACTGATGAAATCCTTTCATGCAAGGTGCAAGACTTTTGCTGCCCTGTCGGACGTGTTGGTCACATTTAGCAAACGTGAGTCCAGTCCAGCCTTCAGACATGATGCTGTCTCATCAGTCTGTCCAGGTCTGAATCTAAACAAGTAAAAGACAAGATGAGAGGCCACGCAATTCACTTAAAAGAATACAATTAAGTTCTGAGGCAAGCTGATAGGAGGCACGTTAACATAGAGGGGGAAGTTGTTTCGTACTTTGAGGGCCACTGCTGTAAAAATAGGGTGGCTCCTACTCTAAGGCTCATGAGGACCAGTTAAAAGCAAGGCCTCGTCTGAAGGCATAAACCGCTCCCTCAGAATCATTAAAAGCTCTAAATCATTTGATTTTAGCCAGGTTGGTGACTGTGGTGGCCCCGCAGTCACCAACGCAGGCTCCATTCGGTCTGAAAACACTGATCTCAGTTTTATCTTTAATGAAATTCAGAAATACTATAACATCATCTAGAGCAACTCCTACCCAGCTAGTCAGAACTGAAGAAGCCTGGAGATGAGGAACACCTTCTGGTTACCTTTAGCAGACCATTCCACTCTCCCACAGATGTTAATGGTTAACTTTAGCCTGAACGAATGAAGAAAACAGGATCAGCCCAAATATGGAGCCCTGTGGCACCACAGATGGGCAGATGAGTTTTGAGATCCGTCGGTCAGGATAGGATTTGAATATGATTTGTTTATGTTGATTGTTCTCTCTAGGTAGCAGTGTGACATATTTTACTGCATATTTAAGAATTTAACTTATTGTATTGCAGCTGTTTAAATTTATTCTGGTTTTGGATTTTTTTGGATTATTTTGTTCCAATTAAACAAATTTGTTAAAGTGGGCTTTTACATTTGCTACATGTAGTTTTCATTGTTGTATTTAAGACTTCCGGAATAGCAGCTGACCTCTTTCCTTGTGACACAGAGCACACGGTCCAGACGCCATGATCCTGGTGGACGGCCAACCTCTGCAGTCCAACGGAGAACTGGGCCTTTCCCAAATGCTGCACATCGCAACGCAGATTGCCTCAGGCATGGTGTACCTGGCCTCCCAGCACTTTGTTCACAGAGATCTGGCAACCCGCAACTGCCTGGTGGGCAACGGCCTGCTGGTCAAGATCGGAGACTTTGGCATGTCCAGGGACATCTACAGCAGCGACTACTACAGGGTAGGAGTTTGGGCTCCCTATGTATGCTTTCTCATTTAAACAACAACAACAACAACAACAACATCTTGGCTGCTGGTAAAGATAAAACCTTTCCTTAAACTACCCCCACCCCCTGGCTATACTGTCTAATGTCAGACACATATGAAGTATTTAGTTGCCAGTATTCACGCTAGTTAACACACCGCTCATAAACCACCTCAGGCCTCTTTTGTTTTGTTTTTTATTACTTTTGGGGGAGGTAAACAGCCCCTTCCACCCACCCACACACACACACACACACACACACACACACACACACACACATACATACAGAGGCACACGCCAGCTCTCATGGATGGACGGCGGTGTTGAACCTGCAGGGCTTGTTTATGCAGTTCCATATTCATGTCCTCTCTACTCTTTAACGTGATTAGCTCCAAATGCCGGCAGAAGTTGGAGACTTTAGCATTTTGGGGGAATACATTTGTCCTGTTCTGCACTGGTGGCCTGATGCATGTGTCAGATGCTCCTCAGAGCAGCTCTGTAGCGTTGAAGAGGCAGTTAGCACCTGGTGTGGTCTCTCATCACGAGGAGCCATTTTGAGAAAAAACAACTAACCAAACTCAACCACATCAGATCTAATGAGAAAAAAATCCCACATGAATCTGGAGCTAAGGAAGGATCATCATGTGAAAACGGCTTGTACTGTTACCACTTGCATTTTTAGCCTCCAAGCTCAGTTTTCCTGGGTTACACACTAATTACTGCTGCATCTTTTGGGCGTTTAGCATCAGTGTTATAGAAAGATTGTGCTTATTGTCTTGAATACTCATTATAAGCTGTCTGTGAAGGATGGTAATGGGATATTTAGATACTGGCTGCTTCACTAGCCCCGTTTTTATAGTAACCATGGCAGATATGAGGCTAATTATCTTGTGCATATGATTTATTACAGTGTTGCAATTATGGGCTACATATGCTCCGGGTTTGTGTTTGGTTTATGAAGCTCCGTCTGAAATCATCTTTATGATCACTGGAGAAGCCTCAATTAGAGATTTAAGTGGCGGCTTCAGTCTTGACTTAAATTATTCTTAGTCGTGGAGGGCCACTGACGCCAGATCAGTGGATGACGCACATATTTTCTGCCCTCCCGGGTTCTTCTCAGCGTGCCACATTTGTCACCCGCTACAGTAACTGGAAATCTGAGGAAAGTGACTCAAAAGCAAAGGAAATGTGAGCCAGAGAGATAGCAGATGTGCTGTGAGATTCAGTCAGCAATCAGCACCAGCCATGGCTGACCCATGAATGACATGTAGTAAAATAGACTAGAAAGTCTAAACATTTTACCTTTTTCCTGATATTTGTGTGGCGACAGTGATAAAAGACCATTTGATGCCCATGGATACAATAAAACATGCAAAAATGGGCTATTTAGTGCTTGTGATTGGAGCCCTAACAAGTGTTTGATTGTTCCTCTCCTCAGATGCAGCTACAGTGTTAACATCTGATTAGAATAATTGATAAGGTCCTGCTATTACATGGAGCTCAGTGTTTTGATGCATTAATCCTTGACAGCAGCTGAGCAGACAGCTCCCTCTCAGCCGGGACTCCGGGACCCAGCGGGCCAGACGTCAGAAAGAGAGACAATCTAGCTTGAATCCTCACAAAAAGGAATTCATAACTGCAAACAGCGACAGCTGTCAAGGGTAGTTTTGTTTGCCATTTAAAGGTGCACAGTCCAGAGACCACGTCAAGTGGTGGCTTGGTCAGGGAAATTCACGGTAAAACGTAGTTGAAACACTTGGCGTTGCTCAGCAACCTGCGCAGAAACTGTCTGTAGGAAGAACCCAGTGCATAAAAACAACAACAACAACAACAAAAAAGACTATCCCCCACAAATAATTCATTAGGAAGCAGCGTCAGGGAACTTTTTCAGTGAAAATGTTGGTTCCCTTGAAAAAAAACAAAACAAAAAAACCTCAGTGGTAAATGTATTGAGCACATTTGAGGCAGCTGAATAATTTATGGAATAATTTACTGGCTGCACACTTGACTGAGGATCTGAGGCGTACTTGCAGATGTGTGTGTTGGATTAGGCAGAACAGAGAGAGGAATGTGTGTGTGTGTGTGTACGTGTACCCTTGCATGGACAGCACGTCCCCCGTGTGATGGCGTCACTGCCTGCCTACACGCAGGGATGCTGACAGACCCACAGACGAGGAGCTGCTAACAGCTCTGGACGTCTCCACACACACAGCGCCACCCCCCAGGGCTGCCGAGCTGTCCCGCTGCTACCCGCTGAGACGCTTGCAGCAGCGGGACACAGATGTCCCCCTGTGTCCTAAACCTTCACCCTCACCCAGGTGTTGGTGCTTCGTGTTTGTGTTGTGTTTGCCTCACAGGCTGTGGAGCCGTTTTCATCTGGTGTCGGTGGGGATTTGTTGCTCATTTTCAGCCGGCCTCAGACTGCCTGGAAGCGAGAAGGAGAACGTGGACGCATACGTCTGTGCTTAGTTGTGAAGAAGACTATAGAACATTTACAGTCAGAGGGCCTGAAAGCTTCTTTCAGACACCACATCTGTGTTGTTGAAGCTGCCAGACGTTCAGCCGTGTTGTGAAAGATGAGATTCAAGGACCTGGTCTTCTTTGTGCAGCTGCACGGCTTCGCTTTGAAGACAAACGGCACCTGGGCTATTCTGTGCAAAACTATACGGAGCTCGCTGCTAATCAGCACACGGGCCATATGTGTTACTGCTTTTGTGCAGGAAGGGATGAAAAAACTGTTCCCTCGGTTCCTTTGGGTCCTGTTTTTCCCTCCTCACTTTGCCTGGCGCACCAACACATGCACACCAATCTGACAGAACATTTGCAGCTATCTCGGGGAAAGAAAGCAATATTTTTAGCTTGCTCGTTATTTCACAGAGTTGGATTAATTGAAGAATTTTAAAAATTTGAGAAAATGCCAAACTGTAGAATCACCTGGAAGCGTATTTTTAGACAGGCCAACAGCGCAGCACCTCGGTGGGTCTGCGCGTCCATCTGCTGCCCTGTCTGAAGCCTCTCTGTGGGTTTGAGGCCGCTAGCTTGGACAAATCTCTGGATTGAGTTTTGCTCTCACTGCTAATGGAATCTTTACTGTAGTTTTGATCATATTCCTCACGTCTCTGCAGGTATTCTAGAATCATTAACCTTCTTCTCTGGTTGGAACATTTCTTGCTTCATTGTGGACATACGATCTTGATGGCCATGGCCGTCTGAATCATGATAAATGCAGTTTTCGGGCTTGGGTTTTTGTTAACGTTAAAGGTACTCTCATATTTTATGGAACAGTCTGTGGGCTGACTGGTGTTCTTGGTGGAAATTCTGCCGCAGTTATCAGCACAGCTGCTACGTCACCGTCAGTCTTCCTGTCGCTGCACTTTGAAATCAACCGTTGCCACTAACATGCTTCCATTACTAAAATGAACCTGAATGGCTCTGATTCATTAGCCTGCCCATACTTCATTACACACACACACAAACTGCAAAGGCCGAAAACTCCAAAAAGGTGATAGATGTGATGAATATGCAAACGTTGCTGCTCTGAACAATCCCACATTCACAGTTACAGTCAGCAAAATACTGGCACAGCAGCTGAAAAGAACTCCTTGTAAGAAGGTAAAATTGTGTTTTTATGACACAGAGCACAAGACGTGTGTGTGTGTGTGTGTGTGTGTGTGTGTGTGTGTGTGTGCACGTGCGTGTGTGTGTGTGTATGTGTGAAATCCTCTGAATCTTTTACCACCCAGCAGCCAGAATAGATACGACTTTATCTCCCCTCGGCAGCAGCACAGCAGGTAGAACCTTAATGGACATCATAGCCTCTAAAAGTGAACTTGTGTTCCCTCCTGTCTGAGCTGGGAGACCAAAGATAGCAGCCAGGCCTGTGTGAGTGTCTAGATGGTTATCAAGGTCCTTTAGGATGGCTGGGGCCTCCCGGGGCTCCTTGCCGGCCATCGACTGCCCATGGTAGAGCCCGACCGGGCTAGTATTCTAGCCCCCTGCCATGTTACTATGCTCCCCACACCGTTAATCCAATCACTCCCCTGCCACGGTGGGACAGGCAGAGCACTAATCCAGTTTACGCAGCAAGAAAGAAGCCCCAGACTCATTCCTCACTCTCCGCAGACCACTGCCAGCTTCTCCGTGTGACATTGAGTGAGAAAGATGAGGGTAATTACAGGGGCAATTATTTGATATTTATTACCTGTTTGTGTGTTTTTTTCCCCCCAAGTTCTGGGCTAATTGCCACGGCCTTGTTACAAAAACCCAAGTTGATAGCCTGACCCGACTAGGGAAGCTGGAGCTGCGGAGTCATTAGCATGCGCCAGTTGAGCTTTAGCCTTACGTGGACAGGGCTGGGTGCACCTCAGATAAGCAATCCAGAGTAAGGGGAACTTAATTAATTTTGTTTAATCTTTTTAAAAGTCTACAGGGGGAGCGATTGGCATGCCGCCCTCGCAGGCTCCTTCAGCTCCCTGTCAGCCAACTGTCGTTGCTTTACCTCGCCGTTCTTACGTAACAACAGTATTTGCATCAGTCCCAGTTTCATTTTGGGTAGACAGAATGGTGCCAGGTGGGGCAAGACCTGGTGCAGGTTCGTGGCCCCTGAACTCATTATTCACCATCATCCTGCTTCAAAATGGCGCCTCGCTGCCTTGATTCATTTACTTTTTTTCGGTCTTAAGTGGGATTGGGAGGCCTGCTGGGCATTTGAGTCCAGGGCTTTACACTGAAAGCTGAGGAGCAAATGATTTTTCTCGCTCAAGATTTTGCTAATACCCTAGCTACCCCAGATAAGCTGTGCAGAAACACTTGCTGATCCCAAAGTTTGGTAAAATAACAACATTTTCTTCCATCCCTACGTGTGTGCTTGGGCCGAGCATCTATCCGCTTGCAGGATTAGCAGAAATCCCTGGACGCACAGGGCAATTTTTTAAGGTGCAAATGTATAAATGTGAAAGAAATTGGAGCAAACGTCTGGTCTGACTTTTTCAGGAAGGTACGGCCATAAAACAAGACTCCAGGGATCTCAAGCAGATGTTTTAGAGATCCGATGCAAACCTGAAGGATTCTCAGCAGCAGAGCTGCTCGTCCTTTCCAGCAGGTTCCCCGGAACGTCAACCTGGAACCAAAGATACTGCTGCAGATTTATGAGACTTCTTGTGAAAACCTCTTACAAGCCATTAATTATTTTAGATTATTAAAAAAAAAAAACATTCAGAATACAAGGGAACAGTCTCTAAAGTCATGTTTCTGACTTGTTGTTCCTGACATGTTTCTAAAGCAGGTCCAGCTCAGCCGTGGCCACCAGGACTCTTTATTCAGCATCACTAAGACCATTTTAGACCAAACTGGTTTACTGTGAACTGGCCGCCGCACACGTGACCAGCTGCCGAGGGGGAATCATCTGCTTCAGCAGCTGGTCAGCGGCTCGTGGTTCTCTTCCTCTGCTCAGGGAGAAAGCAGGATTATTTTCCTGGCTAAACTGGGAGTGGAACGGCTGCGTGAGCATGATAGGAGAACGAAAGTAAAAACGGAGGCCGAGTCCTTCTCCGGGGTTTCCTGCTGCTTCGGCTGGAGCTCAGACACTCAACCTTTACATCTCCAAATTTCATCAGGAACAGAATTACAACTGAGCAATTATTGACAGGAAGTCAAAACAGAACCCAACCGCTCATCTCTGCAGTCACTGGAATCCATGTTCTATAGTTCCTGAAGCCTGCTGAGTCCCTACCTCCATGTTCATCAGCAGCGTTTGTGGGGGCTTTTTTAGGTTGAACCAATGGCTGCTACTTTATCTTGAAATGATTGAAGCAGCTTGTTTGTTTCCCTAATTGGTCTCTTTGAAATGATGGATGGAGGCTGGCTCCTGTCCCACAGTTCCCTCTGTCAAAGAACAGACTTCTGGGCTAAAGAGCTTCTTCATGTCTCCACACCTCAAAAAGACTTACTTGTTGTATTAGATTATGTGTTTTCATGTAAACACATGGGTGTTCTGAAAATTCTACAGTTATCTGATTGTACTGAGTCACTTCAGCTGCTCCCGTAGCAGCTCCATCTGCTCATCTTGAGATTTTTTCTCCACATTAGGCATCAAATGCTCGGAAATATTGCAGCGTTAATCCAACCAGTAAAAAAATAACTACTAATCCTGCAGATTGTCTGTGAAGTTCTTGAAAGGTCCAGCCTGATTCAAGAGGAGCGAATATCCACTGAACCCCGAACAAAAGACGCAGGTACTGTTCGAGGTACTCCAGGACCTGTGAGAAGGTCAGAGGGGGAAGGACAGTGAAGGCATCAGGCACCTTGTAGCGCCTCCCAGATGCGAGGAGGAGTCGCAGCTCCAGGATGTTCTGACTGAGAGGCTTCTGGCACGCTGACAGTTCTCTCATCTCCTTAAACCCTCCGCAAGATTCATCTGCTGCGTCAAGCTGACGCGCAGAGATTGTCTCTGACTGTCAGAGGAAATGTGCAATGAGCGCGCAACGGAACGAGGGGCTAATTAGCCAGACAGCGTCTCCGACTCAGAATGCCAGCAACGCTCACGGCTGAAGGCGCGCAGATGTTGCAGCTGCTAAATGAAGTTTGAAACAGCCCTTATTATGATTAAAGGGAGCTGATTGTTTGCCACCCCGAGGATCAGAGTTTATGTGTGTGTGTCTGTGTGTGAGTTGTCCTAATGATGAGCCGTACATGCTTGTTTGTCCTTAAGCACAGGAAATGAGTGTGGGGGATAAATGGACCACTGCTTTTAGGAAGAAACCACACAAAAACAAAAAATGAAAAAAGGAAATTTTTCTCTGTGATTTCTCAGTGGATTTTCTTTTAATATCTCACATGTAATGTGGGTTATTTATTAGATAGAACGGGACAAGTGAAGGCAAAAAATAAATATGGAAATTAGTGCCTGAAACTATGGGATCTATTCAGACAGCTGTAGCATATATGGTAATGTTTATGATGCTATACTGTCTGATCTGGTGAACGTCTCTCCTGGGATTATGTTATGATGTAGATTGAAAAAAAAACAAAACAAATTATAATACATACACAGAAGTATTTTCTACGTTTCTGCCTCTAGGAAAGAAAATGTGAAAGATTACACATTTGATCTTAATTATGTAGCTTTTACAAAAAAAAAAAAAAAAAAAAAAAAAATCCTAATTAACTAGACGATACTCAGCAGAGTTCATAATGTATCTTTGCCAAGACCCAAAAGGCTTTTTAATATTCTGGAAGCAGTTCTCTATCCCGAGGGTATCTTCATCCAGACAAGCAGACCAGGTTCTCTACTTGGATGAATCCTCTCCTTCCAGTCAGGCGGGTTTGGATGCATCCAGTGGATTTACGTGACCTGCACCCAACCGGCCAATCGGCAGAGGCGTGATGACAAAACCTCGGAGGCGGAGAAAAAAGTTACACGTGATTGATTTGCCGGCCCTGCGATAACAGGTGTTGTCATGGTTACCTCGCTGCAGAGATTTCAGATAAGCAGAAAACTGGGAACACCTAGGAAGCGGCATCAGGCCAGCGTGTTGTTAGCTGCATCTACCCGCCTGTGCCACCTAGCCGCCGCCACGAGAGGCAAAATCAGATGATCAGACTAGGTCTGCTAACAGAGAAGGTGGTTGGTTGGTTGATCTGGCCTCTGAGGCATTTAGACAAAGAAGTCAGACTTCATTTAGTGTCCTGCTGCTTTGAAGACAATCAGAAGCTGCTGCTAAAATCCTGCCCGCCTCCGCTGCATCACGCCGTCATGCCAACCGTCTCCTGAATGCAGGCGCTTTGCATGGCGATATGAATCTTTCTCCAGGAAGAGAAAAGTCTCATTTGAATATTCTCATTTGCATTAGAAGCCATATGATCTGCTTCACTACGAGGATCAATTCAAATTCTTCCTGCCAAAGAAACGATTGGGGACATTCTATTCCACGCTCCAGGAGTCCGACTCCTGCTGCTACAAACGCATTTTTTTAAGAAGAGCAGGAAAGCAGCGATAATACCGGAAGCAAAAGAATTCCACATAGTGGGATCGAGCTAGGTCTGAAAGGGTGGCAGATCAGTCAGCATTTCCAGTGTCAGAAGCACACATTCATGAGATGCTAAGCTCATCCTATCAGTTACATGCAAGGACAGTTAATCCCTGGTGGCTGATTACCGCTGTTGCTAATCTGCCTTCATTGGTAACAAAGATGCTTTTTCCTGCCTGCAGGTTGGAGGACACACCATGCTCCCTATTCGCTGGATGCCCCCTGAGAGCATCATGTACAGGAAATTCTCCACGGAAAGTGACGTTTGGAGCTTCGGAGTCATCTTGTGGGAGATCTTTACCTACGGAAAGCAGCCTTGGTTTCAGTTGGGGAACAATGAGGTGAGAAAAGAGGCTGACGGAGAGCGCGTTCCTGCAGGTGTGAGCTGCAGGAACGCGCTCGCTGAACATATGGAAGCTACAGCTGAGCCAACGTGGCCTCTGTGGAGATCCCAAAGGTGGTGCAACACGCAGAAAAGACTGCACAGACTTAAACTGGCTGTTTTAAACTAACATGGAGCTTTTTTGCATTTTATTCTGCTGCCAGCAGCTGCGCTTTTTGTTTCTTGTTGCCTGCTGAGGTGAAAAATTGATGCCAGTTTGCCAGCAGACAAAATGCAGCCCTCAAACTCAGCCCTGATTGGTTAGTTCTTCCACTGGAGCTTCCATTCGGAATCAATGAAATTCAATTAGGGTTACTCTTGTAAACCCAACATATTGAGAAAATTAGATTGACCTCAAAGAATAACCTGGCATTTCAATAAAAAAGGCATTTATGTGCTCTTGGGCTTGACACAAATTAGGATTTCCACAGTTATTCTACACAGGAAGGTTTCACAATGAAGCTCTTAAGACGATCCAACAAACCTTAAAGCAATAATGAAATTAGATTTCAAAGTCTGCCACTTACCAAATGACACTTTACAGCTTCATCCGTCCCTCCATGTTTGTATGTTACCAAGAAATGAAATGAGAAATGCTTCTTTGTATTCAGCTGCGGCTCCTCTGCACTCCGGCTTTTCTTTTCTCCAGCAGCTGATCCACATCCAGAATTGCCACACATCCCAGCAGCAGACCCCTCCCCCATCCGTCTGACCCCCCCCATCCGTCCGAGTGGCTTGTTATTATGGGAGCATGGTGCTCGACCATCACTGGTGGGATCAGCGTGCTGTTTTCCCATGTCTAGGGGGTGAACACGTTCACCTTCATCATTCATCCTTCACTTTCTTGACCGTGTTGCCATGCCGACGCTGCCAGTCTTTTGTCGAGTTTGGTGACATTAGTTATTCTGTGTTGCGCCACTCGACGTACCCCTGACTAGAGGGCTAATCAGGCGGGCTAATTGAGAACAGCTGCGTGTGCTTCATTTGCAAGGTAGCCACCAACATAAGCCATCAGATAAATGAAGTCAAACGTCTCAGAGACGAGAGGATGCAATCAGGAAGTACAGTCTGAAGACCAAACCCTTGTTTTTACCTCAAAACAATTACTCTCATCATCTACATCTTTGGTTCAGGGTCCACTTTTAATAATCAGTCAAGCTGAAATGAACTAATTCAGCCTTTAATGGCAGCAAGTGCTGGTATGATGTAAAACTAGTGCACTTACTTGGAACTGCTTCTTACTGATGTTACAGAAGTGAAACCCTTGTAAAGGTTCCTTTCAAGCATCCTATGAAGGACATGTTACCTAAGGGACACAGCATGTGCATGAGTGCATGAGGCACGTGCACACACGCCTCATGCACTCAAGTAACTAAAGTGGTTCTAATTAACATCTTTTTAAGACAGGAAGGTGTTTGTGGCTGAGAACTGATGCTTCACCGAGTCGAGGTTGTTTATCTGCGTCAGACTGCAGCTGACGGCACACAAGGAGTTAAAACCAGGGCCGCTCCTAGCCAAACGGAGGCCCTAAGCAAGATTTTCAAGTGGGAACCTTAAACGTCTTTGAATAAAACTTTTACTTTAATTTGAACGTAACCTAAGTTTTCACTCCACTAATATATTTCTAAGAGGAATGTGGTCTTTCATGCTCTCATCCGCATCTTCTGGATGTAAACTCATCATAAACAACCTCATATTTAGCTCATCGTGATCACTCCATAGAAAAACAGCCTCTGCAGCCTCTGACTGCTGGTTGTTCAGAAGGTGATTGGTGACCATCATCGAGGCGACGTGGTGGCCTCAGATTACGGTTGCCGGCACCGTTGCCTCGTGCGGTCTTCAGCATGCGCCTCCTATTGTTCAGAGGTGCATCGCCCAGGGACAGGCCATGTTCAATGGGAGTGGCAGCCAGCTCAAAATACTTGTCTTTGTAAAAACCTGTGTACTTAAATGGGAAAAAACAAAGACAGGACTTGTAGTTTTGTACCATCTTTTAAAGAGCGGCAGAGTCCTGCGGGTTTTTTTAATTTTTCAGTCCGTTTTATGTACCAACATCGGCCTCAGATTCCTCCTCTCTCTTTTCATCTGTTTTGTAGAAAATATAAGATTTCCCCCCTGTAAACTCTTCCAACCATCTTTGCCTTCGCTCTCCACCAAAAACAACCTCCTACGAGCTTTGATTTTTCCAAGTTTTCCGGAAGCTCCAACAAGAACAAATGCTGTTTCTATAAAAGACCACTGAAATGATCTCCTCTTCTGCTGTGCAGAAGATATTCACAGCAGCAGCAACAGCAGCAGCAGACGTCTTTAAAGGACGCCGTGTTCTTCTCCATCAGGAAAATAAATCTATTTATCTTTATTTCAGCGGGTGCAGAGCAAGCAATACTCTGGTAGACAAATGCAACAGTTGGAGGAAGAGCAGCAGCGTCCCCACTGACGGTTCGGAATATTTCCTGACCCAGATTGGATTCACTGTCTGGCAGAAACAAAAGAGAACAGGGCTCTGAGCTTGCAGACGCTGGGCCGTACTGTCGAGGCCCAGAGGTGGCCAGAGGTTTTCCTCACCTTGTTCGGTTGGTGACCAGTTTTCACACCTGAAACCCAGAGCAGGCTGGGTCTGGTGCAAGTCCTCCCAGCTTCCACATGAAGTTCTGTTTTCTGTTCAGTAGTTCAGGAAGTCCAGACCAGAATCTACGTTGCTTAATTAGCTCAGCGGTGTCACTCCGTTGACCTCTCTCTCTCTGCAGGTAATCGAGTGCATCACCCAGGGTCGTGTCCTGGAGAGGCCACGGATCTGTCCCAAGGAGGTCTACGACATCATGCTGGGCTGCTGGCAGAGGGAACCGCAGCAGCGGCTGAACATTAAGGACATTCAGAAGGTCCTTTTCGCCATGGGAAAAGCCACACCCGTCTACCTGGACATCCTGGGCTAGCGGCGGCTCCCATTTCTCAGCCAACAGACAGATGGGAGACAAACAGACGGACCGAGTGACCCCAATCCAGGAAATAACCAAACCAACCTGCTCCACTGTCGAAGAAGGACTTAAGTGCCTGCAACACTTTTGGATATAGTGGATAAAACACGTTCTAAAAACACGCACTTTTCCATTTTGTTTACTTGCGTCTGAGCTGTACAGGTTTGGAGAAGACTTGTGTTTTTCCTTGAAAAAAACTGCAAAAAAATACACAAAAAGAAAGGAGAGATTTAGCGTGGACGTGGGAGAGCGGCCAGTTTGCTGATTTTACGAAGAAAAGACGTCAGAGTTTAAATCTATCCCGGGTTTGGTTTTACGGATATATATAGAAATATTCCATATATTTTATATTTATTTCTTTTTGTCATGGTGTTGAAGGGTCTGACATGTACGTCGCTAAGGGCTCGGCCCTGTCCGAAGACATTACTGACAAACTGATGGCAGGGACTGAATGATGCTAGCTGCACTCTGATTGGCTGGCACAAAGCGTTGAGCAGGATTTCTGCCCCCACTGGATGGTTGCGACATGTCAAAGGAAAGCTCCGTGAAGGACCTACCCAATCAAACAAATGACAAATCTATTTTAATTTAACAGGAGAAAAAAAACAAAAAACAAAAACAATGTACATACTGTAAAATTCTATGTGTCAGATTTATGTTAACTTATTTTTTTTCTTGTGTTATTTTGGTTCTTTTTCTGGGTGGCTCAAGTATACAGTTCTGCTCCTTGTTTTCCCGATCTCAAGGAGATTTCTTCAGGCCAGTACCTGCGTCGGTGCTGCTCAGTCCTATTGGTGGAGGTTTGGGAACGTTTCCTGGGACTGGCTGACTGGTAAACGGGCGAGGACACAGAGCCATGGTCACCACACTGTCCCACAGAGGTGACGGGACCTCGCCCTTGCTTTCTGCTTCATTTGTGTTTATTGCATCGCTAAGTAACATCCCACATCGCACTTCCAAACACACAGACGCCATTTAAAAAGGTGCACTGTCATTTTTCGGAGTTTCTGATGTAAACCTGCTTTTCCACTTGAAAGAAATCACATTTGCTCCAGAAAGCATCTGTGAGCCGCAGCTGTGTAAATGTGTGTTTGTGTGGAATCAAATAGTCGGAGGAGGCTGTTCAAAATTTGGGAAGTTGCACTAATTTGTCAGCCCTAAATATGAAGCCATAGCCAGGAGATGCTCGGCGTAGCTTACTATGAAGACTGGCAAGACATGTAAACTCATCTTAGTTCATGTTTTTGATGCTAAAAGGATTTAGCATAGGCTAACACTTCTGTCTTTGCAGTGAACCAAAGTGTAACATCTGCTAGTCTACTGATTCCCAGGAGGTGAACTAAGCTGTGTAAAAGCACAACTGTGACGCAAAATGATTGACACGCATTAATTAGCGGGCTCTTTCAGCTGCTCTGCTTCCTGTACCTTTGACTCAAACCCACTGGGATTGGCAGGAATATGTGGCAACAGAAGATGGATGGATTTATTTTTTTCTTATGCACTTTTTATTTTGTGTTTGGCCTTTAGCCGGAGGCGGGTTAGCTGTTTGCCTAAGTGACGTGGCTAAAAACAGACAACGTATATTCTACACTGAGCTACTCTTACGATGAATGAAGCCAAAAATCTGTGGAATCTGCCTTCCACAGGCCCTGCTGGCAGCGTGGTCATGGACCCCAGGAAGCAGAAGTCCACTTACAGTCAATAGGGCGTCAATCATGATGGTCACCAGTTGTTTTTTTATGTCTGGTTCCTGGAGTTATGCAACAGAACTAACCTAAACGGTTAACTATTACAGATTTGCATGAAATATTAATCAGGATTTTTTTTTTATTAGATTATCCCACCAAAAGTCACTTTGTCATCATCTTTAAGGAGCTCTGTGCTTTGATCTGAGCTTTGTCCCACCATGCTGCCAGTCTTCATGCTAGGTTGCGAGTTCACGATCCCCTCTGTCCACCATGGAGCTGTATCAGGATATTAGTATTTACAGCTCAGACCAGTTGAGCCTGGTTCCACCGGAGCGCAGCTCTTTGGAAGCTTCACCGTTTTTTTCTTCTCCTGCTTTCTGCTTGTCGCTCTGGTCGATGGCGATGGCGGTGCTGAGCTTTTGGCCACCTGTCGCTTTGATTGAAATCCTCCTTAACTGAGAACAGAGGATGTGAGGAAGCTGGAAGAAAATGGCGTCTGTTTTTGGACAGATGAGATCAGGTCTGACTGGGTGGCTCAGCTTACCGCCTGCTTCTTGCATCGGTTTACCGTAACAGTACCTAATCAGCTGATTTGCACGAAGAGTTTTGCTCCAATTGTGAGAATTCGGGTCCCTGCTCACAAAAAGTGTCTGAACGAAGGAAGGGAAGGATGAATCCTCAGGCAAAGGTTGTATTTTTTGTTCTTTTCGGAGTTTTGGAGTGGAACTCTTCCCATTATCACAGTGTCGTCTCTGTCTTGGGACTTTGTAAATCATTAATAACTTTTTTCAAGTCCTCCAAACGAAGGCAGGATCCGAAGGGCCGAGTTCCCCAAAGCATCGCATTTCTGTCTGTTCTCTTGTGGTGAAGATAAACGCTTAAAGACATTATGACACGGACCGTGAGCATTTGCAGAGTATTGTAATTGTTTCATAGTGAGTTCAATATTTCTTTTGGATGTTCTCATTTCTTCTTTTCCTTTTCTTGGATGAACTAACTGAACACTTTTTGAAGTTGGCATATTACCATGTACACGTTACAGAATATAAAATGTGCTATAAAAACTGCAGTATATGAAATACTGGTATTCATGATAGATCTTTGTATTAATGTGACTCTCTTAAGAAAATGTCTTCAAACACTCCGATGATCTCCTTTTCCATTTTGTCCTGTCTTATAAAGCTGTGTAAATTTACCACAATCTCGTCTCTCATCTAAATCTCTGGGGAAGCTGACCAGCATGTGTTGGTGTCCCGTCTGATCTTCTCTTTCTTTGGACGCTCCTGACAAGGCTGGGCTCTCACACTGATCCGCTGAAAACCGTAAATTTCAGATTATTTGGAAAGCCAGAAGTGAATTTGTGCAGTACCTGAAACGAACACTTGAGGCTTCCTGTAAATTCAGAGGGGTTAAAAACACAACAGGTCAACAGCGTGACACAGAAAAGATGTGTGTATGTGTCTTCTTTCACTAATGAACATGTGGCCATCAAAAAAACACTACAGCCTCGGCCCAGCCTGTCAACAAGCCCTCAAACAACTTTACTTCTATTATCTTACTTTTTTATTCCCCCAAAAAGTGCATTACCTCATAAAAACTGTTAAAATTCTCAGTTTCCTCATTCAGATTTCTGTTTTAGTCTCGGTCCTTCTCTTTTCTTCTCCTGGAGCTTTCAAAGTTTAACAAACTAGCAGACACCACAATATCGAATACTTCGTGTGTGCGTGTGTGTGTGTGTGTGTGTGTGTGTGTGTGTGTGTGTGTGCTGGGCTTTAGTTGCAATTCTTCTGACTGTTTGGTTGGTTCCTTTTCTTTATAGATCATTTTCTTCCATGCTTTTAGTAATTGGAACATGTTTTTTTGTGATCACACATCTCCTGAAACGCTTTCATTCTCTCCATTTCTGCTGTAATTGAAAGGAACTTTATCTAGGAAAAAAAAAAGTTCCACTCTAAACTTTTGGCTTTCTGGTGGAACTTTTAGCTCAAGATTCTTTTTCTTCTTGTTGCCTGAGCATCACCAAAGCCTCACCTGCTTTTTTGTCTATTTGCCCTTATCGATGGGCATTCACGGCTCATAGTCACATGACTGGCTCCAGTTTAAAACTGCTCCATGTGCACTGACAATGCAGCTTCCAGCGTCAAAAAAATTGAAGTGCCCGACCTCTTTTGGGACCCGTTTCATGAAGTTGTCTTTCCCTTTTCTGCTCAGAATCTTCAAAGTTGACATCTGAGCACACTGGAATAAATTCAGCTTTTTGAAAACAACCCTCAAAATCACATGAAAACAACTCGGGCGTTTCGTTAAAGCTTAAAAGCATCAATGAAGGTGACACTTGGCTGCCTGTTTAAAGACTATGTGATTATAACAACTGTAATCACATAGAGAAAAGCCAAGGGGGTGCCGGGCGTGCCGTCTGGGCAACGTACAGCCACCTTTAGGTCCCACAGAATGAAAAGGGTGTGTTTGTGATGCCTGGATGAGATAATCCATCACAGCAAAATGTAACTTCACAGTCTGCTGATGCACAAAAACAAACAGACGTCGCAGCTTTATCGTTGCCACACGCTCCACTGGCCAGCATCCACATCAGCCGACAGCGATCCCATTACTGTTTTTTACCGGCCGCTTCCAAGCAACAACAGCCAAATGGAGTCACAGTTAGCACCCAGGGATTTGAGGTCAGTAAGCAGTGTGTTATGATGGCGGCGCCTTAATTGTTTATTGATTTACAATTACACACTGTTGTGTGTTTAGGCTTCCCTGAGAGAGAGAGAGAGTGTGTGTGTATGAGTCACTGTTGTGGTTGTGAGTCACTGGTGTCTGGTTTCAACTTGTGCACGTTCCAGATGCAACATGAGCTTTTAGAACTAGCACAAAGGTGTGCACTGAGACGTGGCGGGCACAGGTTGGACATTCCACCACAACACACCAAAACACAGACTGGAGGGTACAGCATTGACAAGATTTCATGTGCACAGTGCACGATGGTGCCTTTGGACGGTGCTCAAAGGGTGGCGCTGTGTGCGGGGCGGAGTGCTCTACACGTCCAGCTGTCAAAGCCTCTGAACAAACACAAGAGGCTGCTGGAAGTTGATTCACCTTCAAGCCTGAGACAAAGCCACGCCATCAGCCCCCGAAGAGGCTGACGGGACACGAGCGCTGACCCGCGAGCTGCCCACCCACCCAGGGATCTGACCCGAACCTCTGAAGTAAGTCTACTTTCACTATTCTCTGCAAACTTGTTTGGAAGCCAATCGAGCGCACAAACAAAGAGTGAACAAAGGAGGGTCAAACTAACCTGGAGCTAATCTAGTTTCTGGTTTACCCTCAGAAAGACGTTGACCTTGAGCACCACCAAGGTCAATGGCTCATCCCACACATTCAGAAATCCTAGAGATCAGCCGGCAGAGCTATGCAGACGCGCTCTTTGTGGAGTACCTGAACCCAGAGCTGCTTCCTCCCCCACCAAAGGAGACTATCTGTGACTAATCCCCGAGGCTTGCTTATCAGCTGTGATTGAATAGAACCTTCAGTCCCCCAAGACGAGCTCATCTTTATCTTGCCTATTTTCTATTTCTGCATTTTTCTTTCCACTCCTCAACAAGGTGTTTGTTGAAAAAAGGAGACCTGTTAACTGTTTACAGTCCCTCATATGCGGATCGTTTCCCCACTGGGCGTTCTTTCGAACATGAAAGGCACTGAACAAATGAAAAATTTCCACTCTATTAGCCACGCAGCCAATCAGCACGCAGTGACCCAGATAAGCAGCATGATTTTGACGATGACAACAATAAAGACATATTTTAACCACCAGCTTTGCCTGTAATTGGGTTTGATCTGTGGTGGAAATAAATGAATTTTGACAAAATGGAAACAGAGGTGGCGTGCAGGAGGGATTAGACGAGAGAGCGTGACAGGAGAGAAGGCGTCTGGGGGTTAACTGACTTTACTGTTGAGAAAGAGGTGACGATTAGCAGGGAAGTGAGATTTCACGCTGCGGTAGCTTCCTGAATGTGGTGGCGGGTGGCGGGATTAGGTCGAGGTTGAGTGACTCCTTCTGACTGATGATGTGTTGCTTGTGTCTGCCCTGAGCGCCGGCTGCAGCATCCACAGGACTGACGATGTGGACTTCTCCAAAGCAGCACAAAACCATTTATGGCAGCCATGTCCAAACTATTCCACAAAGGGCCACGTGGCTGCAGGTTTTGTTTCAACCAGTCAGGTGCACACAGAAATCACAATTTCACAATTGACCAATCAGTTGCCCAAACTCAGGTCAGGTGATTAAATGAGTTTAGCCTGGTGTGCCTTTGCTTGGCTAGAACAAAAACCTGCTGCCACACGGCCCTTTGAGGAACAGTTTGGACATTCCTGATTTATGGGATGATAACTGTGCTTCTTCAAACACTGTAGTTTGGGCCGGACCATAGTGTCAGACTGATCACATGACTGTATTTTTTTAAAAAACCCTACCTCATTTTAGTTTCTGCACATTATGGTTACAGTCTTAGCGCATTGTAGTTTCAGTATTGATTATTTTAGTGTTAGAATTTAGTGTTTTCCTCAGACTCGCATGCCCTTGTGTGTTTCTACTATCTATCTATCTATCTATCTATCTATCTATCTATCTATCTATCTATCTATCTATCTATCTATCTATTATTGCAAAGCTGCTGAGCTGTTAAACTCAATAAGACACGATGAATCTAAAGCCTTACAGGACACTAGGAACCTCTACTGGGTCTTGGGTGGAGGTGGAAAAGAAGGAAGAAAAGAACCCTGAGGAAGAAGCACAGAGGAAGAGACACCACAGAGAAGATCAACATCCAAAACATGAATAATGGCTGTGATGAGTTTGTGTGTTCAGTCTATGGAATGAGCGATAGCTGGCGGCCTGGATAAGAACAAGTCAAGAGGGATTCTCCGCTGCCCTTTGCCTTCAGAAGGCTGACATCACGAGGCTATTCTATTTATTCCAATAAAAAAGGAACGCTCGCACATATCATGATGGATTCCTTTGACCTATAGATACCAAAATAAATATTAGGCCCATTTTTCACAAGCCAAAACACAGCAAATGTTTTTTGAGTTGGTAACTTAAATCTAGAGTTGCCTCAGAATGACACGTCCTGGTGGTCTTTCTGTATCCACCAGGGCTTTGAAAATGGAAGATCTAGAGCTTCACCACAACTACGGCAGCAGGAAGAACCTATTTTTCAACAGAAGTCAAACATGCAGAGATGTTTTCTTCCCAGATCTGACACCTCTGACCAAACGATCATGGACAGGCGTGCACGTGAGCCCTGCGACTGACAGAAGCTAGGACACACCTGCGCTGTTATTGTATGAGAGAGAAATATTCTGTGCACAGCTTCAGGTTGAAATGATGCAAACTCAAATCAAAGTCTTAATATTTCAGCAGAGACATGTCAACAGCAAACCTCCAGGAGCACAAAGGAGAGAGCCAGACTCTGCGGCAACTCGCTGATTAAATTATCATCAGCCACTGTAGAAAATACAAGATTACATCAAATGGAATTAAAGAATAACAGACCAAAGCAAATTGTATTCAAATATTAGCAAACATGATCTAGTTTTTTTTGGAGTTCTCCACTCAGCATGGCACACACACACACATACACAAACACAGAATTACATTTCGCTATCCTCTAAACATGAACTCTCCACATGCCTTTGAGAATGTCACGGAGGAGGTTTGGACTGCTGCCAGGTGGGAAGCAATCAAGCAAGTAAGAAGGTCAGTAGCCAAAGCGCCAGGAGGAAGAGTCGTGCACGGAGGCACCGAAATACCAGGATCTGCACTTGCTCCTGCAGGGGGTGGAATCACTTGCCACATTAAGTTTTCACAGCAGAGCAGAAGATGGGGGATGTCGCCCCACAGCAATCTGCAGTACACTCAGCAGGTGTTGACATCTAGATTAGGCTTGGACGGCTCTCGGTCCAATTCCTCCGGAAGGCAGTGTCTCATTAGGATGCACACACACAGCTCAGATCCAATCCTTGTCCTCCCAGGCTCTCAGGTACAGCCCCCCTCATTTGCTGGCCTGTCAATCGAGGGGGTCATTGGAGGATTGCTGCAGGGATGTGGGGAAGTTAAAAGGAGCGTGGGACATCTTATTATCCTAGAGTGAACCAGTTTTGCCTTCTTCACACTCTGACTGCTGCCATGGTTCCTTGTCCCATCCTCAAGACTCCCAGCAGAAAACTGCTGTTCACCAGCCAGCTTCAGCACTTTTATCATAATAAAGATCTCATGAAAAAGTTTCTGAACACATTAGCTTTTACAGCAGCCACAGCTAACAAAACAAAACCAGACTGAGGGCGGTACTGCTTTTGCATTTTTACAAATGAGCTGCAAGACTTTTACTTTTGTCCTGTTCAAGACAAGAAAAACTGATGAAAATTCTGATGACCTCAGACGCCTGGTGGCCTCCTGCAGCATGGCTGAAGCTGAAGATACGGGGCCCCTGGCTCGGCATGAGTCAACCCTCCATCGTCTGTGTCAACTCAGACTCGGGGGAGAAAGCAGCAGCTTGTTGGCTTCTGAAAGGTGACCAATGACTCGTCCCCTGATTCTTTCTATTTCCGGAGGAGTCTTTATTAAATCTCAGAGACGTTCAGACTTGTGTCTAGGTGCTTCACAGAGGCAGAAACCCAGAGCCTGAACCCTCAGGTAAGCACAGGGGCAAGGAGAAAAACCCACTAAAACAAGAAAAAACCTTAAGCAGAACCCAGCTTATAAGGAAGAACCACCTTGCTGAAAGTAAGCTGGGTGGGGGAGGAGAAGAAGCACAGGCAGGTGCTGACAGTAGACATTGGGTTTGTCAGAGGCCAAGATGTATGAAGGTGTGGAGGTGATGGAATT
>CAAE01014706.1:760455-780122 GCA_000180735.1 Tetraodon nigroviridis
AGAGAGGGTGCAGCGATGAGGGTTTTGTTTTTAGAACTAACACATGCTAGAACTTCTCTTCATGGTTTTTATATTAGACCTGCGTAGATGTAAAGGAGGAAGCAGCCTTTTCCGACCCTCCGTCTCTGGTCCTCTGTCAAACTGGAGCTGCGTTGCTGCCTTTGTCAGATTGGAGATCTACAGCGTGTCAGGTTGTTTCTGTGCTTGTTGTCCTTCCTGTGTAAATCAGCCATGCAGAACAGATGGTGTTTATTCCACTCAAGCCTCGGTGCTCCAGCTTTCACCTGCATCTGATTAATATGGACCACCACGACAAACCTGCTGCCTCCAGGCCTCATCCCACCTCAGCCTTGTAGCAGGACTGGATGAGGGCTTCCTTACTAATTCCTTGATGTCGGTGTATTCCACTGACACAGCGCCAGCCTGGAAACTGCAGCCTCCTGCAGCCTCGTGATGCACCACAGACGGACTTATGTCATGAATAAACATGCAGCCGTGCAAAGACACGCATGTTGGTTGGAGATGGGATCAAGAGTTTGTGCGTGTTGGAAAGAAAATAGACCTGCAGAGAGGTAGGGAACAGCCTGGTCACATCAGGGCTGTTCTGTTGGTTTGGAAGGTGTCCCGTCACACTTCCTTCCTCCTCTTTCTTTACTTTTGTTCTTTTGTCCTCGAATGATGCAGATGCTTTTTTGACATCATCACTGACCTCCCAGAGAAAGAAGAAGGAGAGTTTAACAAAACCTAATCTGACACTATAGAAGTCATTATTAAAATTAAATCCATTTATCGGTAAGTTATTATACTCTTTTCAAACATTTTGGGATGTTTTGTATTGAAAAGTGCTAAAAAGAACCAAACTCAGCACATCTGGTCTTTGTTTTCCAGCCAATTTGCCTCTTTGTGGCTTAAATGTTGAAAATTAAATGTCTTCACTGATCTCTTAGAACATTAAAGCACTGCTATGTACGCATCAGTGATGCTGGGGACCTTCTCAGGTTGTTTGAACGTCAGGCTTGTAATCATGATGGCCGTGGCTTTTGTGCTTAGCTGTTCTGTGAAGAAGGAAGTTCAGGCCATTAATGGGGACTTCTGAGAGGATGAGCTCCAATCAATGAGGAGAAAAGTCTTTAGACTGCAGCCGGGCACAGATTTTTGATGTGAATAGTATAATAAGAGCTCTGATGTTGTTCCTTGTAAAAATAATCCTGAGTTTCTTGGTCTCACGTTGCATAGTTTCCAAAGGCAAGCAGCTCATTGTCTACTGTCCTCGGGGGCTTGGAAGGAGCGGGGGAGGCAGCTGGATGCTACAGCAGCTAGCAAAGAGGCAGGGAGATGTTATCAGCAGGCAAAAACAACCTCTCCTGCTTGATTTGCCAGTCCTGTAGCCTGCTTGTCTGACTGCGCCGGAGCAGATAGTGTCAGAGGGCCACCGGGAGGCTCGAGGCATCAGCCGCTAACACATCCACATGCAAAAGATTGGCATGAGCATGGATGGCTATTGACTGTATCCAACATGACACCAAAGACAACCTTTAAAACTGATTTTTTTTTTGTCTTTTTATAACATTCTGAGCATTTGTGTTAAATTTTAAAGTACAGAAGCACCTTTTTATTACTGTGGGCAGAGAGTTTTTCAGTGTCTCTGACTGAGGAAGCATCGATTTAGGCTGTTTGCCAGGATCAAATTCACCTGTGGACACTGATACAGCAGGAAACCGGCTTCCCAGCTTCCCACAGAACGGGCGTCCAATAAAATTAAGACAGAAGTGTTAACAAGACTGTAATCACAGTTGAGGGAGGAAATATTACTGTGTCAGGTGATGCGAGTGCAGGCTGCAGTTAAAAGAAGACAGTAGCACTTGATTGTGAAATATCTCATTTGAGTCAATAGAAAACACTTGTGTCATTGTGTTCATCCATCCACAGGACACACACACACACACACACACACATACACATTCAAACTGGAGCCTCCTTCATATGACCGCTCTGCTTGTGTGTATCAGCCAAACAAATCCTGACAAAAAATGTGTCGTTTACAGAAGCTGCGATTTATGGACCATGCACTTTTCCAAGAACTTGTAAATATATATTTTTTTTCTTTTCTTTTTTTAAGGTTTCGTTGTCAGATCAAGTCATTCTGGATTCTGCTGTTTGCTTTAGCTTCTTGTAAACCTTTGACGGTGATATTTTACACCTTTAGCAGAGGAGCTGCACCTGACTCATCACCTCTTCACTGAGAGGTGATCCTGACACACTTGCTGTTTGGTTATTGTTTCTCTGGTTCTGCTCTGGACCAACATGACTCCGCTGGGTTTGTGACAAACTTGAAGTGTTTTCTGATGAGAACAGTGAGAAAATCAGAAGGTGCTGAGAGCTGCAGATTAGCAGAGCTGACTTATCTGGAGCTTCAAAAAAAAGGTGCTGCTTGATGAGGCCTCACCAGAAACCATCGGCTGACACCCAAACAACCTTGTCTCTCCTTCAGGATTGCTTAGAAGGCAAACTCCGCTCCCCGCAGAGCCAACCACTCGTCCAGATTAAAGCAAGGGAAGTCAGATAAGAAAAAAGTTGCAGATTCTTAACAGTGTTCCCCTGAAACTACAACAGCAGTTTTCTCCACTGGCACATACTGGTTCAGAGGAGTCGCTCTGCCCAACTTCTCTCCCTCCACATCTCATTTTTTCCCTCTCCCCAACCCTCTGCCACCTAAAACTGATTTTTTTTTTGTCTTTTTATAACATTCTGAGCATTTGTGTTAAATTTTAAAGTACAGAAGCACCTTTTTATTACTGTGGGCAGAGAGTTTTTCAGTGTCTCTGACTGAGGAAGCATCGATTTAGGCTGTTTGCCAGGATCAAATTCACCTGTGGACACTGATACAGCAGGAAACCGGCTTCCCAGCTTCCCACAGAACGGGCGTCCAATAAAATTAAGACAGAAGTGTTAACAAGACTGTAATCACAGTTGAGGGAGGAAATATTACTGTGTCAGGTGATGCGAGTGCAGGCTGCGAGTTAAAAGAAGACTAGTAGCACTTGATTGTGAAATACCGTAAAAACCGGACTATAAGCCGCTACTTTTTTCCCAAACTTTCAACCCTGCGGCTTATGCAATGATGCGGCTAATGTATGCATTTTTTCTAACGGCCGCCAGGGGCGCTCGAGCAGAAAAGGTAAGAGTGAGACCGGTGGAATATATGTGTCGAGGAAGATGCAAGTTTAACGTAACTTCGAGCTTTGTCCGTGAATAAAATTAGCATGAACAGACCCTCATCATGGAAAATGCAAGAAGAAATGCATATGACGCAGCTTTCAAGTTAAAAGCAGTCGAGCTGGCTTTCAGTGACTTTTACCGTTTTTTTTAACCAGCCCTGTTAGTGCTGTGCTACCGTATTCCTGCTGTGTTACTGCCGCGTCACAGGCACTGTTTGGAAAGAAAAACTAAGGTATATTCTTAAAACTTTGAAAACTCTCTCTGTGTACCGTCTTTCTTTGTAAATATGTTTACATGTTTTAATGTGGGCACATGCGGCTTATATACAGGTGCGGCTTGTGTATGTACAAAATCGGTTTTCCTCTAAAAATGTAGTGGGTGCGGCTTATAATCAGGTGCGCTCTATAGTCCGGTTTTTACGGTATCTCATTTGAGTCAATAGAAAACACTTGTGTCATTGTGTTCATCCATCCACAGGACACACACACACACACACACACACATACACATTCAAACTGGAGCCTCCTTCATATGACCGCTCTGCTTGTGTGTATCAGCCAAACAAATCCTGACAAAAAATGTGTCGTTTACAGAAGCTGCGATTTATGGACCATGCACTTTTCCAAGAACTTGTAAATATATATTTTTTTTCTTTTCTTTTTTTAAGGTTTCGTTGTCAGATCAAGTCATTCTGGATTCTGCTGTTTGCTTTAGCTTCTTGTAAACCTTTGACGGTGATATTTTACACCTTTAGCAGAGGAGCTGCACCTGACTCATCACCTCTTCACTGAGAGGTGATCCTGACACACTTGCTGTTTGGTTATTGTTTCTCTGGTTCTGCTCTGGACCAACATGACTCTGCTGGGTTTGTGACAAACTTGAAGTGTTTTCTGATGAGAACAGTGAGAAAATCAGAAGGTGCTGAGAGCTGCAGATTAGCAGAGCTGACTTATCTGGAGCTTCAAAAAAAAGGTGCTGCTTGATGAGGCCTCACCAGAAACCATCGGCTGACACCCAAACAACCTTGTCTCTCCTTCAGGATTGCTTAGAAGGCAAACTCCGCTCCCCGCAGAGCCAAACACTCGTCCAGATTAAAGCAAGGGAAGTCAGATAAGAAAAAAGTTGCAGATTCTTAACAGTGTTCCCCTGAAACTACAACAGCAGTGCTCTGATTAGACCACCTCCATCTGCATTTCATCGCTTTTTTAAACATCTCAGCGTAGTTTTGCAGGTTCCAAGTTTCTGTTAGACGTTTCCTGGATCTTTGATTAAAAGAATAAAGCAGTTTGTGCACACCGACATCGTACCAGGCACATTTAAAGGTGTAAATTGAAATGCAAAGAGCAACATTAGCATGTTAAAAGTTTTGTTCAGCTCTGGTCCCAGCAAGTGAGGTTGTTTCCAGCCCCGAGTAATAAGCACGTCATGGTGGTGTACAGGAGGGACACATGGAGCAGGTACTGCGTTACAAACAGACCTGCAAAGCACAAGTCTGGGAGAAGCTGACTGGAAGGCTGGTGAGAAAGAGACGAGCATCTGAGCAACAAAACCTGAATACAGCAAACAAGCTTCAGCTTCATCACGTCATTCAGAAGCAGTGTTTTAATCAGAGCGAAGAACAAGCTGTTTACGAACAGCAGCATCAGCGTGGCAAGCAAAAATGAAACTAGGTGTGACTGTAGCCTCCACATTCATCCCAAAACAAAACCAAACGACGGCTGCAGTTGTTTTCCAAGCTGCTGTATCTGCGTTTGAGTTTGTGGTGTATTTCTTCTGGTGGTCGAGGAGATGTGTTGATGTAGAAGGAACTTCACAGACGCTGAGACTCAGGATATATACAGTGGTGGTCAAAAGTTTACATACACTTGTAAAGAACATAATGTCATGGCTGTCTTGAGTTTCCAGTTATTTCTACAAATCTGATTTTTCTCTGATAGAATGATTGGAACAGATCCTTCTTTGTCACAAAAAACAATCATGAAATTTGATTCTTTTATGACTTTATTATGGGTAAACTGAAAGTGTGACCAAATCAGCTGGGTCAAAAATATACATACAGCAATGCTAATATTTGGTTACATGTCCCTTGGCCATTTCTACTTCAATTAGGTGTTTTTGGTAGCCATCCACAAGCTTCTGGCAAGTTTCTGGTTGAATCTTTGACCACTCCTCTTGACAGAATTGGTGCAGTTCAGTTAAATTTGTTGGCTTTCTGACATGGACTTGTTTTTTCAGCATTGTCCACATGTTCTCAATGGGGTTTAAGTCAGGACTTTCTAAAACCTTAATTCTAGCCTGATTTAGCCATTCCCTTACCACTTTTGATGTGTGTTTGGGGTCATTGTCCTGTTGGAACACCCAACTGCGCCCAAGACCCAACCTTCGGGCTGATGACTTTAGGTTTTCTTGAAGAATTTGAAGGTAATCCTCCTTCTTCATTGTCCCATTGACTCTCTGTGAAGCACCAGTTCCATTGGCAGCAAAACAGGCCCACATCATAATACTACCACCACCGTGCTTGATGGTAGGCATGGTGTTCGTGGGGTTAAAGGCCTCGCCTTTTCTCCTCCAAACATATTGCTGGGCATTGTGGCCAAACAGCTCAATTTTTGTTTCATCTGACCACAGAACTTTCCTCCAGAAGGTCTTATCTTTGTCCATGTGATCAGCAGCAAACTTTAGTCGAGCCTTAAGGTGCCGCTTTTGGAGCAAGGGCTTCCTTCTTGCACGGCAGCTTCTCAGTCCATGGCAATGCAGAACACGCTTGACTGTGGACACTGACACCTGTGTTCCAGCAGCTTCTAATTCTTGGCAGATCTGCTTTTTGGTGCTCCTGGGTTGACTCTTCACCCACCTGACCAGGTTTCTCTCAGCAGCAGGTGACAGCTTGCGGGTTCTTCCTGATCGTGGCAGTGACAAAACAGTGCCATGCACTTTCTACTTACAAACAATTGTTTGCACTGTTGCTCTTGGAACCTGCAGCTGCTTTGAAATGGCTCCAAGTGACTTTCCTGACTTGTTCAAGTCAATGATTCTCTTTTTCAGATCTGTGCTGAGCTCCTTTGACTTTCCCATTGTAGCGTTTGTGGGTGTTTTTATCCAATGAGCCCTTTTTAAATGGCCTCAGAGAAGTCACCAGCTGTAGTCACTCATGAACACTCACAAGAAGTTCAGAGGCCATGCTATGAAGCTCATGTCGTTGACACAACTTTCTAAGTCTCCAAAACTGCTCATTCATGTTGCTGTATGTATATTTTTGACCCAGCAGATTTGGTCACACTTTCAGTTTACCCATAATAAAATCATAAAAGAACCAAACTTCATGAATGTTTTTTGTGACAAAGAAGGATCTGTTCCAATCATTCTATCAGAGAAAAATCAGATTTGTAGAAATAACTGGAAAACTCAAGACAGCCATGACATTATGTTCTTTACAAGTGTATGTAAACTTTTGACCACCACTGTAGGTGTTTATTCGGAAAGGACAAAGTCTAGCATCTCACAAGCGCTGCAGTACACTTGCGGGGGTCTCGGGTTCGAATTGGGTGAGACTCCTACTTGATGTCCTAATGTTGAGTTTTTATATGATCACACAAGCACGTCCTTCTTTGCATAATCGCTTAGCAGCATTCAACCATGTATGGTAGAAATCCAGAGGTTTACAGTAAAGGAGGAGTGGGGAGAAGACAATAGGACATCCTAACTCAGAAGGCCATGGTGTTTGTTCTATCCCCTCGAAGATATCGCCATAAATGTACAGATGTCTGCGCGTCTGGTGCAGAATTAACTCAGTGACTCGGCCTACAGAATCTTATGGCCCATGTACGCCCAGACCAAAAGACTTGATCAGAGTTACAGAGAATAATTGGACATTTTCAGATACTACAAAATCCAAACGTGTCCTCTGTGATTGTTTACAGGCGCTCCAACGTTCACCATCTCATTCTGAGGTGACCTTCCCCCACAACCACCCACACGCCTCCCATCAACACCCCTCTGATGGAAATTACATGTGTGCACACGCTGCACAATGTCATTTCCCACACAAATGTCAGGCTTTTGTCCATCCTTGCTTTATTATAATAGACAAAAGAGTAAAAAGGTCATTATTACTTGTAATACAAAAGGAGAATGGTGTGTGGATGATAAAATGTTCCATTCGCTTGGTAGAAGAACTGTTTCCACAGCAGCATTTCAGTCAAGCAGCAGTGCAAAACGACCCCGGTGTTGGTCTTTATTCCTCAGAACAAACCCTAAACACTCGCAGACAGAGAAGACTTCCTTTTGTTCTCCCACCTGATCAACCACAGGCAGATCTTTCCACTTGAAGCTGAGTAAATGTGGCTGGATGCGACGTTTTGTTCGTGCTGGAAGGACGGCATGTAACGACCGCGCGAGACAAATGGACCTACATGCTGGTTTTAAATTCCACTCAGGCACCAAAAGAAATGCAGGATTTTCCATTAATGTTGACCCTCAGGAAATGCAGTTGGAGCCCAACAGGTAATGTCACGAAATCAAATAATGCCAAAGCCCTCGTTTCAATATCCTCCTCGATAAACATCGGCGGAATACTTCCTTTCTCAGTCAATCAGGTGGTTCTACAGTCAGCAAGCCAGGTGGTAATTTAGCAGCTCTACTGCATGAAGCAGCAACGAGAAGACGCTGGAAACAGATCCTGTCTAATAAGCTTCATCATCTGTAACCAAATTACAAGGCTCAACAAAATGAGAGGTGTTTCCCGGCTGCCGTCCGTCATCGTCCCACGTCGGGATGGACGATCTGCCGTCGTTAGTAATGCATCACGCATCCACGTCCTGTTTGATGGATAGCTTCTGGGTGCCTCAGTAGCTTTTGGGGGAAGAACTTGACCTTTATGAATATAGTCATTTCAGTAGGCTGAGCGATAAAGGGCTCGGTACATGCTGACAGGAGCCGCCTTCAGCACACCTAATGATGAGGCCACGTGGCTAAATAGAGCCAATTAAATCTACGCACGAGGCGAGCAGCCTAGCAGCAACCTAGCGTGGTGTTTGGATCAAAGCCAGTTTGTGTTAGCTGTACCGTTGTGTTGAGCTTCTCTGTCAGCTGAGGTGGCCTCAGGGGCACACCTGAGAGGTTCGGACCCACGGCTGCAGCCCAGTCGCTGACTTTGGGATGGGAATGGGCAGCAGAGAGGGGAGCTCTGTTGTAATTTGCTGCCTTTGATCTGTAAACTCTGCAGGGGTCTGCTGACACACGCCTCCCCAGAGAAACTCGCCCTGTGCAGCTCGCCATGTGAATTTCAAGCCTCTCCATTTCCACCGTTCCCCAGAATTACGAGGCCATCAGCTCAGGCTGATGTAACATGTTCCCAGACTCTGAAGGTCAGCGCTTGCTTGTTGGCCTAAAGCTCTCTGTCTGAGATGCTGCACACAGCTTTTTCCTCTCCAATCTGGCGACATGAATCTGTTTTCAGGAGACGGATCCATTTATTCACATTTGCTCTTAAGCTCTTGACTTTTACAAAGATCCAAACATCTTCAGTCAGGTCTTAATGCAGTGAGCTGATCGATACTGCAAAGCTTCTGTTGCACCGCAGCAACCATTTTTACAAATCAACTTTGTGTTTGAGTGTGGCTGAGTTACCGCCTGCTTTCCTGCAGCGCGTGTATCCCCATCATGGACAACGGTGTGGTCGCCACGACGACCGCTATCACATCTCTGCCCTTTGAGCAGAAGCAGCTTTTGCATCTTCTTCTGTCCCCTTGGCGTGAATTCTCACAAAAGCAACTCTTTCCTGTGGGGTGACGCCATCAGGACAAGCCTGCGCCTCTGTCTGGCCCTGCAGCATGTGGCTATGCTAATGAGCCTGTGCTATCCTCTGTTTTTGCCACTCTAATCAGCAGAGCAGAGAGCACAGACCTTTGTCAGTGATTAAAACCTGCTTCTAATGTCAACACCTCTGCAGAACTTCTATGAAGTGATATATTAGCGCTGTTTATAATAGCATCTTTCTTGTTGCACCACCGACACACGATAGGCTGCTTCTTACACTCTGTAGGTTTAAACAATTAATGCTAAATGGAGTGTTTTTAAATCATACGCTCCTAGTCATCTCTTTCCACTCACCCTTTCACACTCATTTAAACACTAATGGCAAAACTATCTTTTTAGAAACAAAGAATAATGAGCGAAATGACAGCGGAGCAACCACTGGGGTCTAAGGTAGCTTGAGAGCCACCACGCAGAAGCAGCGTCTGCAAGTGATGCTAACCGGCTAAATGTGCAAGTGCTTTGAAGTTTTTGGTGACGATCGCTGCAACCACGGATCACCTACTTGGGCAGCGTGTGAACAGAACCATCGTCTGAACTCGACGGCTCTTTTTTCGTACACAATTAACCGTGATTAGCCATAGCCGAGTGCATAACCCTACGCACCTATGACCCCCGAAATGAATTCATTTGTGATTCAATTTTACTTAAACTCTGATTCTGGTGCCTTGAACTTCAACAAAAATATATTTTCATTTAAACGGTTTTAAGTCATCTTCATTAGAGAGAGAATAAGGAGCCGAGCATGAGGCTCCACCTCTGGCGTATTGACCCACTAGTTCCCGTCAGTTTTTCTGCGCTTTCATGTACTCGGTTTCGTTCTTGGGGGATTTCTTCACTGTCTGTCTCCATCCCCAAGAGCGAGTCTGTCATTCAGAGCTCAACTGTTTACGTTTTGACCTTTGCATTCATTGTACCCGTCTGTCCTCCTGTTGGCTTTGTGAGCTGAGCCATGTCCTCAGAGGCGAGGCGAGGAGGATGAGATGAAAGATTCATACAGAGACATGGGGTATGAGAAGAGGCAGAAGGAGAGTTAATTAGGATCTCCCTTCCCAGGCAATCACTCTGCTCTTGACATTTCATCTCACTTTTTTCTGAACAAATCTCTCCTCGACTGAGCCAGGCAGAGATACAGAGAAAGTGCTTGACCTTGGTTGGGTGTTGATGCATTGCTGGTTTTAGCCCACATCAGTCTGCCGCCCATGATAACGTTCAGCATGAAACAGTGGAATAATGCCTCAGCTCTGCCTCCTCTCACCTGAGAGAAAGAGCCGTTTCATCAGCCTCTCTCGTGCAAATCCATTACTGTGTTAAAGACAAAGACCTATTAATGTTTCCCAGACCCATTTCAGACGAGCAGAGGTGTTCCTGCTGCAGAATTAAAATGGTACATACAGGAAAGAAGATGCACATTCATACGCAAATCAGTCCCAGGGTTAGGCTCCGGAGGGAAAACGTGAAAGAAGGGGACCAGCCGTCAGCGCAGATCATGGTTTTTCCTGCTGTGGAACTGTAGAAACCAAATCATAGCTTTGGGAAATTGAAAAGCTGCATGGTTTGGTGTGAAACATCTAAGCGTGATGCTTAAACCAGAGCAAGTGTCCTGGAGAGCTGTGGAGAATGCTTCTGAGGAGGTAAAGTGTGTTTATTCTTCCCGTTTCCTGTCTTAGGCTCTATTATTGCTCAGTGGTGCCAGTGCCAGCCTATCGTACGGCTTCGCGATGGATCTGTTTAATGCACACTTTCTAGCTGGCAATCTTTCTGCTGCAGATTTTTCAGAGCGTTGACAGAGTGGTTATAAGCCGCTCGCAGAGAATGTGGGAAATTACGCTCCTGAAATGGCTTGAAGTGAAAGCCGCGGCGTGTCTCGCTCCCCTGAACCTCTCTGACTGGGCTGCAACCGTTGACGTGCATTTTCTCACCTCTCAAAGATTTCATCATGGCAGGAACCAGGTGGGAAAAGGAGAAATAAGTGGGAGTATATGTGACAAAACACAGAGCATGGTAAAAATGGGATTGTGTAATACTGTGAATTTGTGTAGCCGCACATTCGGATGCAGACTAAACAGTCCGACTCAGTTTTAGCTCTGTTGTCCAGACTGTTGCTGTTCTCAGGCCTTTCCTCCTAGCAGACACGCTAAAGGAGGAAGCAGGTTAACTACGACCTGATGATTATGGCTCCAGGACACGGGTCACGTTATAAACGATGTGTGGGGGTCAACCAATCAGAAGAAGTAGCAGCAGCCCTCCACCAAGGTTGGCCACATTATGGATTCACTAATTAAAAACCTTTTGTTTGGGTGTGGGTCAGCCGGGTTCTGACAGGTGTCAGTGAGATAAATGACTCACCTGTAACACACACGCACACACACACTCGCTCTCTTCTTCTCTCTCTCTCTTTTAATTCGATCACCCAGTGGGAGCGAGTGTGAACCGGAGTCAGGGAAATGAGCGATGGTAACCCCGCCAAGCTTAATTCATTAATCTGCTGCGGGTGAAGCCAGCGTTCGCTCTCACTTCTGATAACTGGTCCTTACTGACAAAGACATGACATCTGATGCGATCAGCGCATGTTTTATACATGCTATACAAGGTAGCACGGCTCCACCATTAGCCTTCCTGCTGGGAAACCAGATGCAGCAGAAGTTGGTGGCTCTTTTGGACCTTTCACCTTCAGCCTGCCACCAGTCTCCCGAGCTGAAACCGCCTGACTGATTGTTGGGCTGCTGCTCACACAGCAAAGATCATTAAGGTGCTGCAAAAGAGGCTTTAAAAGGGTTGTTTGTCTTGAGATGCATCTGCAGTAATCCAATCACTAGCGGACACCCTTCAGCTGATACGCTTTCACCTTGTCCCACTTTGCGACTCCACAAATCTCCTAGCAGCATTTATAGTCTCACACCCCCATTCCGTAGGTGCTGAGGAGGTTTGCGCTCCTTCCTCATTCCTGGTGCCTCCTTGTTTCAGCTCCTCCTGCTCTAGGTGCTCGCCTTTCACCGCAAAACGATTTCTCTCCTCTCAGCAGGAAGTGACCTTGTGTGCTCAGCCTGGAGTCACAAACACAATAATGAAGACGTGTGAGCTTGAGCCTTTGAATGGGACTATTTGTCACAACAGACAGCGGGGGGACTGGGGGTAATTGGTGTTCAGAGGGGTAGAGTTTGTGTTCCGATCAGGGCGGACTAACTGTGTAATTACATTTCATATGTAACGGTATAAATTGAAATGAGATTTTTGTAACTTACTGTGGGAGGAGGTGAGCCCACTTTCCTATCCTGACAACTGTCACGGAACAATGACAACTTGAAAGCAAACACTGAGGACAACAATGTATTAAACAAAGATCCACAAAGAATCATATTAATGGGCAAAAAAAGCTCAAAATGAGAAGCCCTGTCCTGGAGGCAAAACCTAACCTGATGTTCTGACCGCAGGCAGGCTGCTAATAAAGTCAAAATACACAAAGCCGACAATAACAAGGAGGCAAGGCTGATTAGGGGAACGGAGGAAGTAGGCAGAAGGACACAAGGAAGGTAATAACCAGAAGCCCTTCACCTCACATCTCCAAAACGGGTAATTCCAGCGGTAAAAATGTTGCTTTTAAAACAGAAAAGTGCTGCAGGATGGCTTTCTCAGCAAAATCCTCACAAACAAGCGGTATTACCTCTGACTGTGCAAACTAGTGACTATTATTACACTTCTAGAGAATCAGTGGCAAAACAAATATGGTCTAAAACAATTTTATAACACACAAGTTTCAACAAAAGTGGGGAAAAAGCTGCATATTTAAGAGCGCAACCACAGACGGGACAGACAGACATTGCCTTTGAAGCCTGAAGACAGAGAGTTGTCATGAATAGGGCCAGGATTGGAGCGTAACCATGGCAACCCGCTCAGGCTGCCTCTATAGTTTGATGACACTTTAAAGTCGTTTCAGTGGTCAAACTCCAGAAGACACATTTTACCTCCCACCACTGCTCTCAATCAGTCACATTAGAAAGGAGAAAAGTGCTATTCTTTCTTTGGATTTCTCTCCCATCAAGATAAGCTTCTAAAAAGAGAGGAGAGGCAGTGATTGAAGATGAAAAGGAAGGACTGGTGTTCTCAGGTATGAAAAAACATTTCCACCGGATTTCAGACCACTGATGTCAAGTAAAAAGAAATAATTTTAAAGCCTGTCTATGGAGGATCTCCTTGTTTTTTGCCACTTTCTCATCATTTATTTAGTCCTCAGATCTGCAGCTGCTCTTTCATCGGCACACACTGGAAGAGCCGGAACCATGACGCTCCCACCATGATAACACATCAAAGGTTTGTGCAGAAATGCTGACTGTTGAAGGGACAATCACTGCTATCAGCTCGTCAGCAATACATTCAAATATGTCCTTTTCATTAAATGGATCTCAAAGAAAACGACACGTCTATAAACAGCATAATTGTCTGAGATAAAACTTTACTTAGCAATATATCTGCCTTTTTTAACGCAGCTGGAGAGAACAGTTATTACACTCCAGATCCTGCCAGTGATGACCATTTCTGCCAAAGTCAGGTGTCAAAGCATATTTGCAAAGAGAATCGATGTAAAAAAGAAAAATTAAAACATGCTTACTCGTTTTAATCCCATTCATCTTTATTTATGACGCTTCTTTTACACTACAAGTAAAAAATCTGGAGCAGGACCAGGCCTAATATGGGGTTACCCTCCTGCTGATGAACAGAAGAGAGGAGGAGAAAGAAGTGGACATGAGAAGACAGGAGGAGAGGGAAAAAGAGAAGGATAGAGGATGGAGGAGAGGAGAGGCTTTTTTGGCTTTTCAAAGTCCCTTTATTAACCAATTTCTGGGACCCGTCATACAAACATGGAAAAAAATAAGATGCGATAAAAAAATATATATATCTACTTTTTTAACATAATAAAATTAATAATAGTGGTAATAATAATAGGAAAGAATAAAACAAGATTCAAAACAAGGACTCATTTGGTTGCCAAACCTATAGCAATCCTTCACTTAGAAATTAATAATTGATAATTAGTTCTTCCTGCTCCCCCACAGCCCATATTTGAATGAAGGTCAGCATGTTTCTTGTCATTTTGTAGTACGTGTGCTCAACCCTTAACCTGGCCTTCAGCAGGCCCTTCAGAGCCGCCGCCGGCTCCACGCTGCCAGCGCCCTGAGCCTTGTTCTTGCGAGTTAACCAGATTGCCAATTTAGCATTAGCAGTAAGAAAATTGATTAGTCTGTGAACATCTCTTTTTCTACTACAATATTTGGGACCAAAAACAAATAAATCAAAGGAAAAGACCTCACCGAACCTGTGAAAAAACTCCTTCAACAGTTCAAAAAGGCCTGAGAGCCGAGAACACCGAACAAATAGGTGTGCCAGCGTCTCAGTCTCTCCACAGAAAAGACATTCCTCTCCCACCCCCGGATCCATGTGCGCTCTGTGTCTGTTCGTGGCTATTGCCCCATGTACCAGCCTCCACTGGAGGTCTGCTGCCCGCTTCTCAACGGGCAGCTTGTACAGGGACCGCCAGCTGCCTTTCGGGGAAACATCTGGGCCAAAAACCTCAGCCCACCTCGACTCCTTCAGCCCCGCCAAAGACTGTAGGTCCAGCACCTTCACGCAGGCCTGGTAGATGGACTTCTTCTTCAAATCCTTGAACTTGCCCAGATGAGGGGTTGTGAAGGACAGCAGCTGGTTTCCTCCCTCCTGCCACCCCCCCACCTCTGGGCTGGTGAGTAGAGAGGGAAAGCTGTACTCACCATGATCAGCCCACTGTTCACAAAGAAAGGCGTCGCCTGCAAATTGCCTCAGGTTCTGTGGCAGAGCGCCGCTGACTTCCTCCACCACCCTGTTGAACAGCCTGACGGAGGTGATGTTGCTCCTCATCCTCAGATTCTCCAAGCATGACGGGGCCATCAGGTGACCCAGCTTGGTGCAGCCAGCTGCTCTGAACCTGGCTCTCAGGCTGGCAGACTGTAAAGACTGAGACCTTAAAAAGCTGTTGAAGAACAAAGGTTCTTCAAACACCCACATGCCTGCAGTCTCCTCTGTGGTCCGTGAGAACCTGAACGTCCTCCACGCCTGCAGCACAGAGCTGTAGAAAGGCGCGAGTCCACCTTGACAAACGTTTTCAGGTTGTAAAAGAAACAGCTGCTTGTCGTAGCCCAGGCGTCCCGCTCTCCTCAGCAGCAGCCTGGCTGTCTCGATCCATCCTGGGCCAGAGGTGTACAGAATCCTTTGTGCTGTCTGGAGTCTGGATGCGGCGATTCTAGCCTGGATGTTGATCAGCCCCTGTCCCCCCTTCTGCCACAGGCAGGTAGAGGACTGCTGCTCGGACCCAGTGTTTTCCAGCCCAAAAGAAGTCCACAATGTCTCTCTGGATGTCCTCGATCAGGCTTTTTGGCGGTGTCAAGACGTTAAGTCTGTGCCAAAGGGTCGAGGCAGCCAGGATATTGGCAACCAGAACTCTTCCCCTATATGACAGCTGTGGTAGCAACCGTTCCCATTTAGACAACTTTGCACGCACCGTCTCTCTAACACCCTCCCAGTTTTTTTGCTAATACTTTTCTGGGCCTAGAAAGACTCCTAAGATCTTCAACCCATCCTTGCTCCACTCAAGACCTCCTGGCAGACTAGGCACTGCCTGGCCCCTCCACTGCCCCACTAAAAGAGCTTCACTCTTGGCCCAGTTCACCCGTGCTGACGAGGCCTTCTCATACAGGGCCAGGGTGTCCTGCAGACAGTCAACGTCCCTCTGGCTGGTGACAAATAAACTAACATCATCAGCGTACGCTGAGACGGTAGGAGGGGGAACCAAGTCCGAGGCCCCAGGCAGTGGGAGACCACTGAGCCGGTTCCTCAGCCTGCACAGCAAGGGCTCGATGACTAGGCTGTAGAGCTGACCCGAGATGGGACAGCCTTGACGTATCCCTCGTTGCACCGAGATCGGCCGGCTCAGGCCTGCCCCTGTCTTCACCAAGCACTGAGCACCTCTATACAATAAGCTAACCCATGCTATAAACCCATCACCAAACCCAAAGGCCCTTAGTGTGGAAAACAAATAAGAGTGGTCCACCCTGTCAAAAGCTTTCTCCTGGTCCAAACACACAATTCCAAAATGATAATCCATGTCAGCCCTGCACACATCAATAAGATCTCGAATGAGAGAAATGTTGTCCATGATTGACCTGTCGGGTATGCAATATGTTTGGTCTGAATGAACAGCATGACAGGCTCAGACTTTCCTTGAGTCTGTTTGACAGGGCTCTAGAAAGCACCTTATCATCTGTACACAGGAGGGCCACTGGCCTCCAGTTCTTCAGCAGGGCCAGGTCTCCTTTTTTTGGCAGCAGTGAGAGTACGGCCTGTCTACAGGAGACAGGAAGAGATCCAGTCCTGAGGCACTCCAACAGGACAGAATGAAGGTCCTGACCAAGGATGCTCCAAAAACACCTGAAGAAGTCAGTGGAGAGGCCATCGATCCCGGGTGCCCGCCCCAGAGCTAGCTGGTTGACAGCAGCCGTCAGCTCCTCCAGAGTTAGCTCCCGGTCCAGAACCGCTCTCTCTTCCTGGGTGAGCTGGGGAAGCCCCCCCAGGAGCTCCTCACGACCCTCCAAGCTGCAGAACTCCGCCCCAAACAGTTCTGCATAGAAATCCACTGCACGGCTCCTTATCTCGCTGGGGCTTGTGGTCACTCGGCCTCCTGGCAGCTTGAGACAGGTCATCTGCTTCCTCTGTGCCGCCGACTTCCCCAGGTTAAAGAAGAAGGATGTTGGGGCGTCCATGTCCTTCAGCTGGAGGAAGCGGGACCTGACGAGGGGCCCCCTTGACTCTCTCTTGCAGAAGGGTGCTCAGCTCCAGCCTTTTCTCCTGTAGCACATGACCCCTAGTGGGATCGGGGTTCCTGTGCAGCCCTTCCTCGATGTTCCTTATGCTAGCTTCCAGGTCCTTAACAGCTACTTTGGCGTTTGCCGTGGAAAAAACGGTGTACTGTTGGCAAAATACACGTATTTGTGCTTTGCCAACCTCCCACCATTGCCTCAAGGAACTAAACTTTCCTTTTTCCCGTTTCCAGTGCTGCCAGAAGTACTCGAAGCTTTGACAAAACCCCCTGTCCTGCAGAAGTTTATTGTTAAAAAACCAATGAGACCTGACCCTGCTTCCTGATGTCCTGACCAGGTCAATGCTGATAAGATGGTGGTCAGTGAAGCCAACCGGGTTTATGTTGCTATGCGAGAGTCTGGAGCTGAGGTTCTGGGAGATATATATCCGGTCTAGCCTGGCTGCGCTCACCCTGTTGCTAGCTACCCTCACCCATGTGTGCTGCCTAGATTGCGGGTGTTTGACCCTCCATGCATCTAGCAGGTCCAGGTGCGTGATTAACTTACTCAGGCTCTGGGACGACTGTGGGTGTGGCTCCTCACCTATCCTGTCTACGGTGAAATCTAAAGTGCAGTTAAAATCCCCCCCAATGATCAGCTGGTCCCGGTGATGCTCATTCAGCTCATTTTTAAGGTAGGTGAAAAAGGAAGCTCTTTCTGGGCCTCGGTTTGGGGCATAAACGTTGACAAAACAGAAGACTACACCCTCTATTTCTGCCCTCACCATCAGCACACGTCCCTTGATCACTTCTTTTGATGATAAAAACGTTGCCTTAGCAGAAGGTCTGAACAGGACAGCAACCCCAGTACTGAAATTGGTGCCATGGCTGAGAGAGACCGAGCCCCCCCACCATAGGTCCCACTCTGCCTCATCTGCTGAGGTCGTGTGTGTCTCTTGTAGAAAGAGCACATCGATCCTTTTTTGAGTGGAGACCTCTACGATTGACGCCCTTTTCTGTCTGTCCCTACCACCGTTGATATTTAGGGAGCTAACTCTGAGGTTCTGCATCAGGAAGAAGTGATAGAGGAAGGACATGTGGAAGCAAGTGATCAGAGGGCAGTAGAGAGAGGAGGATACCAAGTGGTGCATGATCATGGTGACTCTTTAGCCTTCCGAGAAGGTCTATCTTTTTTTGCTCTTCTTAGCGTGGTGATGTGTTTCTTAAGCCTAAACCGTTTCTTCTCATCCAGAACGTCATAATCAACGTTTCTCTTCAGTACGTCTACAGACCTGATGAACTTATCTGTGTCACTAAAGTAGTCACTCACTTTAACAGATTTCTTATATGTTACATCGAGGAAATTATTAATATCGGTTGCAGTGTAAATGTCATCTATGTTCCTGTTGCTTTCGCACAGTGAGACGGTGTCCGACTCTGAGCCCAGATCCACGTCTTCTGGCTGGTAAGCAGACTCACTTAGGCCAAGTTCTAACCCTGCAAGGCTTGTAGAAGCCACTTCGGCTGCAGGCTGAAGGAGGCTCTCAGGACCTGCAGGCTGTGAGCTGCTCAGGTTCTCCGCCTCCATCCGGACCTGCTTCACGGGCCGAGCATTTTCCTCCCTGTCAACCGCTTTGGCCTGTCGCGTTCTTCACCGAGTCGTGTTCCACCTTCTGTTCCCCGCGGCCGGAGGCTCAACCTCCGGTCCAGGGAGCGCGGTGGCTCCCCACTGCGCCCCGGGGGCGACGCGCCCGGCGCAGCGCGCCCGGCAGCGCGCCCGGCGCGGCGGCCTCCGCGGCACCGGGGGCTCCGGCGCGGGCAGCAGGCGAGTCGCCCGCCTCGTCCTGCTGCCTTTGCGGGCAGGCAACACGTTTGTGTCCCACGTCCCCGCATTCAAAGCATTTTAGCTGCCCCGAACTCGCATAGACCGTGTAATACCCGTCTCCGTGTCTCACCCTGAAGGACACCTCCAGGGTCTGCGAGGGCGAGTCCAGGAACATGAAGACCTGCCTCCTCAGAGACTGCACATGCCTCAGCTTGGGGTCCTTGCAGCCCAAGCTGATCGTCCTGAACCCACTCGCGAACTTTCCGAACATGCGGAGCCCGTTCTCCAACGCTTCGTTGGGTATGAAAGGCGGAACGCCGGAGACGGTGACCCGCGTGGACGGCACCGACAGCGGGGACACCTGCACGAACGCGTCCCTGATAAACACCCCGTTCTCTATCAGCTGGCTTACCTGGCTTTCCTCCTTTAGGAACACGACCACGGCTTTGTTCATCCTTGACGCGAACAGCAGATTGTCGTGTCCTACCTGCTCGCCAACAGCCAGCAGAACCTCCTCCACGATCACCAAGTTATCCGGCGGGACTATGCGCACTCCCTGCCGGATCGACGGAGGTGGCGTCTCGGAGGACGCCATTCCTCCCAAAAAACCCCAAACAACCTTCCGATCGCACAACCAACACCGGGAGGAAAGCTTACCTGATCATGCACGTGTGACAGGTGTAAATGTCAGAGGGAAAAACCCGATGAACAGGAACAGAAAGCCTTCAAAACCCGCGCCACTCACACCACCAACCACTACCGCTCACGCTCGCACTCACCGGAAACGGAAAGCGGAGAGGCGAGGAGAGGAGAGGAGAGGAGAGGAGGGGAGAGGAGGGGACGCGCGGCGGCGACGCGCGGCGCGGCGGGGCGGGGGGGAGGAGAGGACCGGCGCCGCGCGGCGCGGCCCGCGAGGGAGGCCCGCCCGGCGCGCGGCCGGCGCCCGGCGCGCCCGCCCGCCCGCCCGCCCGCCCGCCCGCCCGC
>CAAE01014706.1:780172-808464 GCA_000180735.1 Tetraodon nigroviridis
TTATCCCACCCTGCTCCACCCTTCATTCCTGCCTGTCCATGTACCCTGCTGCATGTTGTTACATGTCGTGTTGACCCATGCTGTCCTATGTAGCCCTGTTGTCCTTTGTGCCCTTTTGTGTTGTCCTACCCAGCATCAGGTCCTGGAGAAACGTTGTTTCGTTTTCAATATGTATTGCACCAGCTATATATGTTCGAAAATGACAATAAAGCTCACTTGACTTGAACTTGACTTGACTTGAGCTGTTGTCGCACTGTTGGAGTAATTTCAGTTTGTTGACCACTCCTCAAAAGGTTCGCCACTGTTAACAGTTTTCTTCACTGTTAACAGTCGTGAGTCGATGTGGATTCCAGCCCCTACCCATTGCTGCCCAGATCTGGCACAGCTGCGGGGCATTAAGGTGGAGCTCACCTGTATAAGCGGCCGTGTGAGAGGCTCCTGTGCCAGATCATCAGATTACCTTCCCCGAGTGTCTCCCAAGGATTGTCTTTCATTTCCAAAACTGTTTGTGGACTGCTTGCTATGCTTGCCAGCGTGTTTTTGTGTTTGGCCGTTTCGGAATGACCCTCACCGTTTTTGGATCCTGAGTTGCCTTAACCCTGGAAGTATGAGTTCCCAATTAAACCTTGTGCACCTCAATAAGCCTGTGTCACATTTGGGTCCTGACCCCTCCGTTACAGTGTTGTCTCTGTGTGATAGTGAAATTGGTTTAAAAAAATCAAAACCTTTGTGTGTTTTATTTACGCAAAAAACCATAGGTATCAGGAAAGGGGGGAAATATTTCTATAACATATATAATTTTTCACAGCACTGTATGGTTGAAATAAGATCAAATAAGATGAACAACAGGGACAATGGAACCATCCAATGCAGTTCTGGAGGAAATGTGACGACAATTTATTCACCACGCAGGAACACACGGCTTGCAATAACTGTGTTATTACTCCCTGGTGTAATGGTGCTTGGTTAAACACATTGGTCACCTTGATCAAACAAGAAACCAAATACCAGATTGATTTGGTCTAAAGATTTCGTCTAAACTGCACCCATGTTTGAGGTGTGATCTCAGCTTTATTTGTTTCTTGCTTTTACTCATAATTTATGTCAGTAATTTTAGTTAAGTGTCAATTCATATCAAGGTTATCACAAGACACTTTGCACATTCAAAAAAAAAAATAGGTTCCATGGCAAAACTCCACACATAGTATACCCTTTAGTGTTAGCAACAGCGGCAAGGAAAAACTTCCCTTTAACAGGCAGAAACCTCGAGCAGAACCAGACTCAGTGTAGATGGCCATCTGCTGCGACTGCCTGGGAGGGAGAGGAGGGAGAGGAGCAACGGGGAAATAGTGACAAGAAGAGGAGGGGATACAGAGGAAAATAAATAAAAAACAACATTCACATTAAATTAAACCTGTGCTCTGAATTATCAGGAGCATTATCCTCATGCAAATGTGTGTTTATATAAACTGTGCTGAGTCAGAGGAGAGGCTTTAGCTTTCAAAGTCCCTTTATTAACCAATTTTTTGGGGACCTGACGTACAAACATAGAAGAAGTAAACAAGATGTAAAAAAAATATTTATATCAAACTAAAATTAGTAATAATAATCGGAAAAATAAAAACAAAAGACCCATTAAGTTAGCAAGAAGCATTCCTTCAATTAGAAACTAATAACTGTACTTGTCTTGCTCCCCCAGAACTCAGAATCCTCCCATCAGTCCATGTTAGGCTGAAAGTCTGCATGTTGTCAGTCGTTTTGTGGTGTGGGTGCTCCCTTCTTAACCCGGCCTTCAGTGGGCCCTTCAGATCCGTCACTGGCTCCACACTGCCGACGCTCTGGGCCTGGTTGGAGATGATGTTGCTCCTCATTCTCAGCATGTCCAAAGGTTTCCCAGTCATCTTTCTCAGGTAGCAGCTAGCTTCTCCAGGGCTTGCTCTCAGACTGGCAGACTGTGATGTCTGAGCCCTCAAAGATCTGCAAATAGGTGCGATTCTAGTGTTTCCAGGTCGTCGAAGGAAGAGCTGCTTGTCGTGAGCCAGGCGTCCAGCCCCCATAGTCAGCAGCCTGGCTGTCTTAGGTCGGTCCGGACCTAGGATGTACTGTCTGAAGTCTAGATGAGGTGCCTCCAGCCAGGTTGTCAACCAGCCTCTCATCTGCTGGGGTCGCGTGTGTTTCATTGAGGCTTTGGCTTTTCAAAGTCCCTTTATTAACCAATTTCTGGGACCCGACATACAAACATGGAGAAATAAGATGTGAGAAAAAAAAATATATATATATACTTTTTTAACATAATAAAATTAATAATATTGGTAATAATAATAATAGGAAGAATAAAACAAGGACTCATTTGGTTGGCAAACCTATAGCAATCCTTCAATTAGAAATTAATAATTGATAATTAGTTCTTCCTGCTCCCCCACAGAACACAGAACCCTCCCCGCAGCCCATATTTGAATGAAAGTCAGCATGTTTCTTGTCATTTTGTAGTACGTGTGCTCAATCCTTAACCTGGCCTTCAGCAGGCCCTTCAGAGCCGTCGCTGGCTCCACACTACCAGCGCCCTGAGCCTTGTTCTTGCAAGTTAACCAGATTGCCAATTTAGCATTAGCAGTGAGAAAATTGATTAGTGTGTGAACATCTCTTTTTCTACTACAATATTTGGGGCCAAAAACAAATAAATCAAAGGAAAAGACCTCACCCGAACCCGTGAAAAATCTCCTTCAACAGTCCAAAAAGGCCTGAGAGCCGAGAACACCAGACAAATAAATGTGCCAGTGTCTCAGTCTCTCCACAGAAAATACATTCTTCTTCCACCCCTGGATCCATGTGCTCTCTGTGTCTGTTCGTGGCTATTGCCCCATGTACCAGCCTCCACTGGAGGTCTGCTGCCTGCTTCTCAACGGGCAGCTTGTACAGGGACCGCCAGCTGCCTTTCGGGGAAACATCTGGGCCAAAAACCTCAGCCCACCTCGACTCCTTCAGCCCCGTCAAAGACTGCAGGTTCAGCACCTTCATGCAGGCCTGGTAGATGGACTTTTTCTTTACATCCTTGAACTTGCCCAGATGAGGGGTTGTGAAGGACAGCAGCTGGTTTCCTCCCTCCTGCCACCCCCCCATCTCTGGGCCAATGAGTAGAGAGGGAAAGCTGTACTCACCATGTTCAGTCCACTGTGCACAAAGAAAGGCGTCCCCTGCAAATTCCCTCAGGTTCTGTGGCAGAGCGCCACTGACTTCCTCCACCACCCTATTGAACAACCTGACAGAGGTGATGTTGCTCTTCATCCTCAGATTTTCCAAGCATGACGGGGCCATCAGGTGACCCAGCTTGGTGCAGCCAGCTGCTCTGAACCTGGCTCTCAGGCTGGCAGACTGTCTTGCGGCTTCATTTTCTTCCTCGCTGTAAAGTCTGAGACCTTAAAAAACTGTTGAAGAACAAAGGTTCTTCAAACACCCACATGCCTGCAGTCTCCTCTGTGGTCCGTGTGAACCTGAACGTCATCCACGCCTGCAGCACAGAGCTGTAGAAAGGCGCGAGTCCACTTTGACAAACATTTTCAGGTTGTAAAAGAAAAAGCTGCTTGTCGTAGCCCAGGCGTCCAGCTCTCCTCAGCAGCAGTCTGGCTGTCTCAATCCATCCTGGGCCAGAGGTGTACAGAATCCTTTGTGCTGTCTGTATTCTGGACGTGGCGATTCTAGCCTGGATGTTGATCAGCCCCTGTCCTCCTTCTGCCACAGGCAGGTAGAGGACTGCCGCTTGGACCCAGTGTTTTCCAGCCCAGAAGAAGTCCAAAATGTCTCTCTGGATGTCCTCGATCAGGTTTTTGGCGGTGTCAAGACGTTAAGTCTGTGCCAAAAGGTCGAGGCAGCCAAGTTATTGGCAACCAGAACTCTTCCCCTATATGACAGCTGGGGTAGCAACCGATCCCATTTAGACAACTTTGCGCGCACCGTCTCCCTAACACCCTCCCAGTTTTTTAGCTGATACTTTTCTGGGCCTAGAAACACTCCTAAGATCTTCAACCCATCCTTGCTCCACTCAAGACCTCCTGGTAGACTAGGCACTGCCTGGCCCCTCCACTGCCCCACTAAAAGAGCTTCACTCTTGGCCCAGTTCACCCGTGCCGATGAGGCCTTCTCATACAGGGCCAGGGTGTCCTGCAGACAGTCAGCCGGGCGTCTGGCTGGTAACAAATAAACTAACATCATCAGCGTACGCTGAGACGGTAGGAGGGGGAACCAAGTCCGAGGCCCCAGGCAGTGAGAGACCACTGAGCCGGTTCCTCAACCTGCACAGCAAGGGCTCAATGGCTAGGCTGTAGAGCATGAGGTGAGATGGGACAGCCTTGACGTATCCCTCGTTGCACCGAGATTGGCCGACTCAGGCCTGTCCCTGTCTTCAACAAGCACTGAGAACCTCTATACAATAAGCTAACCCATGCTAAAAACCTGTCACCAAACCCAAAGGCCCTTAGTGTGGAAAACAAATAAGAATGATCCACCCTGTCAAAAGCTTTCTCCTGATCCAAACACACAATACCAAAATGATAGTCCATGTCAGCCCTGCACACATCAATAAGATCTCGAATGAGAAAAATGTTGTCCATGATTGACCTGTCGGGTATGCAATATGTTTGATCTGAATGAATGATGAAGCTCGGACTTTCCTTGAGTCTATTTGACAGGGCTCTAGAAAGCACCTTGTAATCTGTACACAGGAGGGCCACTGGCCTCCAGTTCTTCAGTAGGGCCAGTTCTCCTTTTTTTGGCAGCAGTGAAAGTACGGCCCGTCTACAGGAGACAGGAAGAGATCCAGTCCTGAGGCACTCCAACAGGACAGAATGAAGTTCATGACCAAGGATGCTCCAAAAACATCTAAAGAAGTCAGTGGAGAGGCCATCAATACTGGGTGCCCGCCCCAGAGCTAGCTGGTTGACGGCAGCCGTCAGCTCCTCTAGAGTTAGCTCCCGGTCCAGAGCCGCTCTGGGTTAGCTGGGGAAGCCCCCTCCAGGAGCTCCTCACGACACTCCAAGCTGCAGTACTCCGCCCCAAACAGCTCTGCATAGAAATCCACGGCACAGCTCCTTATCTCGCTAAGGCTTGTGGTCACTCGGCCTCCTGGCAGCTTGAGACAGGTCATCTGCTTCCTCTGTGCCGCCGACTTCCCCAGGTTAAAGAAAAAGGATGTTGGGGCGTCCATGTCCTTCAGCTGGAGGAAGCGGGACCTGACGAGGGCCCCCTTGACTCTCTCTTGCAGGAGGGTGCTCAGCTCCAGCCTTTAGACCTTGATTCCTGGTGGGATCGGGGTTCCTGTGCAGCCCTTCCTCAATGTTCCTTATGCTAGCTTTAAGGTCCTTAACAGCTACTTTGGCGTTTGCCGTGGAAAAAAAGTGTACTGTTGGCAAAATACACGTATTTGTGCTTTGCCAACCTCCCACCATTGTCTTAAGGAACTAAACTCTGCTTTTTTTTGTTTCCACTGTTTCCAGAAGCACTCGAACATCTGGCAAAAACCCCTGTCCTGTAGCAGTTTGTTGTTGAAAAACCAGTGAGACCTGACCCTGATTCCTGATGTCCTGACCAGGTCTACGCTGATGAGATGGTGGTCAGTGAAGCCAACCGGGTTTATGGTGCTATGAGAAGAGTCTGGAGCTGAGGTTCTGGGAGATGTAGATCCGGTCTAGCCTAGCTGCACTCACCCTGTTGCTAGCTACCCTCACCCATGTGTGCTGCCTGGATTGCGGGTGTTTAACCCTCCATGCGTCTATCAGGTCCAAGTGCGTGATTAACTTATTCAGGCTCTGGGATGACTGTGGGTGTGGCTCCTCACCTATCCTGTCCATGGTGAAATCTAAAGTGCAGTTAAAATCCCCCCCAATGATCAGCTGGTCCTGGTGATTCTCATTCAGCTCATTTTTAAGGTGGGTGAAAAAGGAAGTTCTAAATGTTAACAAAACAGAAAACTACACCCTCTATTTCTGCCCTCACCATCAGCATGCGGCCCTTGATTACTTCTTTTGATGATAGAACTGTTGCCTTAGCAGAAGGTCTAAACAGGGCAGCTACCCCAGCACTGAAGTTGGTACCATGGCTGAGAGAAACGGAGCCCCCTCACCATAGGTCCCACTCTGCCTCATCTGCTGAGGTCGTGTGTGTCTCTTGTAGAAAGAGCACATCAATCTTTTTCTGAGTGGAGACCTCTAAGATTGACGCCCTTTTCTGTCTGTCCCTGCCACCATTGATGTTTAGGGAGCTGACTCTAAGGTTCTGCATCAAGAAGAGTTGATAGAGGAAGGACATGTAGAAGCAAGTAATCAGAAGGCAGTAAAGAGAGGAGAACACCAAGTGGTACGTGATCATGGTGACCCTTTAGCTTTCCGAGAAGTTCTATCGTTTTTCGCTCTTCTTAGTGTGGTAATGTGTTTCTTAAGCCGAAACCGTTTCTTTTCATCCAGAACATCATAATCAACATTTCTCTTCGGTACATCCACAGACCTGATGAACTTATCCGTGTCACTAAAGTAGTCACTCACTTTAACAGATTTTTTATATGTTACATCAAGGAAGTTATTAATATCAGTTATGGTGTAAATGTTCCTGTTGCTTTCGCACAGTGATACAGTGTCCGACTCTGAGCCCAGATCCACGTCTTCTGGCTGGTAAGCAAACTCACTTAGACCATTTTCTATGCCTGCAAGTCTTGTAGAAGCCACTTCGACTGCAGGCTGAAGAAGGCTCTCAGGACCTGCATGTTAGGTTTCGGTTTTGATAGGATCCCAAAAGCACCAGGCAGCCAGGCAAGGAGTGACGAAAAACACCCTTTATTGGGTAGCACACAGCCAAAACTCAAAAGCCAACTGAAAGCGCTCCAAAGGAGGGTCAAAAAAACGAGTTCAAAACGGGAGGCAAAGGATCACGAGGCAGTCTTTAGCACAAGCGGACGAAAAGGCACACAGGAAGAACAACGATCCAACGCTGGGGCGCAAGCGCTGGCGCCTTATATAGGCCGGCTGATGACAATTGCCTCCAGCTGTCCCTGCTTCCAGTGTCGCTCCGGATCACCCCGTCCCCTGGTGGACAACCTAGGACAACACACCCAAGGAAACGAGGCAGGAGCCCCGGTGGGCCTGACAGTACCCCCCCCGGGCCCCCTTAAGGGGCGTCTCCCGGCGTCCTACCCGGCTTCTCCGGATGGTCCCGGTAGAAGTCCCGTAGTAGATTCCTGTCCAAAATGTGGCGGCGGGAAACCCATGACCTCTCCTCCGGACCATAACCCTCCCAATCCAGGAGGTATTGGAAGCCACGGCCGCGTCGACAGAGCTCCAGGATGCTCCAGACAGTGAATGCTGGGCCACCGTCAAGAATGCTGGGTGGAGGTGGGGGGGTTGGCGGTGGAGCCAACTCTGACTCTAGTGCCGGCTTAATCCGCGAGACGTGGAAGGTGGGATGGATCTTGAGGCAGGCTGGCAGTCGGAGTCGCACCGCCGTAGCGTTCACCACCTTCTCCACCTCGAACGGGCCCACGTACCGGGGTGCCAGTTTCTTGGACTCCACCTGCAGAGGGAGGTCTCTCTGCGACAACCAGACCCTCTGTCCCGTGTGGTACGCTGGTGCTGCGGCCCGATGCCGGTTGGCCTGCTTCTGCGTCTGCAGGGACAAGCGTGACAGGGCGGAGCGGACCTGTTTCCACACCCTCCTGCAACACCGTAGTTTTGCCAACACTGATGGAACCGCCACCTCCTGCTCCTGAAAATCAAAGAGGGGAGGTTGGTAACCCAAGGCTGCTGAGAAGGGAGACATACCGTGCGCTGAGGAGACCAGTGAATTAAATGAATATTCGACCCAGGGGAGGAACACGCTCCAGGACCTGGGGTTGCGGGCTGCAACACACCGGAGCGTGTCCTCCAGGGTCTGGTTTGCCCTTTCTGTCTGGCCGTTAGACTGCGGGTGGTAGCCTGACGACAGGCTGACCACCACCCGCAGAGCGAAGAGGAAAAATCTCCACACTTGGGAGGTGAACTGAGGACCTCTGTCCGACACGATGTCCGCCGGGATGCCATGAAGCCGGAAAACGTGGAGGACCAACAACGCTCCTGTCTCGGCCGCGGATGGAAGTTTGGGCAGGGGGACGAAATGTGCCATCTTTGAAAAGCGGTCCACCACAGTGAGGATGGCAGTGTTGCCGTTAGAGGGAGGGAGGCCAGTAACAAAATCCACTGCGATATGCGACCAGGGACGGCGCGGGATGGGCAGAGGATTGAGCAGGCCTGCCGGAGGGAGGTGGGAGGACTTCCCACGTGCGCAGACTGGACATGCCGCAACGAAGGCCCGCGTGTCCCGGACCATGGACGGCCACCAGAAGCGCTGTCGGAGTAGGTGAAGTGTTCGAGTGCCTCCTGGGTGGCAAGCGAGGAGGGAGGAGTGGGCCCACTGCAGCACCGCTGAGCGTGTCGGGCCGGGGACGAACAACCTGTTGGGGGGGGGCACTGGTGGGCTGGGGAGGCTGCGCAACGCAAACGGGATCAAGGATGGGGGCCGGGTCTGATCCCTCCGGGGAGAACTGGCGCGAGAGTGCGTTCGGCTTGATGTTTCGGGAGCCGGGGCGGTAGGTGAGGGTGAAGTTGAAGCGGCCGAGGAAGAGCGCCCATCGGGCCTGCCGGGAGTTCAGCCTCTTTGCAGAACGCAGGTAGGAAAGATTCTTGTGGTCCGTCCAAACCACAAAGGGAAGTGCCGCACCCTCCAACCAGTGGCGCCACTCCTGCAACGCGAGAACCACCGCCAGCAGTTCCCGGTCCCCCACGTCATAGTTGGTCTCGGGAGGAGTCAACCTCCTACTAAAGAAGGCGCAAGGATGGAGCTTCAGGTCCTCCGCCCTCCGCTGCGACAGCACTGCCCCAACGCCAGTGTCGGACGCATCCACCTCTACGATGAACTGCCGGTTCGGGTCGGGATGGGAGAGGATGGGAGCTGACGTGAAGCGGTTCTTTAATTCCGAGAAGGCTGATTCCGCCTCTTCGGACCAGGAGAAGGGCCTGAGTGTTGAGGTGAGGCGGGTGAGAGGAGCCGCCACCTTGCTGTAATCCTGGATGAACCTCCTGTAAAAGTTGGCAAACCCCAGAAAGCGTTGCAGCTGCTTGCGGGAGGTGGGGGCGGGCCAGTCTGCCACTGCGCGCACCTTGGCAGGGTCGGGGGCGAGCCTCCCCTGCTGCACAATGAAGCCGAGGAAGGTGACCGATGTGCTGTGGAATTCACACTTCTCTGCCTTAATGAACAACTGGTTTTCCAGGAGGCGGCGAAGGACCAAGCGGACGTGCTGAACATGCTGCTCCAGAGTCTCGGAAAAAATGAGAATGTCATCAATGTAGGCAAATGCAAATCGGTTTAGCATGTCCCGCAGGACGTCATTAATGAGAGCCTGAAAGACTGCGGGGGCGTTGGTGAGGCCGAAAGGCATCACCTGAGTATTCAAAATGTCCCAGGAGAGTATTAAAAGCCGTCTTCCACTCATCCCCCTCGCGAATACGCACCAGGTGGTAGGCGTTGCGCAGGTCTAATTTAGTAAAAAATTGTGCCTTGTGAAGGGGTGTAAACGCCGACTCAATGAGGGGGAGAGAGTACCTGTTCTTGACTGTTATATTGTTCAACGCCCGATAATCGATGCAAGGACGCAGGGATCCGTCCTTCTTATGGACGAAGAAAAACCCTGCGCCCAGCGGTGAAGAGGACGGCTTGATAAATCCGGATGCGAGAGACTCACCTACATACGCCTCCATCGCTTCTCGTTCGGGACGTGACAGGTTGAACAGGCGGCTGGAAGGAAGAGGCGAGCCGGGCAACAGGTCGATCGCGCAGTCATAAGGGCGATGCGGGGGGAGCGTGAGCGTGCGCCGCTTGCTGAACACCTCGCCCAGGTCATGATATTGCTCCGGGACGTTGGACAGGTCCGGGGGGGCGGGTGGTGAAGGCTGGTCTCGGGGAGCGGGTGACAGGGCAGAAAGCAGGCAGCGGGAGTGGCACGCCACGCTCCAGCCCGTGAGCGAGCCCCTTGCCCAATCAAGGTGAGGGTTGTGCTGCGCGAGCCACGGGGTACCCAGGGACTGCAGGTGCTGTGGGAGAGGCGATGAGGAAGAAGCTGATAAGCTCCCCGGTGGTTGCCGGAAATGACAAGGGTGAGGGGCTTGGTTCGGTGTGTTACTCGGGCGCTCGGCCGGCCACTGAGGTCTAAGATGGTTCTGGGGGAGGAGAGTGCCTCTGAGGGGATGCCGACCTGCTCCGCAAAACTGCTGTCCAGAAAGTTGTCATCCGCCCCAGAGTCGATGAAGAGCGAGATGGGGAGAGATTGGTGTGGCCAGAGCAGGGTTCCAGGAAGTGATAATCTGGACGTGGGCGAAGAACAGGGGGAAAATGCGCTCGCCAGCACCCCTGTGTGCACTGACGAGCTCATTCTTTTGGGCGTGGCGGACAGGTAGGACAGGAGGAGAGGAGGTGATCAGACTTGTGCCACAGTACAGGCACGCCTTGCTGCTCAGCCGGCGCTGCCTCTCCTCCAGGGAGAGGCGGGTGCGACCCACCTGCATGGGGTCACCCCCACCGCGGGGGGCCCGCCCATGCGCGTGGAACTGCTGGTCTGAGTGGGAATCACAGGTGGCAGGTGAGGGAGAGAAACCTGGGGTCATTGGTGTAACAGAGCGGAAGCAGCCGAGGTCCCGGGTTGACGAGAGAGGTAGGTGTCCAGCTCGATGGCGAGGGAGACGAGGTGCGCACATCCTCCGGGCGGCCGCGCAGAGCCACCGCATCCCGGATCTGGCGGTTCAGCCCTCGACGGAAAACTGCCATGACGGGAGGCTCGTTCCAACCTGCCTCGACGGCCAGCGTCCAAAACTCCACCGAGTACTGCGAGGCCGCGCACCCCCCCTCGCGGATGGTCAGCAGTCTCTCCAAGGCATCCGAGGCGTAGGTCGGGCGGTCGAATACCGTCTTCAACTCAGTCTCGAACTCCTCGAAGGTGTAGTGGTTGAAGTTATGCTGGGTGCTCAACGCCTGTGCCCCAGGCCAGCGCATCTCCTCTCAGCAATCCCACCACGTAATTGATCCTGGATACTCCAGAGGGAAAGGAGCGGGGACGTTGTTGGAACACCAACCGACACTGAAGCAGGAAGCCCCGGCAGTTGTCCAAGTCGCCTCGAAAAGGCTCTGGGTCGCAGGTGTGCGAGTCTCTGTGCGGGGGGTCAGTGACAGCTGGATCGCCGCTGCCGGCGGGAGCTCCTGCCAGCGCAGAAACCTGACTGGTCAGACTGGCCATCTGCTGCGAGATGGCCTCGATGTTCTGTGACGTCCGGGCGGCGTTATCTGCCAGGGCCCGGATTAGCTGAGCCTGTGCTGGGTCCATTCGTGGTTGGATCGTTCTGTTAGGTTTCGGTTTTGATAGGATCCCAAAAGCACCAGGCAGCCAGGCAAGGAGTGACGAAAAACACCCTTTATTGGGTAGCACACAGCCAAAACTCAAAAGCCAACTGAAAGCGTTCCAAAGGAGGGTCGAAAAAACGAGTTCAAAACGGGAGGCAAAGGATCACGAGGCAGTCTTTAGCACAAGCGGACGAAAAGGCACACAGGAAGAACAACGATCCAACGCTTGGGCGCAGGCGCTGGCGCCTTAAATAGGCCGGCTGATGACAATTGCCTCCAGCTGTCCCTGCTTCCAGTGTCGCTCCGGATCACCCCGTCCCCTGGTGGACAACCTAGGACAACACACCCAAGGAAACGAGGCAGGAGCCCCAGTGGGCCTGACACTGCAGGCTGTGAGCTGCTCAGCTTCTCCGCCTCCATCCGGACCTGCTTCATGGGCCGAGCATTTTCCTCACTGTCACCTGTGAAGCATTCGAAGCATTTTAACTGTCCTGAACTTGCATAGACCGTGTAGTATCCGTCTCCGTGTCTCACCCTGAAGGACACCTCCAGGGTCTGCGAAGGCGAGTCCAGAAACATGAAGACCTGCCTCCTCAGAGACTGCACATGCCTCAGTTTGGGGTCCTTGCAGCCCAAACTAATTGTCTTAAACCCACTCGCAAACTTGCCGAACATGCAGAGCCTGTTCTCCAACGCTTCATTTGGTATGAAAGGCGGAACACCGGGGACGGTGACCCGCGTGGAAGGCACTGACAGCGGGGACACCTCCATGAACGCGTCCCTGATAAACACACCATTCTCTATCAGCTGGTTCACTTGGGTTTCCTCTTTTAGGAACACGACCACGGCTTTATTCATCCTTGATGCGAACAGCAGATTGTCGTGTCCTACCTGCTTGCCAACAGCCAGCAGAACCTCCTCCACGATCACTAGATTATCCGGCGGGACTATGCACACTCCCTGCCGGATCGACGGAGGTGGCGTCTCGGAGGACGCCATTCCTCCCAAAAAAACCCCAAACAACCTTCCGATCGCACAACCAAAACTACGAGAGGAAAGCTTACCTGACCATGCACATATGACAGATGGAAATGTCAGAGGGAAAAACCCGATGAGCAGGAACAGAAAGCCTTCAAACTCCGCGCCACTCACATGCCACCACCACTCACGCTCACGCTCGCACTCACCGGAAACGGAAAGAGGAGAGGAAAGGAGAGGAGAGGAGAGGAGAGGCTTTCAAAGTCCCTTTATTAACCAATTTCTGGGACCCGTCATACAAACATGGAAAAATAAGGTGCGTCAAAAATTATATATATCTTCTTTTTTTTTTTAACATAATAAAATCAATAATAGTGGTAATAATAATAGGAAAGAATAAAACAAGATTCAAAACAAGGACTCATTTGGTTGCCAAACCTATAGCAATCCTTCACTTAGAAATTAATAATTGATAATTAGTTCTTCCTGCTCCCCCACAGAACACAGAACCCTCCCCACAGCCCACATTTGGATGAAGGTCAGCATGTTTCTTGTCATTTTGTTGTACGTGTGCTCAACCCTTAACCTGGCCTTCAGCAGGCCCTTCAGGGCCGCCGCCGGCTCCACGCTGCCAGCGCCCTGAGCCTTGTTCTTGCGAGTTAACCAGATTGCCAATTTAGCATTAGCAGTAAGAAAATTGATTAGCGTGTGAACATATCTTTTTCTAGTACAATATTTGGGACCAAAAACAAATAAATCAAAGGAAAAGACCTCACCGAACCCGTGAAAGAACCCCTTCAACAGTTCAAAGAGGCCTGAGAGCCGCGAGCATCGAACAAATAGGTGTGCCAGCGTCTCAGTCTCTCCACAGAAAAGACATTCCTCTCCCACCCCCGGATCCATGTGCGCTCTGTGTCTGTTCGTGGCTATTGCCCCATGTACCAGCCTCCACTGGAGGTCTGCTGCCCGCTTCTCAACGGGCAGCTTGTACAGGGACCGCCAGCTGCCTTTCGGGGAAACATCTGGGCCAAACACCTCAGCCCACCTCGACTCCTTCAGCCCTGCCAAAGACTGTAGGTTCAGCACCTTCACGCAGGCCTGGTAGATGGACTTTTTCTTCAAATCCTTGAGCTTGCCCAGATGGGGGGTAGTGAAGGACAGCAGCTGGTTTCCTCCCTCCTGCCACCCCCCCCACCTCTGGGCTGATGAGTAGAGAGGGAAAGCTGTACTCACCATGATCAGCCCACTGTTCACAAAGAAAGGCGTCGCCTGCAAATTGCCTCAGGTTCTGTGGCAGAGCGCCGCTGACTTCCTCCACCACCCTGTTGAACAGCCTGGCGGAGGTGATGTTGCTCTTCGTCCTCAGATTCTCCAAGCATGTCGGGGCCATCAGGTGACCCAGCTTGGTGCAGCCAGCTGCTCTGAACCTGGCTCTCAGGCTGGCAGACTGTAAAGACTGAGACCTTAAAATCCTGTTGAAGAACAAAGGTTCTTCAAACACCCACATGCCTGCAGTCTCCTCTGTGGTCCGTGAGAACCTGAACGTCCTCCACGCCTGCAGCACAGAGCTGTAGAAAGGTGCGAGTCCACCTTGACAAACGTTTTCAGGTTGTAAAAGAAAAAGCTGCTTGTCGTAGCCCAGGCGTCCCGCTCTCCTCAGCAGCAGCCTGGCTGTCTCGATCCATCCTGGGCCAGAGGTGTACAGAATCCTTTGTGCTGTCTGGAGTCTGGATGCGGCGATTCTAGCCTGGATGTTGATCAGCCCCTGTCCCCCTTCTGCCACAGGCAGGTAGAGGACTGCTGCTCGGACCCAGTGTTTTCCAGCCCAAAAGAAGTCCACAATGTCTCTCTGGATGTCCTCGATCAGGCTTTTTGGCGGTGTCAAAACACTAAGTCTGTGCCAAAGGGTCGAGGCAGCCAGGTTATTGTGCAACCAGAACTCTTCCCCTATATGACAGCTGGGGTAGCAACCGTTCCCATTTAGACAGCTTTGCGCGCACCGTCTCTCTAACACCCTCCCAGTTTTTTAGCTGATACTTTTCTGTGCCTAGAAAGACTCCTAAAATCTTCAACCCATCCTTGCTCCACTCAAGACCTCCTGGCAGACTAGGCACTACCTGGCCCCTCCACTGCCCCACTAAAAGAGCTTCACTCTTGGCCCAGTTCACCCGGGCTGATGAGGCCTTCTCATACAGGGCCAGGGTGTCCTGCAGACAGTCAACGTCCCTCTGGCTGGTGACAAATAAACTAACATCATTCAGCGTACGCTGAGACGGTAGGAGGGGGAACCAAGTCCGAGGCCCCAGGCAGTGGGAGACCACTGAGCCGGTTCCTCAGCCTGCACAGCAAGGGCTCGATGGCTAGGCTGTAGAGCTGACCCGAGATGGGACAGCCTTGACGTATCCCTCGTTGCACCGCGATTGGCCGGCTCAGGCCTGCCCCTGTCTTCACCAAGCACTGAGCACCTCTATACAGTAAACTAACCCATGCTATAAACCCATCACTTTCCCCAAAAGCCCTTAGTGTGGAAAACAAATAAGAGTGGTCCACCCTGTCAAAAGCTTTCTCCTGGTCCAAACACACAATACCAAAATGAAAATCCATGTCAGCCCTGCACACATCAATAAGATCTCGAATGAGAGAAATGTTGTCCATGATTGACCTGTCGGGTATGCAATATGTTTGGTCTGAATGAACAATGAAGCTCAGACTTTCCTTGAGTCTGTTTGACAGGGCTCTAGAAAGCACCTTATAATCTGTACACAGGAGGGCCACTGGCCTCCAGTTCTTCAGCAGGGCCAGGTCTCCTTTTTTTGGCAGCAGTGAGAGTACGGCCCGTCTACAGGAGACAGGAAGAGATCCAGTCCTGAGGCACTCCAACAGGACAGAATGAAGGTCCTGACCAAGGATGCTCCAAAAGCACCTCAAGAAGTCAGTGGAGAGGCCATCGATCCCGGGTGCCCGCCCCAGAGCTAGCTGGTTGACGGCAGCCGTCAGCTCCTCCAGGGTTAGCTCCCGGTCCAGAAACGCTCTCTCTTCCTGGGTGAGCTGGGGAAGCCCCTCCAGGAGCTCCTCACGGCCCTCCAGGCTGCAGAACTCCGCCCCAAACAGTTCTGCATAGAAAGCCACGGCACAGCTCCTTATCTCGCTGGGGCTTGTGGTCACTCGGCCTCCTGGCAGCTTGAGACAGGTCATCTGCTTCCTCTGTGCCGCCGACTTCCCCAGGTTAAAGAAGAAGGATGTTGGGGCGTCCATGTCCTTCAGCTGGAGGAAGCGGGACCTGACGAGGGCCCCCTTGACCCTCTCCTGCAGGAGGGTGCTCAGCTCCAGCCTTTTCTCCTGTAGCACATGACCCCTAGTGGGATCGGGGTTCCTGTGCAGCCCTTCCTCGATGTTCCTTATGCTAGCTTCCAGGTTCTTCACAGCTACTTTGGCGTTTGCTGTAGACAAGCTGGTGTACTGTTGGCAAAATACACGTATTTGTGCTTTGCCAACCTCCCACCATTGCCTCAAGGAACTAAACTTTCCTTTTTCCCGTTTCCAGTGCTGCCAGAAGTACTCGAAGCTTTGACAAAACCCCCTGTCCTGCAGAAGTTTATTGTTAAAAAACCAATGAGACCTGACCCTGCTTCCTGATGTCCTGACCAGGTCAATGCTGATAAGATGGTGGTCAGTGAAGCCAACCGGGTTTATGTTGCTGTGCGAGAGTCTGGAGCTGAGGTTCTGGGAGATATATATCCGGTCTAGCCTGGCTGCGCTCACCCTGTTGCTAGCTACCTTCACCCATGTGTGCTGCCTAGATTGCGGGTGTTTAACCCTCCATGCATCTAGCAGGTCCAGGTGCGTGATTAGCTTCCTCAGGCTCTGGGACGACTGTGGGTGTGGCTCCTCACCTATCCTGTCTACGGTGAAATCTAAAGTGCAGTTAAAATCCCCCCCAATGATCAGCTGGTCCTGGTGATGCTCATTCAGTTCATTTTTAAGGTAGGTGAAAAAGGAAGCTCTTTCTGGGCCTCGGTTTGGGGCATAGACGTTGACAAAACAGAAGACTACACCCTCTACTTCTGCCCTCACCATCAGCACACGTCCCTTGATCACTTCTTTTGATGATAAAACCGTTGCCTTAGCAGAAGGTCTGAACAGGACAGCAACCCCAGTACTGAAATTGGTGCCATGGCTGAGAGAGACCGAGCCCCCCCACCATAGGTCCCACTCTGCCTCATCTGCTGGGGTCGTGTGTGTCTCTTGAAGAAAGAGCACATCGATCCTTTTTTGAGTGGAGACCTCTAAGATTGACGCCCTTTTCTGTCTGTCCCTACCACCGTTGATATTTAGGGAGCTAACTCTGAGGTTCTGGCATCAGGAAGAAGTGATAGAGGAAGGACATGTGGGAAGCAAGTGATCAGAGGGCAGTAGAGAGAGGAGGATACCAAGTGGTGCATGATCATGGTGACTCTTTAGCCTTCCGAGAAGGTCTATCTTTTTTTGCTCTTCTTAGCGTGGTGATGTGCTTCTTAAGCCTAAACCGTTTCTTCTCATCCAGAACGTCATAGTCAACATTTCTCTTCAGTACATCTACAGACCTGATGAACTTATCCATGTCACTGAAGTAGTCACTCACTTTTACAGATTTCTTATATGTTACATCGAGGAAATTATTAATATCGGTTGCAGTGTAAATGTCATCTATGTTCCTGTTGCTTTCGCACAGTGAGACGGTGTCCGACTCTGAGCCCAGATCCACGTCTTCTGGCTGGTAGGCAGACTCACTTAGACCAAGTTCTAACCCTGCAAGGCTTGTAGAAGCCACTTCGGCTGCAGGCTGAATAAGACTCTCAGGACCTGCAGGCTGTGAGCTGCTCAGGTTCTCCGCCTCCATCCGGACCTGCTTCACGGGCCGAGCATTTTCCTCCCTGTCACCGCTTTGGCCTGTCGCGTTCTTCACCGAGTCGTGTTCCACCTCTGCACCCGCGGCTGGAGGCTCAACCCTCCGGTCCAGGGAGCGCGGTGGCTCCCACCGCGCCCCGGGGCGACGCGCCCGGCAAGCGCGCCCGGCAGCGCGCCCGGCGCGGCGGCCTCCGCGGCACCGGGGGCTCCGGCGCGGGCAGCAGGCGAGGCGCCCGCCTCGTCCTGCCGCCTGTGCGGGCAGGCAACACGTTTGTGTCCCACGTCCCCGCATTCAAAGCATTTTAGCTGCCCCCGAACTCGCATAGACCGTGTAATACCCGTCTCCGTGTCTCACTCTGAAGGACACCTCCAGGGTCTGCGAGGGCGAGTCCAGGAACATGAAGACCTGCCTCCTCAGAGACTGCACATGCCTCAGCTTGGGGTCCTTGCAGCCCAAGCTGATCGTCCTGAACCCACTCGCGAACTTTCCGAACATGCGGAGCCCGTTCTCCAACGCTTCGTTGGGTATGAAAGGCGGAACGCCGGAGACGGTGACCCGCGTGGACGGCACCGACAGCGGGGACACCTGCACAAACGCGTCCCTGATAAACACCCCGTTCTCTATCAGCTGGCTCACCTGGCTTTCCTCCTTTAGGAACACGACCACGGCTTTGTTCATCCTTGATGCGAACAGCAGATTGTCGTGTCCTACCTGCTTGCCAACAGCCAGCAGAACCTCCTCCACGATCACTAGATTATCCGGCGGGACTATGCACACTCCCTGCCGGATCGACGGAGGTGGCGTCTCGGAGGACGCCATTCCTCCCAAAAAAACCCCAAACAACCTTCCGATCGCACAACCAAAACTACGAGAGGAAAGCTTACCTGACCATGCACATATGACAGATGGAAATGTCAGAGGGAAAAACCCGATGAGCAGGAACAGAAAGCCTTCAAACTCCGCGCCACTCACATGCCACCACCACTCACGCTCACGCTCGCACTCACCGGAAACGGAAAGAGGAGAGGAGAGGAGAGGAGAGGAGAGGAGAGGGTGCAGTCGAGTTATCACGTTTCGGTTAACCAACAGCATAGCTAAAATGGTAGTCTAAATATGATGATTAACCTGGTGTATGTAAATGTAAGCACTTTGAATACGGATGGATAGAAAAGTGCACATTAAATTTATTATTTAAGTAGGACCAGAATTTCTTTTTAGTCAATTTTTCCAGTTTAATAATTAAAAAATACTAGCTGGTAAGTAAATAAAAAAAAAACCAAACAAACAAACAACAACAAAAAACTATTCAAACTTGAAACAGATTTGATTTTAAATAGTTTTTCTTATCCGTGTGTGTCAACTAGCAGACAGGTTGTAATAAATGTACAGAACGTTGTTTTATGATGTCCCACTGATTTTCAAGCATCTTACAGTTTTAATTGTTTAAATGATATTATTATTATTATTATTATTATTATTATTATTATTAATTATATTATTATTATTATTATTATTATTATTATTATTATTATTATTATTATTATCAAGTGCAAACCCTCATTTAGAATTCATGAACCAGAAGTATTTCATATTTGAGGTGAACAGGATCGGGTGCGCGCTTATATGCAAATACACCCCGCTGCTGCTGTTGGTGTTCCTATGCTGTGAACGAACGCGCTCTATCGCTGTCATCGGCACAACATCAGCATCTTCCGGACGAGTGCGCGCAGCAGAGAAAAGGGGAAGGACGAAGAAAGAGAAAGGGAAGAGGAGACGTATACCGGATAAAAGCGACGACAAAAGCATGACGATCATGGAGTTGCGGCGGTGGGGGATGCGGGATTTACAAAAAAGCATTATTGAAATTTGACAGTGGATTCAGACTAAAGGCTTATCTTGATCGTCGGGATTTTTTTTTTTATTATTAATTTATTGGCATCCTTGTTTTGCTTTCCAACATGGTGCGTGGACGTTGAAGGCGAGCGAAGGAAGCGAATCACGGATGTCTCAGACAGTAAAATCAGGCAACGTTACAGGCAACAAGACACACCGTTTCTCACGAGTGATAACAAAGGACGACGCACGACGCTTCGAACTGGTAAAAAAGATGAGCACCAGCTGTAAGGCCCCTCCACCCGACCACTGTGAAATAAGCAGAATGATATTGAGGTTTATTTATTTATTTATTTATTTATTGCAATCATTGACGGTGTAGCCCTAAAGAAGCCGCCTTGACAGCAATGTTGAATCACTGATCTCGGTAAATTATTTATAATTGGTGTAGATTGGCTTTGATTTTCTATTGCTTTAGTGTAGCATTTTCTCAATTTTGCAATGTTAAGTCTCCTTGGGTATATGTGTAGGCTAAATTTATGTTTTGTGGCCCATTGATCATTTTTTGATTAAAAGGAAAGCCAACACAATAGACTTTAAGAAAAAAAAAAGAAAAAAAAACTCAAGCAAATAAGGGGAAAATAATTATATGTATAGAGGACAGCACTGGGTGTGAAGCTTTTAGTAGTTTTTACATAAAATACCTTTTGATATTTCTTTTTTTTTTGTTTAAGTACAGTAAAAGAAAAAAAAAAGGAAGAAAAAATTTACAACAAAAAATTGACCAAACATGTTGCCTTCCCAAGAAGCCTCCAAGATCTATCATGACAATTACATGCGCAACTCCCGGGCCATTGGGGTGCTTTGGGCCATCTTCACCATCTGCTTTGCCATCGTCAACGTTGTGGTGTTCATTCAGCCCTACTGGATTGGCGACAGCGTCAACACAGCGCAGATCGGCTACTTCGGCCTGTTCCACTACTGTGTTGGCACCGGGCCGTCGCCGAGCCGGGAGCTCACCTGCGTGGGTAGCTTCTCCGACTTCAACTCAATCCCGTCTGGAGCCTTCAAGGCAGCCTCGGTGTTTGTGCTTCTCTCCATGGTGCTGATTCTTAGCTGCATTGCCTGCATGGCACTCTTCTTCTTCTGCAACACCTCTACCGTTTACAAGACCTGCGCCTGGATGCAGCTGCTGTGCGGTAGGCTTTCACACAACAACAGCACTCACAATTATAAAATGTAGAATTTCTATCTACCTAAATATCTATCTATCACAATCAAGGACTCTATACTGCATTGTATACTCTTTGTATTTTAAAGACTATAATTCTGTTAGGAGTGGTTAAGGTATTTTCTATTCTTATAACAACATAACTGAATCAGTGAAAATATTTGACTCATTATTTATACACAGAATAAACAACTGATTCTGAAGCTTTTTATTGCTGATGATGTGCAAAGCTCTCATTCATTCCAGCTGAGCACATTATATACTGTACCAAATAGTGTAATTTAGTGTTTAATAAAGTAAAATTTTGAAATACTAGATATAAGCTCAAAGTTACACCAGTCAAATTCAGTGATAGAATGTGTGATCTCAAAACAATGTTGTAGATGGCTGTTGTAGATCAGAGTTTGCTGCATTGCTGTGTGTTGTATATAATGTTTGACTCCAAACATTAGCCTACACTTTACTATGTGTGTGGGATTTATATTTGTTCCATACTAAAAGTGGACAAATTGACAGTATTGTACATTTTTAATATTCTCTGCTGTGCTCAGTATTCACATCCAATATGATTTTTTAGGCTTTATGTTGAAATGATAAACAGGTAATTACATCTGGTTAACTGAAGACACAATTTTTTGAGGAAAAAACACCTGTCTCTGAAAGTTTGAGTTTAATACAAAGGTTATTTGACAATGTCTTTTATTTGACATTATTATTTGTGTTGTCTGTGTAGGTTATTTGTGTTGGCATTAGCAGTAAATTTTGCTCCTATTATGTCAGCTATTTGATTAACTTTTGATTTGATTTTCACTTCATTTCGCTTTCACTTTATTCAACATCCTGCACAATTAAAAATTGATTTGTTCAAATTAATTTTTTACTTCCCCTTTTTAAGCGCTTACAATTTCTGTTACTTTTTCACATAAATAGATGGAGATTACTCATTACTGGGATAAGTCAGTATGTAAACTAAACCTAATCTTTAGGAGATGTGTCGTGAATAGAAGGTGTGAAGAAATGTAATAATCACAGGCACTCTATCAGGACTGCTATACACAGTTAACTCCTTTATACGCTGATCAGTGTGATAAGTAGGCCAAGTAGTACAGTGCTGGTGTTAGTACATAGACAGAAACAAGCAGCATACTGATTTACAGGGAGAGGGATAAAAAGAGAGAGAGAGCAAGAAAGAGAGAGGAAGAGAGAGCATTTCATGGTGCCAGGGTACTGTGTTGCTCTCATACCACAATGTGTTTTAATGTATGAGCCTGGTTTTATAGCATCACATTATTTTAATCTAATTGTTTAGAAAATCTCGAAATACATCAAAGAAATGTCTGTAGATTCTCATTCATCCAGGTCATATTTATCCAAGGTTAGAACTTTGTGTTGACTTTATTTTACATTCATTAAGATGCATATGCACAGTGAGCACGGTTTGGCTGTTAATTGACTGGTAATTTGTGTTTTTATATGTGTTGTGAAACTGGATTGAAAAAAGCACTGTTTACATTTTTATGATTTTTATGACTAAAGTATGTCAGCCTATGAAAACGTAAGCGGGAATATGAGTGCTTGTAGTTGTCACATTCCAACTGTTCTACAATACTATATTGGTCTTGCTGATGCAAAATAAAACCTCAATATAAAATCATTGAGCCAATACCTCTTCTCTCCAGAAGGATTCTTCTTCTCAGTCCTAAAATCGCTGAGGGCAGAGCTTGAAAATATAGCAATTGTTGACTATTAGCGTGCTTCTTTGCTGACCTGGTTGGTCACCTAAGACTCGTTGGCATAGTCGTTCACTTAGTTTAAGTTTGGGTGCTTCCCCTTACCAGGTCGCAAAAAATGGTGTGAACTTTTGGATTACTAACAACAAGAGTGAAAGACTGCATTGTACGCGCGTGATAGAAAGTGCTCTATTCCATCACCGCTATACAAGGATGATTTTTGATGTGGATAATTTTTTTTGACACCCTTCTCAAACCAGCTATCTTCTCTGGCCAGTACATTTACTTGACTGTTCTCAAAAGGAGTGTCCTATTTCTTTTAGGTATAGGTGCACTGTTGAGACTTGTTCTGAAGAGATGGCACATTTGTCTTGGGCCGTTTGTCTGTAAAGGGATTGTTTCCTCAATTAGCAGTTCCTTGTATTCCTCTTGGCACTGTACAGCATTTCTTAGCTCGATGGAAGAACTCAGAAAACACCTGCCTATGTGTTTGTCTCAAAAAGTGACGCAGAGTACCAGCTTTATATTTTTTTTAAATGTTGCCCAAATTTAAGAGAAGAAAATAAATCAGAAAAAGTTGAATCAGCTGAGTGCGTTGGAGGTTTGAATTGTACTGGAATTTTATGTTTTTGGATAGATTCTTCTGATTTTTTTTTTTTAAAACCTAGATATGTAGGGGATAAAAATGCTGTGATGTTTGTTTCTCTACTCTTCTTGGCTGGGGTCTCGCTCTGTGAAGTGCCTTATGAATGCCCAGCCCATGTGTTTTGAGTGCTGTTTTAAGATGTTTCTGTTCTTTTTTTTTCAAACTTCAAACAAAAGTCAAAAATGTGCAAACATGGTTTTATGTTTATTCTTCACGGTGCTGAAAAAGATAGTAAATTGACCCCGGTGGTTGCCAAATGTTCAATTTAGTTTGATATGGCAGTTTCTATCTTAACATGAATGTAGATACTAAATGTCCAAATAAATGGAAGTTGAAAAATCTGAGATTAAAGAGTAACTTATAGGGGAAAAAAATCTCTATCTATCTATCTTTTTATCTATTTATGCACAGAGATATGGATGATAGCAAGGAATAAATAGATAAAGTGTAGAGTGGAGTATTGAATATGGATAGATGCAAAACATAAACATCAAAAATGTTACCTAATAGTTTTTCTTAAATGAATGATTTCCTCTATTATAATAGCTTGTGGAAGGGTCATTAAAGAAGCGAATAACACAATGATATCTATTGGTGGTTACCTTGATTGTGCTTTATTTTTATCCCAGTGCACCTATTATTACTTTTCTTATTGCATTTTTGCTCAGTTACATCATCTCATTACACTGACAATATTTTGTTCAGAGTTCATGTCAGTCTAATACTAAAAAGATCTGTCATATTTGCATTTGTGAAAGGAAGACGGTATTCAATCTGATTTTGTAACATGACCAACGGGATCAAGGATGTCCAAACTGTTTCATAAAGGGTCATTTGGCTGTAGGTTTTTGTTCCAACCAATTGAGCACAGTCAATCAGCTGTTTGAAGACTCAGATCAAGTGAATGAGTTCAGTCTGGTATGCTGTTGCTTGTTTGAACAAAAACCTGCAGCCACATAGCTCTTTAAGAAATAGTTTGGACGTCCCTGAACTAGATCAACTTGATGCTTTAAAGAAGTTTAATGAAGTTAATGAATGCAATTTACTATTTCACACACTTAAAAAGTTAGATTACTTCTTCAGAAGTTTTTGTAACAATTTTAACATTTTTTTTTAAATGCAGCCCTAAAAAAAGGAATTAAAAATCCCAATTTTTGTTAGTGTTTATCACAGATTCTGTAACATATCCAATTTATGTTTATGTTTTTCTCTTCAGGAGTGTGCCTGGTGCTGGGTTGCATGATCTTTCCGGACGGATGGGATGCCGAAGTGATTCGGGATATGTGCGGGGAGCAAGCAGGAAAATATTCTCTTGGCGATTGCTCTGTACGCTGGGCCTATATGCTGGCCATCATTGGCATTCTGGATGCCCTGATCCTCTCATTCCTGGCCTTTGTCCTGGGTAACAGGCAGACAGACTTCTACCTAGAAGATTTACAGACAGACAGCAAAGGTAAATATATTTATAATTAATACCAAATATTTGATTCTATATAATCTATAGCATTAGTCCCCAACCTTTTCTGTGCTATGGACTGGTTTGAGGTAAAACAATAGTTTTAGGTCCCAGCCTGACAGTGGATAAATACAACAATAAAGCTCTCTTGACTTGACTTGGTATGACCAGGATAAAAAGTGTGGTATTTTGTCAATAGTGAGCCTCAGGCAGATGTGCAAAGAATCCAGTAATTTTTCAAAATTATGATGTTGTTAAGGCCCCGATAGTCGATGCACGGGCGAAGGGTCTTGTCCTTCTTCTCTAAAAAGAAGAACCTTGCCCCTGCAGGCGAGAAAGAAGTGTGTATGATTGCTTTGCCAGCGACTACTGGATGTAGGTCTCCATAGCGCAGTGCTCCAGTTCAGGGAAGGAGTACAGATGACCCTTGTGGGGGTGTGGTGCCTGGTAGGAGGTCGATGGCGCAGTCGTAGAGGCGGTGCGGAAGAAGCGTGGAGGCCTTGCTTTTACTGAAGACCTCATGCAGGCCATGGTAGTCTGGAGGGATGCTCTCCAACTCCGCGGTGTCAGGGCCGTGGGAACTCTAGTTCTCAGGCAGGATAGGTGACAATTGGCCCCCCAGTCTCGGATGACCCCTGCCTCCCAGTCTACGTGCGGATAGTGATGACAAGCCAGGGGAACCCTAGAACCAATGGCACCCTGTGCTGGTCCAGGATGTGGAACCTTATATGTTCCACATGGTTCCTGGTCAGACGCATCTCAACTGGGGTGGTGTGGTGGGTGACGGCCACCCGCTCCGTTGGGCCACAATGCGGAAGTCCATGGCGAGGTCCATGTCGCTTCTGTGGCCCTGGCGCATTCTCAACAGCTCACCGGCTGCAGTTTTCCGGGAGGAGCCAGGGGCGAACACGGTGCGCCAAAGGCGTAGACGGAGGTGCAGGCTGGGGTCTGTCGCTCCCACTCCTCGACTACCCACAAACGTGCTCTCCTGGTGAGACGGGTGATTGCAAAGGCCACCTTGGTTGCCTCGGAGGTGAAGGTCCTGGGTTGAAGGGAGAACAGGAGCGAGCAGTTGGTGATGAAGGCCCCGCAGTACCTTGGGTTTCCATCGTAGCATTTGAGGGCGCCCAGTCGCGGCTCCGGGCTCTCACTCAGCAGAGTTGGTGGGGTTGATCCGCTTGTTTCAGGCTGCTGCGGAGCAGGGGTTGGCTTCTGCCTACAGCGACAAGGTGGCGCTCTCCACTCGCGTCATCCGCTTCTCTAGCTGGGTGCCGTGTTGCTGGAGATAGGCTTCTAAACAAGCCAGACGCTCTATAGCTCTATAGCAATCTGTCCATGTGATGGACAGATTGTACTGTCACGGATATGGTGTGGATCCAAATGCGACACAGTGCTGAATTGAACACACGGGTTTATTTATAAAACTCACAATCGACAGGGTTCAGGCAAGCTTGAAGTCAGAAAACAGGCAAGGGTTCAGTCTATAAAAGTCCAAAATCTAATCTTGCTGGAAAGCTCAGTTAACCACAAAGGTAAGGAGACGATCTGGCGATGGGCCGCTCACTCGCGGCTTAAGTAGCCGCACTGATTATTCATATGCTGCCGTTGTGACTTGTTGCCGTTGCCATGCAGGTGAGCTGGGCTCTCGCAGCAGATAGGGGAGGGGCGGAGTGGCTTCGGCGTTTTTACAATATAAGTTATCAGTTTTACAATATAACAAACTATCACATTATAATGTACTACTTTTCACATTTATACAACAAAAGTTATTACGTTGTAACATGAAAATATATTGTTCTAACAATAAACGTATCACGTAATATGGCATTGAGTCTGAGTGGACCATGTCCCATGCCTTCCTTGTTGAAGCAGCCAGCTGTTGCTGTGGCCACAATGTTCTTGGTGCTTGTCATGGCCGCAATACCCAAACCTGTAGGCAGATACCAGTGGTGAGTGGTGCCGTCAAGCTGTAAAAAAAAGTTATATTGGACATTGTTGGCCTGCGGGACTCCCAAGGCAGTAGACAGGTACAGGCAGCCAAGTGGAGTGCAGCTACAGCAGTTGTCAAGGCAAAGACCCAGGTGTGGAAAGAGTTAGGTGAGGCAATAGAGAACAACTTCCAGACAGCTGCAAATAGGTCCTGGACCGCCATCCAGCACCTGAGAAGGGATAAGTAGTGCATAATGTGTATGGTGGGGATGGTGCGCTGCTGATCTTGAATAATTGTAGATTGGTTGAAGGAATACACTATCAATTCTACTAAAAAGCCTTCTGGCGAGGTAACAGGGCCCGTCGGAGACAGGCTCTCATATCTCCATGGCAAAAGTTGCCAAGATGGTCAAACAACGCTTCTGTGGCAGGGCCCCGGGGGTAGACAAGATGCGACTAGAGTTCCTTAAGGCTCTGGATGTTGTGGGGCAGTCAAATTAGCACGACTGCAACATGGCGTGGATATTGGGGGCAATGTCACTGAGTTGGCAGACTGCGTGATGGTCCATCTTTTTAAGAATGGGGACCAGAGGGGGTGCTCTAGCAATAGGGGGATCATACTCCTCAGCCTCACTGGTAAAGTTTATTCAGGGGAACTCGAGAGGAGGGTCCGCTGGATAGTTGACCCTTAGATTGAGGAGGAACAATGGAGTTTTCATCCTGGACCTAGAACTGTGGACCATTTCTACATCCCTTAGAGCAGGATAGCCTTGGCACAAAGTAGCAGGCAAAAAGGACACAACATAAATAAAATCACACCATTTTAGAGTAGCATGTGTCCCAGATAAATGCCAGACTGGACTCTTGGTTGTGTTTGCATTATAGATGGACATGCAAATAAGCACAACATATTTGCATCTGGGACACCAGCTGTTCTTACCAGTATTTAATAATTAAAACTTACTTAATGTATGTTCAAAATTACAATGTGTAATTTAAAAATGCGTGGAATGAGATCTACTCTTTACCAATTTCACCATAATACCATGTTTAGTAAAAGAAAATTAGAAAAAGATTAGCCTCTGACTGAGTCTACTGGGTCATATTAAAGTAGTCAGTTTTCTAAGTTATGTATTTGGTATCTCCCAGCATATGATTTTCAGAAAAAAAAAACCTATGAGCATATTTTTATTGTTTATAAAGAATAAAATATGTCCAGTGAAAAACTATAACTTTGCTGTTGTAAAACCAAATTGCTTTTAAAAAAGACACGGATATCTCAGTCCTCTAGGGATTTTCTGACAGCTTGCACAGTTGCATCAGGACACTTTATTTGCATTAAATCATCTAAAGAGAGAGGTGGAAGAGAAGAGCAATTTGAATTAATGGTAAACAATAAAATATTTCCTGATGTACACATTGTGCATTTGATCTAAAAACCTAATTCTAAACCCAATTCAATTAATCACAAATAGACAGGCATAATAAACCTCAGAGAGATGCAGAGCCAGATAAACGATGGGAGATGATTGAGAGTAAAAGATAGGGAGATAAAATGAAAAGTTTACCACCATGTTGGTTTCCATGGAAACTAGAGCTTTTCCAGGGCTTTAGTGTGTCTTTCATTTTTCATTTGATTAATTTCAGTAAAAGTCCCACTTCTTTTACACATCCATTGCATGAAATACTTCAATTAGAATTGAGAAAAGAGAGTTGGACTTCCTTTTCAAACCAAAACATTTATATGATCAGCAGAAAACATACTGCTTTTTTCAACTGCATGTCATGTTAGATGTTAATTTAGTTTGCTATTTTAACATGTTTGGGGGAAAAAAAAAAGTTCTATCTATATTACTCTATTTAAACACCCTTTTTAGAAGCATTTGTCATAAATATCTGCTGTGATTAGCAACAGCCATATCTGTATATTCACGTATAATCCTACATAATCACCTAACCACATAAAGCTTGTATTTCCATTCTGCTTGCTTCCATTTCCATTCCATCACCTGAATCACTGACACCATGTTAAATGAGACCATCCAGGCACATGCGCTGATCCACGCACTCCTGTGTCACCAGCTCACGACTTCTGCATAGCTGTTAGATACGCCTACTGGTCACATATTCAAAAGATCTGTACATTGATGTAGGAGCACACTCTCCACCTCCTAGGGACCGTGGCAGTGTTGTTC
>CAAE01014706.1:808514-831014 GCA_000180735.1 Tetraodon nigroviridis
ATCACCTCCGTCAGGCTGTTCAACAGGGTGGTGGAGAAAGTAAGCGGCGCTCTGCCACAGAACTTGAAGCAATTTGCAGAGGGAGCATAGGATAGGAGAGGAGAGGAGAGGAGAGGAGAGGCTTCACCGTGGATCACATGCTGGTGGATGACCCTGCACCCTGTGTTTTTTCTTCCTGGTGTCTCTGGGTTGTTTGTCTTGCAGCCTGTCTGTGGTGGACCTGTTGTTCTCAAATCGATGAAGCTTTTATTTGATTTGCTCTGCTTTTGTCAGTTCCCGTGAGATGTTTCTCAGCTGTGGGTTCGCCTTTGTCATCTGCACCGGTTTCACGGTTCTGGTTGAGTGTAAATAAACATCTAAAGCCTGGCTACCTCCCAGTGGAAGGAATATTTTTCAAAGGACATACTGAAGGTCAGAAATGTCCCATTTGCCAGCATTATAGGAGCCGTTGTCTCTGCAGCAGAGTTTTAAACTCGGAATGTTCCTCTGCCAGGAAGGTAAGCCAGGGGTCTCTGGGAGCTTGGCTACATGTTGTAAACAAGGCACGTCTGCTTGCACACTCAGGTACCTGAGTCCACATTAAGAAGTTAGCTAGATTTATTTTAATGTGTTTTGTTACTAGTTTGTGTTTAAGCTCTCTGCCATCAGTGTTCCTGCTCAGCAGCAGACACTAAATCTACGTCTACATGAACATGTAGATGCTGCCAGCGAAGCTACAACGCTCCTCTGAGAGCAGCCTCACAGAATTGTCTGACTGAACGGAGCTGTGACTCATTGCTGTTTGACAGGAAAAGCTCGGAGTGTGTGAAAAGTCATACTCATGCTGAACACGGCGGTGACACCACCACACTGCTGAACTGTAAACTGGCTGGCTAAAGGCTGGTAACGTGCATCCTGCTCAGGAGGGTTAGTCTGTACAAACTGGAAGTGGGCAAACTGAGGCCAGAGGGCCACATGGGGCCGATGAACTCTTTAATCCGGCCCACCGAGCCCTTGCAGTCATTTCTCCAACAGCCAAATAAAGACAGTTGTCAGCACGACTGGTTAGAAAAAGGTTCAGACCCCCGCCTTCAGCTAACGTGCTAACATGTCCTCTCAAGAAGGTAAACCAAACACCATTTGGAGCTTCATCATCCATCTCTAGTTGGACCCATTTACAGGCTTTTCTAAATATTTTCTCAGTCAATCGTCCATCAAACCGGACTTTTAGCTAACCTCTGATCCTCTGATATTTGAGGGGTTAGCATCTTGCACCACCTGGCCAGCATGTTCATCAAGATGTAAAACCCACCCATTGTCTAAAAAAAGAAAAAACTGGATTTAAATGGGTAGCAAGGTGTTTTTGTTGTGGCTACATATTCACTCTCTGTTTTCTCACCCTTCACGTTAACGTCGGTGAAATCACAGCCTGGTAAACGGGAAAAACAACAATGCTGCTGAAAGGCCTGGATCCTGTCTACCGGCTCCTCTGCTGGTTGAATTAGCTGTTAAACCACTGTGAAATGGCCAGGCGTTTATGCAGTATGGCGTTTGAACGCTGTGTAATGCATCGTTTCTTGGATGATTATGGATGGATGGTGAGCAGCAGCGCTGGGAGGCTGCTATCTGCTGCCTCTTTTCATTTCTGGTGCTTTCAGGATGCTTCATGTATCACACTTAGGACAGGACTACACTTTACAGGACACCTAACAAACTCAGCAACAGAGATCACACACACACACACATCACAAAACCCCAAGCAATGAAAAATCACATAATAGATCAAAGGGATTGTTTTCTATTTTAAAGAAAATTAAGTAAATGCATTATTAATAGAAGATTTGTAGAAGCTATAATGGCAGTGACCTTTATGACAACCCCACAAAACACCGCGAGCAGGCTGTAAGCAGGCAGCAGTTAGGCTTACGGCCGTCTCCTGTGTCCCTTACACACACAGGCAAATGCACAGTTCTGCTCTTTGGACGTTTGTCCAACCTCAGGAACAGGAGGAACTTACCATGTGCTGCCAGGGTGGTCTTCAGGAGGTTTGGTGACATTCACAGCTGGAGTTGCTGGAGAGGACAGCATAGTTAAACCGGTTAGCAGTAACTGCAACAAGTAGTGATAAATATATCACTAAAAAATAGTCATCCAAACATTAGCTTGGATGACTATTTTTTAGTCAACTTGAAATAAAGAAAAATAAACAGTTTTTTTATAAAGTTAAAAGAAGGATGTTGTAGATAAAGTCACCTGATAAAGACACCTGGGCCTGTGGGGACTCAAACCACCATCCCTGGCTCCCTGGGGTGACAGCGCCAGCGGCTACATCACCATACTGCAGCACAGATGATGTTTTAGTCAGTTTGAGTCCAAAACGCTCCAAGTGCTTCTGGCATTTTTGTTGGTTTTGAATCTATCCCTACTAGAAACTCCATTGTTTAATCTAAATGATTAAACAGAGCTGCTCCCCAGTAAAGGTAGGACGGGGGCGGAGCCTTCAGCCATCAGACCCCCTGCTGTTGAACCACCTGTCCAGGTACGGGAGGATGACTCCCTCTGCTGTAAGACCAGACTGAAAACCTTCCTATCAGAAAGATTCCTGTCAGTGATCCTGGAGCCTCACTCACTGTTCCCTGAGCCCATCGCTGTGCACTGACCTGTTGACCTCTGACCCCACTGACCCACTGGCTTGGATTGCTCAGTATAGTTTGGTATTTGTCCGTATGACACGTCTGTTCTCTCCTCCTTCTTGCTGTCCTTCCCTTCTTTCCTTTATGACCCATCTGTCCATCACCAGGAAGGACCCCTGTATGAGCCGGGTCCTGCTCCAGGTTTCTTCCTGTTAAAAGGGGACTTTTTTCCACCTCTGTTGTTGGTTGGGGGTCAGACTCTCTTTCTGGAAAAGCCCCTTTGCACACTTTTAAACGTAACAGACTGTCAATAAGGCTGAAGGTTAATGTTCAACTACATCAACACACAAGGGTGCTCTGAACACTGGAGAGGACAAAACGATGTTTGTTGGTCCCCTTCTCAACAGAGAAGCAGAGAGTCAACACAGCAATCAGGGAAATCAACACGCAGGTGAAACGGTAAATCATTTATTATCCACCTTCACAGGATAAACAGTGGAAGCGAGGAGGGGAAGAAGTGGCTATCACGCAAAAACACACTATCATAACAACACTGGCGCATAAGAGACGACTTTGCCCCCACCTGTTCTTTTTTTCCCAAATATCAGTTTCTATATCACCGCATCTGCTGGGATCATAAATTAAAGGAAATGAAAGCAAAAACAAGAGGATCTGTGGTGAAATAAATCAGTTTCCTGTCTGCTGCAGGATAAATGTTTCTGCGGCGTCCTTTGACAGTTTTGAATTATGGTGATGTCGTCTACAGACATGCTTCTGCTTCTCGTCTCATCACTCAGCTGCCAGTTACTCCACCCACAATGAGCTGATGGACACCTTTAACCTGCCACACCGTTAGTTTTCCACCGCTGTCAAATGGTTTGTCATCCTCAGTATTCTGAACAAAAATACTGAACAGGAATAAAATACCAATTAGTTTCAATTAAGCAACTGGAATGGTTAGATTCCAGTAATAAATATGGTGCTAATGCTAACCACTGGTAACTGAGCCGCAGATCATGTCACTGGCTTGACTCGACCATTTTGACCTCAGCAGAGGCACCTACAGCTGTGTTCCTCTATTTTTAAAGTATAGTCCATCCATCTATTCATCCATTCATCAATCCATCCAACAACAGCAACAAAAACAGCAACTTTAAGCATTCAAATGTTTAGCTCAGTCTTGTCCTTTGGTGTAAATAAATTAGCAGATGGCTGTTCCAGCAGGACACAATCAGATCTCAGGTCAGAAGAGCTCTGAGATGACGTCTGAGAGGCCCAAGCAGAAAGGAACGAAAACACAGAAGAAGATGGCGGAAGAGAGTTTTCAGGTCTGAGTGACATGACAGATTGGTCCTTTCTCAGTAAGCATCACACCAGGAGCATCTGTGGATGGAAAAGCAGAAAAAAAGAAAAAAAAACCCACAGTGACAGAGACAAAGCAGGTCTGCAGCTGGGAAACATCAGGCTCCAGCACTGAACTTCACACAAAACGCAGCTACAGAAACGCAGAATATCCCAGAATGAATGGATGGATGGATGATGGATAGATGATGGATGGATGGAGGGATGGTGGATGGAGGGATGTTGGGAAGGTGAAATAATGGATGGCCCTGCAGTGATTTATGATTAAGGAACAGAATCGTGGAGGAGGCACAGACACAGTCAAACATGAGTGTCTAAAGAACAAAGAGAGATTCTGTCCGTTACAGTAATGGAGCCGTGAACCCTCCTCAGACATCCAACACTTGATGTTCCACTTCTGGAGGAAAAGAAAAATTCTGTTAGGAGATAATTGTCTCCTAATTGACATAGGAGCAGAGAAGAGCAGGAGAGGAAAGGAGAGGAGTAGAGGAGGAGGAGAAGAGTGGAAGAGAGGAGGTGAGTAGAGGACAGCAGAGAAGATCAGAGACGAGGAGGAGAAAAGAGGAGGACATACAGCCATGAACCAATCAGGTGACAGAAAGTTGTCAGCTGATCATGCTTTAATGGCAGCATAACTCCGTCAGGATCCAGACAAGCCTGTTGTAACCATGACAACCACCCTGAGCAGAACACTGACTGGAGCTCCGGAACCACTGACTGACAGGAAGGTTTTCAGTCTGGTCCTACAGCGGAGGGAGTCATCCTCCCGTACCTGGACAGGTGGTTGAACAGCAGGGGCCTGATGGCCGAAGGCTCCGCCCCCACCATACCTCTACTGGGGAGCAGAGCGTCTGCTGGCTCGGTGTGATGCTGCTAGCTCCTCCAGCCAGGATGGAGCTGGACCTCCGAGGACCTCGTCGGTCAGGAAAAGGATTTTAAAGATGATTCCTGACTTAACGAGCAGCAGCAGGAGTCATGTGACACTTCGGTCAGAACTGTGTCGAGCGAGCCTGAGGCTCGTCAAAGGATTGATTACAACCAAAGAGCTTTAAACTGCTGAAACCTGTTGGTTCTGGTTAACGCCCCCCCAGCAGCTCACGTGCTTCACTCATCTTCATTGTTTAGCCTCCAGCAGCAACTCGACAGCGGTATTTTGTTTTTTGTTTTGTTTTTTTTTTAAATTAAATCAATGGAGAAAAGGAGGGAAAGCTAATTTCGAACAGGTTGTTAATGCTCTCCTATAAACGGACTGATTGCACTGGTGGCAGATGGAGATTGATGGAGAACAACACATGCAGACATGAACTAACAGAGCATTTGCAAAGTCTGCAGGCTCTGACAGAGCTGGAAATGCTCTCTGAGAAAAGCAGAGGAATATCTCACCTCCTTCTTTCCTCCTTGGTTGCCGGGCAGCCTGTCTCCGCCTGTCTGAGAGTACTGCAGTTTTTCGGCTCGTTGACTTGGTAATGATGTGGTAAAGACATGTATGAAACCTGTTAGAAGGACTCTCTGAGGCAGAAACACAACATTATATCCAACAAAGGAATATTAGCATCACATTTTTAGCCTATGAAGCTAAGGAGGAGGCAGCTTGGTTCTTTGTGTCTGATTTTTTTTACAACTGAAGCATTTGTTTACCCTGGTTACTTCCTTCCTTCTGTAAAGGAGCTACAAAGAGGTGCAGATTATTATAAAAAGAAATTATTTTGGCAATTTTTAAAAGTTAGAAGCTTTTCAAGATGCTAGTTGTCCTTAAATCAAATGTCAAGTCGTTGGAAAGTCGACAGACAAACAGGATGGCTCTGATACTGCAATTGTAGTAGCGTTAGTCTTGTTAAAAGACTTGGCAGGTCAAACGGTTCCAAATATTAGTATCAAATTTATGTCATTTATGGTGGATAAGTAGCTTCATCGCGATAGATTCATATTTAAATGACAGCATCATCAAAAGGAGGTATTTGTGTCACCTGGGTGTGGATGACAGCATCAGGCCACATGTGCTTTTTACTTTCAACACATCTCAATGATCTCATCTTGTTCAAGTTCAACTGGTGTGACAGGGAGGACTGGGAGAGGAAGCAGCGTCGTTCAACCGTGATGTCTCCAAAGTCTGGCTCGACTCTCCTCTGAAGCTGGGAGGAAGCTGTTTGGTTCCCTGTAAATTGCTTCATCTCTGGCCCGGCCCACGTGGGATGTTTGTGTGTTATTACTCCGTCCGGCCCTGCAAACACAGAGGAGACAATATCAGCGCTGAAATGTCCCAATTTCCGAAAGGTCATCCTTCTGAAAATACATGAAAGTGTCTTATTCACCAACAAATAGTGCTGTACTGCTGCCCTATCTCCTCATTTAGCTGGCTGAATGACGCTAGCAGCAGCGGGCCCCTGGGATGCCTCTTCACCCCCTGGGGCCCCCCATCTATTCCAGAGGTACCTTTCAAACCACCACGTCACAGAGATCCGGATCACAAACGCTCACCTCTGGTGTCGCAGCCCTTATTTTATACCGTTTTTACCGTTGATTGGCCATGCACGCGTAGTTAGTGTGCGTCAGAAGTAGAAGACCTGACGGTCACATGTCAGCACTGACCACTGGCTAACGTCTCATTTTCCTATAGCCTGCTGTCCCCACTGACGGAGCAGCTGCTGGGATCAATGTGCTAGGCTGTTACAGACCAGTTCAATAACCGCCAGCTGGGAAGAGGGCAGATTGGTTAGAGGCCGATGATGTCACGCAATGTCAGTCGCAGCTCAAATACACATTTAAACGTGAATAACATGGTTTAAATACTGTTGGACTGCTCAAGATAAAACGCGTCATTCCACAAGTTCTGCCACAGAAGTGTCAGAATGTGTCGTTAACGCCCTTTTTGCACCTATAAAAAAATTAAATCCCCTCAGTGTTTACCGCAGTTCCGTCACTGCCCACATAGAACGTCCATTCCAGCTAGAACACTCGCACAGTCATTGAATTGTTCAAGGAAAAGGTCACGCATCAATAAAGCAGTCGATAAAGAAATCACCCTGAAATCCCCATTAAATTTAAACGTCTATATGATTTACAGGATCCAGGCGAGTGTACGGCAGAGCCCACGGGGATGCGTGGTCCTCTGATTGCAAAGCATATAGTCTTGGTGGCGCTAAGCATAATGACTGATGCTAATAATATTTAATTTAATTTAGTTTCATTTAATTTTATCCTTCAACCGTATTTAATTTTATTTATTCAAATTCTGCTTCTTTTTGCTGCGGCCTTGCAGAAAAAAAAAAAAAAAAAAAAAACTATACAAATGGTGTTTGGGCGTGAAACCTTTTAGCTGCAGATGCAGGAGGACGTGTGCAACCTGTGGGAGCTCACGTCTGGCTTCTCCTCTGCAGCCATGCAGAACATGCTGCAGGTCACCTGCACCTCAGCGATCATTATCCATGTTTTTCTGCTATCGTGTTATGTCAATCGTCTGTGCAAAAAAGCAGCTGAGATGAAACATGACCCAGAAACTGGTTGAAAGCAAAGATCCTCGGAGGAAAGCATGCATGTAAAACAGGCAGGTCAGTCGGGCAGACGAAGGCTGGGTGTGTAAACAGCTGAACGTGTGAACCCACATGCGTGTCTGTGATCCTGACCCGGCGCACGTCTGCTTACTTCAGGCGGCAGCATACAGCCTGGCCAGCTTCTCCCTGAGGAGATAGAAGAGGTGTCAAACAACTGGCAACTGCAGTCTTTTGCACCAGTGGAGGAGCGTCCTAATGTTTGGTGCTACTGCTCTGCCAAACCAGTAGCTGGTGTACCACAGCACCAGGCCAGCCCGGCGTGCTAACAGGTATACTAAATACAGGTCTAAATCAAATGATACCTAATGCTTCCTGTGAACTGGAGAAGCAGTTTTTTTTTCATCCTTCTTTTTCCTGTTTAACCAATTTAGCTTCCAAGCTAAAGTTCCCTTGTTTTGAATGAGAAGCACGTTTGTGGAGACACAGACTTTCTGCTTTAATTAAAGATCAATTACTGCTGTCAGCTGATTGATTTTTCTGTTTCACATCTCTATGATTCATCGATCTTCTGTCCAACCCCTGGTGGCCAGGCTCTCCACCTAGCTGGTAAAATGTAGCAGTTTATGGGTTGTTTTCTGCCTTTTCCACCTCAAACAAATTCCTGTACTGTATCTCGTTGAAACTAAGCTAACCCTAACTGTTAGGTCTCTTCTCAGTCTTGTGCAGTGAGAAAACTCGTTTATATCTACGCTTTTTGAGCTCTTGGGGGCATAGCGTTCTTAATCTACCAGTTTCAAAAGGTTCAAAGCTCTCCTTTACATTTAAAATCACTGCTTTCCATGTCCAGTTAGCCAGGCTAGCAAGTGTTGTGTAACACTAGCATGTAGCTCAGTAACCTTTGCCTTAAACTGGGGAGACTGGAATTGCTTAATTTAGCCTTTTGTGCATTTCTGTCTGTCTAAGAGCGTAAATGATCTGAGCCTGGTATAAAGCAGGCTATGCCAGCCCTTATTTTTAAGTGGAACCTGTGGCAGAAAACCTATTAAAAGGCCCACTCACCATTGCTGGAGTGTGGCAGTGTGACACCAGGTGTGACCTAAAAAAGGGAGACGGCATAATTAGTCGCGGCAGATTCAGGTCGGCGAGGGCATCGGCCTCCGTTTCACTCCCCTACAAATTAGCAACAGAAGGAGCGGATACAAATCATGAATTCTCTCTACCTGGCAGAGTTGAAAGGAAGAGGAGCAGAAGAGAGTGGAAGAGAAGGAGAGCCTGGAAATCAGAGTAACACGCCAGAATATCAAGTTTAGCTCTTCTCCCTCTGATGAATACAAATGACGAGGGAGGAAAGACGGGTCCGTCCATCCAGGCTGGTGTTCTGGAGCCCAGTGAATGTGAAAGGCAAGCAGACGGTTCTCTGCCAGGCTTCAGTGCACGCGAGCGACCTTCCTGAAGATATCTGAGTCCTCCTTCCACCTTAAACATCTTACACAATACTCCCTTCAAAAGCCTTTTAGACTAAAATTATAGACGTTTCTGACATCTTCTTCTTCCTTTTTTTTTCCTTGTTTTGCTGCACAGACAGAGAAGATTTTTGTCTTCTTAAGGTGATGAGAACAAGAACAAACAAACATGCTTTGGTCCCTGTGCAAAACCTTCCACCTCCTTCCCTCAATTATTACTCGTCATTAGAAGACGTTGTTTAGATTTTCCTGATTCTTTGCTGCTTTAACTGCAGACACAAGACACAAGAAAAAGGCTCTGCAGAGATGATGTGTCCGGAAAAAGTAGCCGATGGTGTCTCCTTAAATGGTGGCAAATATCCAACATTCTTAGTCTTGGAAATAGTCCAAATACCCCAAAAAGGGTAAAACCATGCAAAGGAGGTGGTCCGATGAATGAATCCCAGCCGGTGAGAATAACAGCGGTTAATTTCACCTTGACTCACATGTAAAAATACACCTGTGTACCAATGATCAAACACGGCTGCGGAACGCTGGAGCAGATCACGAGGACTAATTAGGACCCTGCAGATTTGGCCTATTTATACGGAAAAGCTCCTTTAAAGGATGCCTAAAGAGCAGCAGGAATCCCAAGTCTTAAAGTTTAGTTATTATAGAGTCAGTTATGATGTCAAAGCTGGGACCGCTGGTCTGGCTCGGGCAGGAGCACGTGAGCCAGTCAATACCTGCAGCCATCTGCAGGGCTCCAGCCTCGTGGTCACTGCGCTGCCTAGTGAAGCGGCTCCAGAGGAGCCCCGTGATGTCTGCTGGCCGTGTTCCAGTCCATCAGCCGGGAGATTGGAGAGGCAGCTTTACACGTGCCTGGAAGATCATCGACATGTGTCAGAGAGGCCCAGGAGACGTGGCATTCAAGGCACGCCGGCAGATTTTGGTGGCTCGGCCAGAATTGGTGATTCTGCTCACTTTCGAATCAGTTCAATTTTATTTATAGAGCCAATTTATAACAGCGTCATCTCAAGACACTTTAAACATTAAAAAAAGGAGAAGCAGGTCCCAGGACAAAACTCCACACTGACTAAGCTACTGACGACAGTGGCGAGGACAAACCTCCCTTTACCAGGCAGAAACCTTGAGCAGGACCAGACTGGAAGAGAGAGATGAGAAAGACAGAGGAGAGAGTGGAGACACAGAGGAAAAGGAAAGGGGGAGAGAAGAGGCAGAGGGAAAAAGCAGCAGGATCCAGGCAGGACCATGGAGAGGGTTCTGGATCCAGCAGCGGCACCAGGCCTCGGGAGGGTAGAGGTAGGAGGTCCAGACATGCTCCGGGAGTGCTGTAAAAAGATGGAGCACCAGAGCTCCGGGTGAGAGGGTGGGGTTACCAAGGGTTCCTGGACCGCCCTCGCTCCCGCTCCATTCATGAGATTCATGTAGGTCAGCGACACAGCTGCCCTGCTCAAAGGCTCAAGTCAGCTGCATCTGGGAGAAGATGTGTTATTGAGTGCGTCTCTGTGTCCGCATGGATTTTGTCACAGAACGTAGAGATGAGCAACGTGTCCGAGAAAGTTAGAGAGAGAAAAAGAGACACCAAAAGAGAGAGAGAGAAAGAAAGTGTGTGTGTGTGTGTCATGGTAGAATGAAAAGGGAGCAGATGCTGTTCTGAAGGGACCCTGCATAGTGAATACCAAACAGCCGGACGGACGCTGTGAGGATTCAGGCTCAGTGAGAGACAGCAGCCAGTCAGGCCAGCCTGACATGTTGGGGCGACTGGGAGACTGTTTGGTTTTACCATCAAGGGTAATAATTCTGGTTAAAATAAATTATTGTTAGATTTGGTCCTAAATGTGATGCATCAATATGTGTGATGCACACACACACACACACACACACACACACACACATAAACCTAAACCTGACCTCAACCCTGACCCTTAACCCAGTTCTACTCCAACCTTAAAGCCAAGTCTGGACCCCGAAACTGGCCTTTGAAGTTGTGAGGACCAGACAAAGGTCCTCACTTTGCTAGTAGAATGAGAATTTTGCAAGTACAAGAACGCGTTAACCCTGTCATGTGACAGCTTTGTTTGAGACCAGCCAACCGCTGTCGGGGACCCGTCTTCCAACCACTCGGTCCATCTTTGTGTCAATAGCCAGGCGGAAGTGTGCGGCCTCCATGGTCAACTTTCCCCAAAGGACCACAACCACACACGTTAGGGTCACTGCAGGTTTCAAGCTGGCCCGAGGTGTGAGAACAACGCAAGCTTCTATTTCAGCCTACCTGGGTATCAGATTCTGGCTCTCCAGGTAGCCACAAACCCCTCATGAAGCTGATTTAGAGCAAGTGATGGTGAACAGAAAGCAGAAAGTAGGTTTTCTCCTGACATGGTGAGTATTGATGGCTGGAGCAGCTCCAAAAAGGTAGTGTTCTAAACCAGGGGAAAAAGTCACGTTAATACTCAGATAAGGAGAAAAGTGGATCAGAACTTTATCATTTAAAGCACATTTAGGCAGTCACTTATCAGACTGTGGATGGATCTGCGTTCTTGGATAGTTCATGAGACGTGACAGACAAGGTTTGTCTGCGCTTAGCAGGACTGGGATGGTTGGTAAAAACTCCCATTCTTGCTAGTTCTGTCAAGTTAGAAGAGTTTGTATTTTGGTCCTCAAACACTTGATCAAAGATCCTCAGATCTCATTACAATTTTTTATTTTCTGATTCATCATATTTTTCTTTGTGGGCTGATTCCTTGTGTTGACGGGTCAGGGACCAGCAGAGAGCCAGCTGTGGTCAGAAAGCCATAAATCAAGGAATGTAGTTGGCAAGATGGAGACTTGTGGGAAAGCAAAGGCCCTGCCTAAGGTACTGAGGAATGTCAAAGTCCTTTTGCCTAACACCAACCTGACATGTGCACGATCATCAGAATCCTGCTGCCCTCACACCGTGGAGATTTGGAGTGCTGTGGCCTTGTTATTTTTGTCAAAAAAGACTTGTGGACAAATAAACAGGTCACAGCAGTCTTCACAAAATGTCCTCCTCAACACAGCATCTATTACCGCATCCCTGAGAACCCTCATACGCCACAAAGTACATTTTTACCACCCAAAATGCCCTCGTATTCCCGGTCACCATGCCAACCTATGAAGCCCTTACTACCCCACCAGTCCCAGGACTATGGATGAGGCTAGATTTACCCCCGACCCAGGAAATATTAATGATCTTTTACTACTACCTTTAACATACTCTGGTGCTCTTCAAAGCTGCTGATGGAGTGAGATGTTCACCTACTGTAGAAAGAGAAAACAATTGGGTACAATTTGCTGGAATCAGCAGAGGTTTTACTCGTGTTTTCTTTGGCTCAGCACACAAGCATTGTTCTTCCTGTCCTCTGATTTTATTTTCTGTGCTGTGGCAGAGCAATCACCCCCACCACTGTTGGCTGTCACTGGTTAAATGGCTGCAGGGCTTTTGCTTTTATCAGGTTTGTGGTTTCATGTGTGAGGCCCACAGGCGTGTGACCGTTTCTGCTTTAGCTAATCTCATTGTGTTCTGATGGACCTGAGGTTGGAACCAAAACACACAGCAGCAGAAATAAGGGCTTACAAAAACCACAAAGAACAGGATATGAAGCATTAAAAATGAGCAGAACAGATGAAGATGATAGTTTGGGGTGAGAGGTTAGGCTTTCCTTTTATAAATTCTACTCATTTAGAGTGATTTTCAGACTAGTTTTATAGCCTTTGCCCCCATTAGTTGTGTGCTGAGGCGTCTTTTCAGCCCACCATACTTCTGTCCATTTGCTTCACTTTGTCTTTTTGTCCGATTTGATTTAATGGTTTTAACCTTGAAGCTGAGTCTCGCTACCAGCTCAGAATCTATTTTTAAAGTTTTTAAAGTCAACCAGAAGGGGGATTAAGTGTTGTTTCACATTAGAATTTTTGTTTATTCCATGAGCCAAGGTATTTAAAGGCACGTTTTCACGGACTGATGAAGTTGCTGCTGCTCTTTTGAAGACGTAAATATTCCATCTCACCTTGTTCCAGAAGAACTGTGCTGTGTTTAGATATGAAAAACACACTGAAGTGACACAATCCATTTGAACACAGAGGATGAAGGTGAAGGAGAGGAGAATGAAGCAGAGAGAATGAAGATGCAGTCGAGTGCAGCTTCACGTTGTCCTACATTTGCTCTTTTTGTTTGTATTTACGTGACAGAGATCTGTGTTTAAATTGGAAATAGTAGCTAGAATAGAGAGGCGAGGGCTCAGCGGGAGGAGGTGAAGGCTGTGTGGATTATTGAATTAAAAAGTCACATTGTAGAGCAATTGCACAGCCCCCTACGGGTGATCGGAGCACTCACTTCATCGATTAACCCTCCCCGTCTTATGGTCTCCTCCAAATCTCTTCTAACCATAGCTCTAACCACCAGGATTTATCACTTGGGATCCAATAATATCTCCACAAGGAAGCTATCGGACAGCGTGCTGTGCGGATTAGCTATGGTTGAGTTCATAAAAAGCTGCACTCAAGTGGCTGAAATGATCTCAGCTGACGGTGGAGGGATAGAGCCGTGGGGCTCGGGCGAACACCGGCCTCTGCACTCTCAGCAACAGCATCGTTTTAGAGTGCACAGCCCACAATTCATGACACTTTCTGCTAGCATCTAGCTCAGCAAGCTTTCAGCAGCCTCGTCTGGATGAGATGAGACCCAGAGAGCTGTAGCTGGGCAAGAAAATAGCCCCAGGGGCCGAAGGAGAAAGAGAAGCAGGAAATATTCTGGAGGGCGGGGCCAAAAGTTTTAAATCCAAACAGGTTATTATCTTTTTTTCTAAATTGAAATAAGTAAATGGCATTGTTTACACAACTGATACAATGGTATCCTCATACGTTTGGCGGTACAGGAGGGTGAAGAAAAACAAGAAACCTTAGAACCTTAGAACACGTTCTGTCTCAGTGTAAAAAATATGAAGAAAATTCTGAAGAAATACTTAAGAAATGTATGAAAAACACAAAAACTCGGAAAATACTACTAGAATATATCGAGCAAGCAGATGAGTTAAGCACACTGGTGCTAAGGCAGTGGAGTTGTTAGGGTCCGGCTTACCGGCCCTCTTTGTTTTTGGTGGTGTGTCCTGGGTGCTCCCTGCAGAGAGCGCAGGTTCCCAGGAACCTGCAGTGGCTGCACACCAGTTGCGGATCCGCTGCCTCGAATCTGCGTTTGGGTCTTAAAACAACACGCATTGAAATCAGCAAATGTAAATAGAAAAGATCCTGGAAGGCGGTAACCAGGTGGACCTGAGGCGACCCCTCTAGCCGTGGTGCTGCAAAAAAACCGTATCCAGTGTGAATAAAAACTAGTTACAAGAATGAGCCTCCTTAACAGGGAACCAAAGCACTCAAAGTGTCTGGTAGTGTTTGGCAAAAGCCAAGGCATGAAAGACAATTTTTTGTGATTTTTTTTTTTTTTTCTGTTTTTTTATCCCACACACTTAGACTTGTTTTAGAACACCTGTACGTAAACGACACACGCACACTGTAAATACGCATTGTGCAAAATTTTGAAAGTAGGTTTTATTTTCTTGATTCCAAGCAAGCTTTCGCAGGCTGGTTAAAATAGGGCAGCATGCCTTAAAATGCCTGGTTCTGTGTTAGAATGAGAGCCAGGCTGGGTCTAGAACAGGGGAGGGCAAACTTTCTGATTGGTGGGCCACAATGGGTTCTAACATTTGACAAAGGGGCCGGACCAGGAGCAGATGGATGGAGTGCTTTGGTACCCCACCTCATTGGAGAAAAAATACACATCTTGGGATGTGGAGAAAACATCTCACATGTGTGCGTGTGTACAGTCCTGTCTTAAAATGCTGCATCTACACTGATTCCAGAGTTAGTAAAGTGTTTATTTTCATCTAGCTGTTGTGAGTTATCACCCACTCATCCTTGACAGTGTAATCATGTCTGATGAAGGACTCGGTCCTGCGGTGATGTCACACACTTCCTCTTAGAACACAAGAGCTAGGATGCTACAGGATACTAGCAAAGCCTTGTTACAAAGTGTGATTTCTCCCACAGGACCGCTGTAGCGTGACTCATACAATCCTTTGCAATGTAATTACACGCACACGTGGGATGTTCATGCATGGAGGCAATCATCCCGGCTCCCTTCCAACAATCAGGAGTGGGATGTTTTCTGCTTTGAAGGAGGCTGAAGCATGAAAGTGCAGTCAGAGGTTGAGCGTCCATGTCTGATGTTGGAGCTGCAGATATGAGGAGACCCCTGGCACCAGCAGCGCAAACATCAACCTGAGCCAAAGCAACAAATATGCTGGCTGCCAGTGTCACCTACGGCGACCGTGTAAGCTCAACGCCGGGCCTGGTAATTACTCGCTCCCAGCAAAACAGATTTTAATACAGATTTTTTGCATCTAGGTGTGTGTGTGTGTGCATCACACATGTTGATGCATCGCATTTGAGACCAGACAGAGTTTGCAGAGGGCGTTTTAGAAATGCTTACCGGGCAAGGTAAAGAGCGAGTTTCTGCCAGATGTTCTCAGACTCTGTAGCAGCCAATCAGATTAGCCGAAGAAGCAGCTGGACACCCAGATGTTCGGGCCATGTGTGCTAAGGTGGAGCCAAAGTCTCGATGTCTTTGATTAAAAAGTCAGTAGTTATTTACTGGAGAGTCTGACGCAGCAGCAGACCAACACAGAGTCACAGTGGAAATATGCACCCATATGTAAGGAATGTATATCGAAGGAAGCAACTATGTGTGTGTGTGTGTGTGTGTGTGTGTGTCTGTGTGTGTGTGTGTGTGTGTGTGTGTGTGTGTGTGTTCTTAAACTTGCTACATACTAAGGACCAAAATCCTCAGTCTACCAGCAAAAAGAAGAAGTTTGGCTATTTCTCACAACTTTAAAGGATTGTTTGCGGCCTTGGTTTCAAAGCTGGGTTTAGGGGCCGGGTTCAGGTAAGGGTTAGCGCCAGGGTCATGGTCAGGGTTAGGGGTTGGGTAATACAAAACACCCGTGAGAGACTTCAGAAAGATAGAAGTAACAAAACAAGTAAAATGTGTGCATGTGTAGGTGTGTGTGTGTGTGAGTCTGGGTTGTTATGCGAGTCCACAGACAGCCATTACGCTGCAGTCTGACGTGAACAGATTAACCTTTATCTCCGTTATGCAGAAAGTGCCATTTCAAATACCAACACGCTACAGTTAAGAACTGGTCTGTTGAGCCTTGCAGCTAGCTTTTTAAATTTTATTTTATTTCCTTTTACTTTAATTTTTTGAATCAGAGCATTGCTGGTTAAGTAATTTGCAGTTCGCTCAACTCTGTGTCTCACCTGAGGGCCTTTGGAAGCCCACAGGTCTCGACAATACTTCAGACAAGAAGACAAAGCCATGGCGAAGGAAGGTCTAACCCTGCAAGCATCCTGATCTTTGTCATCTAATATTCATTAAAGCTTAATTCCAGATTAAGAACATGTGGAAAAGATGCACTTGTGGATAAAATCAGGTAAGAGGATGAAGAAAGATGCCGTCTCCTGCAAAACACCGAGAAAACAAACCGCCTCATTTAATTTGCAGTAACTATAATTAGCAGTAACTTTTAGGGTAAATGTGATAAAAATGAGAAGCCTGCCTTGTTCTGCCCTTAATGAGCGACTGAAAAGTCCCTGATAACGAACACTTGTGAAACACGGCAGTGTAGCGTGACGCAGCTGTGTTATTCCTCAAACCTAACGACCTGGTGGACTCCAGCGGGCCTGAGGGACGTCCTCACTCTCTCCGCTCGTCAGCTCAGCCTCGGCGTAACCCACCAGTTGTCTCACGCAAAAGACACGCCTAAAAATAAATAAGTCAATTAGCCATGCGCACGGTCACCAACGCAACTGTCAACAGCAATAAATGCTGCAAAGCTCCTAAACAATCGTAGGAACAAGTCAAAGCTGACTGATTAAAATGTAGCAGCAGCACGTTGGGAAGCTTGTTGATTTATTACTGCAATAAAGAGTTTTCTAATGACTTTATTGTCACTGTCTTCCTTAATACAGTGCAGCATTTATTCTGTAAATGATGGTCCCAATTATAGAAAACCGATGGGGCTTTGGGGTGTAGCTAGCTGCTGATTGACAGGGCGGTGCAGCAGCACGTCGCCATGAAATCAAAACAAAGTACGAGGGCATAAACCTGGATTTGAAGGCACCACTGCATGGCCTAAATTACTGTAGCACTGTCTCATTCAAACAAAATAAGCCTCTGAGCTAACGCTAATGCGACAGTGCGGTGACTCCAGATGCACGGGAAAATGCATTTGTATCGTGATACAAAGCCACAGAGGACACTGGTTAAGACAGCGAGGGACAAACAGCTGTTTCTAAAGAAATGGGCTCTTTCAGAAACAATTCAGTTCTCTGCAGTAATGAAATATCACTGAGTGAAACCAATCTGAAAGGAATAAAGACAGTCTCATGTCTCATGTGCTGTGTTTATGTTCCCATTTACATAATTCTACATCTGAACACAAGAGAAAATACTAAATAGGACACAGAGCCTGAATGGGGACACTGAAGCTGCTGCCATCAATTCTTTTATGATGAATGGATGAATGATTGAATAGGTGAATGGATGGATGGATGGATGGATGGATGGAGGTGGGGCCTTGAATCCAAAGCCGCAAAAAGCTGGTGAAAATGCAGCAATGTTTATCATCCTCGTCCTGTGGCTACTGTGATTCTAGATCAATCAATAAAAGGCTGAAGATGCGTGTCCCGATGGTCCATTATCAGAGCGCTGGTGGCAACATTTCCATTCATTTTGTAAAGATTTGTACCATCAACTCTGGATAATGTGATGAATGCCATTGATCAGAATGCATTAATGTCACAGGACGTTGTAAAGTAAATCAAGTAAAGGCCACGAGCTGTTTACGTCCGCAGCTGAACATGAATTCAGCCAACATACACGTCTATCCTGAATAATGGAAACGTCTGCTGGATGCAGGCAGTTTGCTGCTAGCTGGATTGACAGCTGCGCTTCCGTCTGCTTCGTTAATCAAGGGCAGCAAGTTTGCCCATCAAGCTGCGCCATTTGGTGATGGATGTGTGGGGGCGCTGACACGCTCCTGTGGTACCATAGAGGAGCACCAACCTCACATTGTGAAGGTGTCAGAACACAGACATCAAATTCAGGAGACACCAAGGTCGGAGCAGGGTCAACATTCTGCAGGCTCAAATACACAAACTTTGAATTCTGTCACTGTGTTTGTAAAGTGACATTAGCGTAACGATGATACTAAAACCAGCTTCAAGTTTAGCTGGGTGTACCGTCTGTTCCATCACTTAAACATGACCAAGGAACGCTGGCATCCTTCCACCCCTCATCCCCATCCTGAATAACAGGCAGACAAGCTGTGCTGGGTTCAGACAGAAGATCCTGATTTGTTACATCTACATAAAACATGATAGGCTAATGTAGCATAACACAACACACATCACATCAAAGCAGGGGTAGCATCCGCTGGAAGAGGATGCTGAAAAATGCTCGTTCAGAAACAGCTTCATCATCAAAGTGGTTCAATCACATTTGGGACCTACATCATCATTTAGGCGGTGGGGGGGGTGGTGCTGCTGCTGAGGTACTGGCCTGGCTGCTGATGCTGGAGTTGTTGAGGGGAGGCGGACACGTCCACGTCTTTGGGACCTTATTCATGTCAGCTTTTAGACACCTTGATAATGAAAATTAGCCACAACAGCAACCTAAAACTGACCTTCATCACCAGCTGAAATATGGTTATAGCGAGAGATTCGGTGTCAGCGCACGCGATTGCTGCTGAATCTCTGATAATGGTTTCTGCTTGTTTGACCTCAGCTGAAATCTTCCTTGGAGGCGTGGCTCAGGGTCACACCAGAAGCTTGGGGCTGATTCAAGTCCTGGCTCCAGCCCAACAACTTGAGGGACCCGAAATGTTTCCTGTGACACCATCCTGACCACATCGTCCAGACTGGTTCAACAAATACAGGCGGTGGAATGTTATCAGTCATCCAGCTCAAAGAACTTTCTTCTTAACCTTAAAATGTTTGGTGCTGGTGGCCTCCTCCATGACTGCTTTGGATTGAAAACAATGTTTTTCACAAAGCTCAGATCTTTGACCTGAGGCTGATAACGAGGACCAGATTAGCATCTTCTCTATGTCCGTCACATCAGTGTGAGGGCCATTGTGATGTTCCTCCCAGTTGGGCAGGAAAACTAGGGAAACGGTAAATAGCTGGTTTTCATACACTTGTGCTTCTGCTGCTGAAAAGCTGCAGAAGTTGTTGACTGTCTGGAGAGGGAAGCTAAACTGCTGTGTTTACCCAAGATCTGCAGCCGCGTGTGTGTTTGCGCTGGCAGCGAAGCTTCAGCTCGCTGGTTATCACACTGACTCAGCAGGGTTCATTAAGACTTCCAGACCAGAGGCCGTTCAGTCACGTCATCATTTCCAGTCTGCTTTCAAATGTCAGAAAGCTCTTAAAAAACTCCCAACTGCCGGTAATCAGTGGTGGCGTCTGCTTTCAGGGTCGCCGCGTGGAGACTGGATTAGCCCTCGAGGTAAAACCGATTTCTGACATCTGATGAAGTTGTGATGAGGTGGCAATCTGCTGTGTTAGTTAGGGGAACAGCGATCCAGTTAACGCAGATAGAAATGTGGGCGTGGTCTAACACGTGATCAGAATCCAACCCAAAACAGGTGTCCAGTGAGCAGAAAACTACTGGACACAAGACTCCGCCTCCTTGGTCCTGCTCAAGTTTCCTTCCTGTAATGGGATGCCCAGGGGAGGGGCTAAAACAAAGCCCAGGGCATCATGGGAGAAAAAGAGCACAACCTCCAGCTTCCGTGGAAGCAAATACCATCTGTCATCCGTTGGCCTCCGCAGGTTCATTTGCTTCCTGTAGAAGAGTGACTGCCTGACAGCTTACCGCCTGGAACTAAATAAGTCGACATGAAGCGTCTTACAGGAGAGCCGGGCTGAACGCCGGGGTTGCGTAGACGCATTCATCTCCCACCCAGATGAAGAAAGCAGGAAACCCGTTGATGCTGTTCCCAGATCAGCCAGTTGAGCTTTAAACCAAACCGACCAAACGTTTCACAAGTTTGCTGTTGCTTCGCTAAAGGAAAAAAAACTTCTGAGCTCTGACCCATGATCGCCCCACTGCTCTTATGTATTTCAGCAGCCAAACACACTTTTAAACTAATATTTTTTCCCCCAGATGAGCTTCTCCACACTTTTGCTCGGAGGCTCGGGCTTGTCTCGCTTCTAACTTTTGGTTGGAGATAATTGGAATTCTGAGCCAAAGTTTGTAAAAAGAGCTGCTGGAGCCAGAGGTCCTGTGGGTGAGACGTCTGTTGGGGGCATTTGGGTGCTGGTGGTGGTTTGGGAGGTTCCATTGAAGGATCATCTGACATGAGCACCAAGGTGGATCAGCACGTAGAAACTAGCTTCTTCTATGTCGACAGATTAGTGTCCGTTTGTCCTGACCAGACAAACCTTCTGGTTACGACCCTGGTGAGAGCTGCTGCTTCAGCTGTCTCCAGCTTGGAGATCGCCTCATCTTTTTAGATACATGCGGATGCCACATTTAAGCTGACGTGATTCAACACAACAAAGAGGAGAACCAGACAAAGGTTGAGGTCCACGAGTGCAGCTCCGCCTCTACTGACACCTTGGTGCTCCTGTTAGGACAGAAGGAGGAAAAAGAAGAGGCAACAGAATGACAACTACCCTCAAAACCCCACCATCCCTGACCTAACCTGTGGTTCGAAGCCGCGCATTGCCTCCTGACTGAGCGTCGTCTGTTTGCGGACAGATTTTACTTCAAAGAAACAGCAGAATGTAAAAGAGTTTATGTGTAATAACACACTTTCTTTTTTTATCATCATAGCAGGAGGAAAACATCAGTATGCTAGTTGGTGTCTCTGCACAGGCAGAGAGAAATGCATAATTACTAGCTCTGTTTCTGGCATTGCGATGCTGGGCTGCATCCTGGTTATTTCTGAGCCACAAACACTGTCACTTCACACCCAAACACCAGAACTCGTTTTAATGTCTAGAGTCTCCGTCCGTGCGATGGTGACAGTGACCCCTTCAGGGTTGAGCAAACACCTCAGGAGGCCCTTTGATGCTGGGGTTTAGATCCCTCCATCTGGCATCCCTCCTCTAAACCTCTGACCCTCAATCATGAGCCAGCTACTCTAACTTTTACTGCACAGCTGCCCCCATTTAAATAAAACACGCCATTCCAAACAGTGCCCTGCTGGGAGATAATCTGGAGCAAATTACCTCCGTCATCCTGATCCGTCTAAAGGCGGTGTCGCGTCTGCGGCTGTGAAACCTCGGTCGTTAAGGGCGAGCACTAACCCTTTCTGTGCCGCTTTCAAAACGAGCCAGCTCATTTGTTCCGCTCGTCATCCCCATCAATCACCCTCTTCACACAGCATTAACGTGGGTGTCTGCTCCAGAATAGAGGCTTTATGGTGAGACAAGGATCCGACGGGCTGATCCATCAGCCTCTGACAGCCGGGCGATGGGAGGCAGCGCCTGGTCAGAACTTTTTTAACTGTGTGGAGACGCTGCCTTGCTGTTGCTGCCTGTTGCTGCACCGACCCAAAGGCTGATCAGATGACCGACTGGCTGGTTCCTGCTCTTGTAGTTTCTCAGTGTTGATGGCAGGCCTTCTCATCAGCCCTCTCACCAGGAAACTACCTCCTTCTTTGTTCAGCTCCATCACAGTCCCCAGAGAGCGCAGCAGGAAAGACAGATAGAAGGGCCGTATAATGGAGCTGTTGACTTTGTTGTAATTAGGGAGACAATGGCTGCAGTTGTTAATCAGGCAGATGAGCGTCTCCTCCTGCTCTTTGTTTTGTCTTTGGATGGATGGGATAAACGAGCTAAGCTGCTCAGAGTGTTACTGTCTTCAAGAGGATCGCACAACAGACACACGCAATCAGCTGGAGTCCACATGGTTGATCTACTGAGGAAAAAAACAAACACTGCACAATCCTTAAACTAAACATCTTTATATTGATGAATGCATCCGGGTCTAATAAAACCAAAGATGATAGGACTTGGTTGGCAGCAAAATAAGCAACAAGTCTTCCAACAGGAACAACCTAATAGCAGAGAGGTACGACAAGGGCATTCACCAAATTCAGTTTTAACTCCATAATAGGTCCAGAACACAGTTGTTTGGATTTGAAATGTGCCCTTGGTTTAACCAGACCGATTTAGAGATTAATAAATCAGATCGAGCGATAACAGACGTTTGTTAGCTAAACCATGATGCTGTTAAACATACCCAGCCTACATAACATACCCACACTGATGTCACTTGTACTATTATTATTATTATTATTATTATTATTATTATTATTATTATAAAAATATTCGGTTTTTTGCAAATGGACAGAATGCTGGCTCGGTGAGTCATATGCGGTCTGAAAGGCAGCCATACGTTTCCACAAGTAGATTTGTTGGTTTTAATTGAGAGCCCCTTTCAATTCACATTGATAATCATAGAAACAACACATGATGATGTTTTACTGG
>CAAE01014706.1:836014-854658 GCA_000180735.1 Tetraodon nigroviridis
AACAGTTCTGTGGTCCTCCCTCCACTAGATTGCAGCACTTCTGCATCAGGAGGATTTTCACCAAACTCCGGAAATCAGCATTTTGGTACTTTGTTCGCTGGGTCTGAGAATAACATTTAAACCTCTTTTTGCTTAAAGAAGAAGAGCTGCTGCTTTTTTTTGTGGTGCATAGGTATCCCTAGAAAAAGAGATTTAATGTGCAGTGATGAACTCTGCGGCGTCCTCCGTCTCTTTCTCCACAGAGAGCAGGACCTGCAGCCTCGTTAAGAGCAGATGCCCTAATTAGAGAGCAAGGCCACCAAGGGAAGCGGATGATGACGGTGATGATGCATTTAGGCTCCCACTACCTCGAACTGTGCTGGAGGTTACTTCTGTTTTTCCTTTTTAATTGATGCTTCTGCCCTTTTCCACTACAACCCCGAACTTTATTTTTACTCCGCTCTGGGGATTCAACAGCTCTGCGCTGGATTTAGACTTGGTGGAATTAGGCTGGGCTGCAAATTCTAAAAGTGACTAACAGAATGATACCACTGAAGGCCACCAAGAAGAAAGTTTAACCTCTGGCTGTCCGGACAGTTTTGTAGGTCAAAAATTTCCAAAACCATTCCCCAAAACCTGTTTAAAACCATCTAGTGTGGGGATTGGAAAATATGTTGGTTCCTAAATGCTTCCTAGTGTTCTAAACAAGATATATGTTAGCAAAGTGCTGACAAATAAACTCATTCACCAGACAAAAAGACATGTAGCTGAACTTCAGTGTAGAAAAATAATTTACAAAACAAACCAGGAGTCTTTATATTTGTGTGTGTGTGTGTGTGTGTGTGTGTGTGTGTGTGTGTGTGTGTGTGTGTGTGTGTCTCCAGTCTGTTCTGGAACATCAGCCCGGTTGATGCTGATTGCGCCTTTATTGTAATGAGGGAGGACCAGGAGGTGACATCATTGGATCATCGGACAACAGCGAGGCCTCAAACACAGAGAAGACTCTGGACGTGACATTTGTAGAGGGCAGGCCGGCCACTCGTTTACCCGCAACCAGATTCTTCAATGATGGGAAACCCATCAGACAAACCAGAGTGACATTTTAGAACAACATCAGGCCCAATTTTCACCCATCATCTTTCATGTTTATCAGCCAATTTAGCAGCAGATAAAGATCAGGTGGAAACCAACACAAATCAGGCGTTTCGGCACATCGGTGAATGCAGCAGAGCCAGTTGGACCAAATGAGACGTGTGTGAGAGAAGAGGGGGAGTGAACAGGAGGCAGAGATCAGGGCAGAGATGGAAATGGGGGAGATGCACTGAATCAGTGTGCTTGTCACATCTCCATCCCCCGGGATCCATGTTTTTTAATCTAATTAGCTGGCTGGCTCTTTGTGTTGCCTGTCTGCCCACGATGGCATCTCAAGGTCAGATCCTCCTTCAGAGGTCTGAGTGGAGGCACCACTCTTGTTGGTATTCAATTACAGCTGAGCCTCCTCCTCTCACCCTCCGCTGACAGAGACGTCCTCGCTGTCTCTGCGCACTTCCACTTAATGCGATGTTGGAGTTGGAGGATCGCTTTCACACTGAGCAGACGTCTGTGTGCAAACTCAGACTCCCAACCTAGAGTCAATTACACACAGCGTCTTCCACAAATACCTCCATATGTGCATAAATCTTGATCTGTCACTGAATGCATGAACGAACAAATAAACAATCGACCAGCCCGATAATACGACCATCAGTCACCGAGGCAACAGCTCCGCTCGTAAAGATGCTGTGTGTTGTTCTTCCGGTTAGCCCCTGTTCAATAAAAGTGTTGCACCCGCGCATACACAACTGTTTTAATGGCGGCCTTGTGGATGCTACTGCTAAGACGTGGTTGTCAAAGGCAACCGCCCTTGAGTATGGTTGCTAAGGGTGATGTGCGAGGCAGCATGGGAAACACCATATTTTGAAAGAGGGCCTTTGTTTGGAAGCCAGGCATCTGAAATCTCAGGTGATAACTGATTTACTTCAGATTTTGGTGTAGAGTGAGGATTCTGGCAAGGGCTAACAGATGCTCCTCTCAGAATGCTCTCTGACCTTGGGTGGAGCTTGGACCACATTTTGTCCTGGTTGGAGACAAGCACAGAGGATAGTTCAGGGATCTCCTCATTCTGAACGAGACCGGGACCAGTTCCCTCCTTCTGGTCTCCTTTAAACCACAGCCAGGTGCTAGGTGTGCCCTGCAAAACCAGGGGCAGATGTGGCCTCAAGCTCAGGGCCTGCTGGAGCACTTTGACCTGGATGTAAAAATAGTGAATAGAAAAAAGTTTTAGCTAAGTATTTAGTGGGCGTGTTGTGTAACTGTCCCAGGAGAGGATGGGTGAACCGCTAAAAGCCTGTTTATCTATCGGTCTCCATTTCATCTATCAATTCTGGTAATACAATAACTGATGGTGTACTTCATATCAGTTAATATTCTCCTCAGGTGACTGACATAGCACCCAAACACAGACTGGATTTCAACCAAAGTCCCAGTGAGACAGACTTTAATACCAATCGAGAGCTGACAGGAAGCTGCAGATTAAACCTCTACAAGACTCTACAAGTATGAAAATGTAGATTAAAAAACGGTCTATTCAAGAACTCAAATCCTCATTTTGACTCCTCACAGTTGCAATATAGCATGTAGCTTAGCAAACCTGGCTGCTAGGCGCAGCCCTTTCCTCTTAGATGCAAAACTTCATCTAAAAAACTGGGATCACCAGGTGACGCTGACTTCATCCGAACGCTAAAAGCATGACCGAGTTCACACATGACTTCATTTCTTAATTAGTGTCTCATTCTGCTCCCCAGCAGAGAAATGGCTGTTATTACCCGCCCGACTGTGGGGAGCGACGAGGCCTGGGCTGTACAGTCGCTCTCGGAGCCCTCCAGGAGTTAGCGGCACATGATTGTTGTGGGAGTTTGAAAAATCACTTTCGCGACCCTACCGAAACGTGTGAACCATTATTTTATTCACCAACTTTTATTCCAATGGCCCAACAGGACCCATGACAGTCAGAGGCGCCCTCGTGTGTTACAAATGTAACACCAAAAACGGGCTTTCCAAGAAGTGTTGTTACGGAGCAACGATGACCAAACCTACGTTTGCATACTTCTTGCTTCTCACATCCTCAACAGTCAGCACATTTTCATCTAATTGGTGTTGTCGTTTTTCAGCAGTCACCACACCAGTGTGTGTGTGTGTGTGTGTGTGTGTGTGTGTGTGTGTGTGTGTGTGTGTGTGAGTGTGTGTGTGAGGTGATTCTACATCACAAATGTCTTCATTAATTTCTGATGGAAAAGGAGTAGATAGAAGCTCACCGGCAAGGTTGCATCTGGAACCTCACTCTCTTAAAGTGGAGCAGTGAAGTAAATATAGCGAGCATGCGGGTGTGTCATGCATGCCTCACCCGCATGCGGGTGTGTCATGCATGCCTCACCCCTCGAGCCACATGAAATATTGAAAACCTTTTAGGTACAAACTGGGCGACTGGCTCTCAAAGCCATGGTGATCCTGGTCAGCTGTCAGAGCACAGCAGCTAATGGAGGTCACACACACACACACACACACACACACACACACACACACACACACACACACACACACACACACACAGCCTCTGTCTGCTGTGTGATTTTCAATTTTGTGTAAAAGCCTAAATGAATCTAAACAATATATCGGGTGAATTTCAGCAGACGACCAACAGCACTGGACCAGTTTTGTCAGTAAATGTTGGATTTTTAAAGCTTTTTTGTAGTCCTTCAATGAATCCACCACCTGACCACATACTTCACCATTTCGGTGCAACATTGGGGCTGAATGTGGCCTCAAAGGCTCCGCTAACAAGGAGCGGCTCAAGCAGAAGAATAAAAGAGCCCCCGCTGGTCTGACATACTGCACACGCACAGCAGGAGGTGAGTCAGAGCACATTCTCTCAGACATGAATCCAACAGCAGCACGCAGAGGTGCAGTCGCAGCTGTCGCAGCTGTCGCTCCAGCTCTGCAGAGACCAAATGGAAGATGAAGGCCACCCTGATGCCGAACGCAGCCTGAGCTCCTCCGCTGGGAACCTGGGGAGGTTGGAATTTCCAACAACGCGCCTCAAATTTGCAGTCCTCATTAGTGTATAGATATAAAAGCAAAGGTGAGCTCCTGTGCTAGCGTTGGAGTCCAGCAGATGACATTAGTGTCTCACTGAGCTCACCGTCATGGAGATCAACATGCGACTCTGAGGTTTGATCAACACTGGTTGCTGATTCGCTGCTTGTAGGTGTCCAGGTGAAGGTTGTGTGTGTGTGTGTGTGTGTGTGTGTGTGTGTGTGTGTGTGTGTGTGTGTGTGTGTGTGGACTGAGATGAGGAGTAAACGTGTCTGACAGCAGGAAACAGCAGATAAACACGTCAGGCTGATTTGGGAGTCTGGGCAACGCTCTAGTTTTCTTGGAGGACTGAGGCAGGGCTCCTGGCTAACGGCTCAGCGGGAGGCTGGAGACAGCAGGACGTACGCTTCATTTAAAGCAATAACGTCTTCGGTTTGACGGCTCTTCGGCTTTCTCGGCTCCGTTCACCAGAAATTGTGGAAACGATGAGGTCATCCGTTGTGTGAGCAGCAGAGCGGCTGCAGGCGGCTGCAGGAGAGGACAAATGGAGTCGTTCTCATAGGATCGGGATCAACAAACACGGCCAATCAGGTGAAAGGTCAGCAGCTCGGAGAGCAGCGGACAAACAGGATCCACGTTACTTCACTCAGCTCGGAAGCTCACCCCGCTGAAGACAGCGCAGCAATGGTGGACTCGCAACTGTGTGTGTGTGGTGTTGCTGTCCATTACAAACCAGCGCAGACGCTGCAGGGCCTCAGATCAGAGCTGGATCTTTACCGCTACTGTTGCAGTCCCACTGGTTCCTGGTGAAGGTGAGCTGCAGGACGAGCAGCAGGCTGCTCCTGAAGCCTTGGTGTCTCCTCCTGGACCACAGGACTTTTAGTTGTCTAAAGCCTTTTGTGTCTTTTTGACCTCTCAACTGTGAAAGTTAGAGGGAGAAGCTCTGCTGCAGCACGTGCATGGCTGACCGACGTTGTGTGCACGTTACAACTTAATGAGCACAGAGCTCAGGGGTGGACGCTCTGCGTTCAGGATTGTCAAGAATGGATTTTCTGCATGAAAACACTCGTACGTCTACAGCATTAGGGCAAAATAACAACATCCAGGCAGAGGTCTGATGATTGAACAGTGGTTCTGGCATTTTCTTTATTAAATTGCGGTCTCCTAAAAAATAAAGAAAGAAAAAAAAACATTTTTTTAAAAAAAAAGCTTTAAATGAAAATATTTGGCAGACAAAAGTTTGAATTTGATTCATTAGCCTTCCCAAACCTTCTGACTCGGAGCCCCTCTCATTGTTTATGATTGCGTGGTTCATTCTTTATGTTTGTGAAGATAATTGGACAGCAGAGCGAAGAGTCAGAAATTCTTCCCCTAACGAGGCGCTCGGGCAGCCAGAGGGCGTGAATCTGTGTCAAAAGATGTTTTTTCCAAGACGCAGGTCTGATGATGGAGCCTTTGGCCCCAAATGTCCCAACAAATACAAAGAAACCAGATTCAAGCATTTATGGCACATTTTGCTCAGCGACCATGCAGCTTAATCAGGGTTTCACAACACGTCTGCCAGTTTGAACTTAGTGGTCAGAGCTTTGCTAACGTGCTGATTTCAGTTAAAACCTGTCTAGAAATGCGAGTCTATAAGCTTTGGAGCATGAGGGGAGCTCTGAGGACCGAGGATGGATAGGACAACATGACAAAGCATTTTAATATCAGTATTTTCAGCTCTCAGTGCTCTTTCTCCATCCTGTTTATCATTTTTCTCCTCCTCCTCCTCCTCCTCCTCCTCTCTGTCTGTCTGGAGGATTTCAGTCGTCCTGCTGGTCAGAGCTGACCTGGTGGTCACAAGCAGAGCTCCTCCAGCCTGACTCTAGCCCACATCCTGGCCCATTAGAGCTGCCTCACCCACTGTGGGCTGCAGTGGTTGCCATGGTAATGCCACTATAGAATGCAACGGTCACTTACTGTATCCTGGGCACTTTCCCAGTTTAGATGCTAACTAATGGATTTATGATGCTCTACAGTCTCAGTGTGTGTGTGTGTGTGTGTGTGTGTGTGTGTGTGTGTGTGTGTGTGTGTGTGTGTGTGTGTTCCCTGGCATAGCTGCTTGACTCTTTTAGACATTTGCATGCATGTGCACATCAGTGAGTGTGTTTGACATTTTAGACATACAGGAAGCAACAAGGCACTAATTAAGGTGCTGATATTGTGTTAATTATGTTCAGGTTTCACTCAACCAAATTCACCACAACAGCTCTGGAGCACAAACGACTGTATGAGTGTGAACACACTACTGACACAGCAGCACAACTGACTTGCTGTAGTCAAACCTAGATGGTTTGGTTTGGTTTGGTTTGGTTTGGCTTACTTCATTTTACTTTAACTCACTTTAGTTTAGTTTGGTTTGGTTTAGTTTTAATTTCTCATGAAGCCAGGGTTTTACTTTATCTTCACTTATCCTGTTGGGGCCACCTGCTTGGTTTATTGTGTATTTGCTTCTTAATGTACCATTTTTCAACTTAAATACCATCTTCATCCTAACTGCGTCATGTGGTGAAGGTGAACCAGCTGAACCTGCTCAAATACTGCGAATAATTAAATATAAACAGGTTTGTAGTGGAAAAAGCTGATAAGAACATCCGGACTGCAGCTCCCTGGATGACTGTGTGTTCTTGTTGCCTGTTTGCGACAGGGGATTCACCTCTTATCGGAACGCCCCCAAATTAAAGCAGCTTCCCACAGCGGAGCTGGAGAGCAGGGAGCTGTCAGAGCCCAGATCAGATACACACTCCTGCTGCCGTCCTCACGCCTCTGCCGATTAGCAGCCTGGGCCTGCAGGAGGACAGGAAGATTTATTCCCTCTGGGATGAAGCATTATTTCAATTTTAAGTTCCAAAAACAGGAAATTGGGACGTTCATACATTTAAATAGAAAAGGCCTGGGAGAGTTTGGACCTCCAGCAGCAGCTCATCTCCCCACAACTGACTTCCATCTCCAGCGCTGTGAATGTGTGTGCAAATGTGCATTCGTGTGTGCATATGCAGAAGTACTACAAGGTTATGTAACATAGTAGCGTGCTTCATGACTAAAGCTCCTGGCTCTTTGATCTTAGAGGAATAAAGGTACAAACGAACTCATCTGTTTTCTTGGTCCGTCAGCAATGTTTCCTGAAAATTTCCTTAAATTTTATTTAGATCTTCAAAGGTTTTTTGGAAACAGTTAGACAGAACCGCCGGCTGTCACATGGCCTCAAGGCAGGAGGTTAATAACGTAAAAGAGAGAAAAATGTTCCATTCTTTAACATTTCTGTGCCTTTTCAAAAAAGGTTTAACCTTCAGCCAGTGAACAAGATGGTGGAATGTAATCCACCTAACCAGACCATTGGGTCGAAAAACCAAGCAGCACAAATTCGTTGATGCTGGCAAACGCAGCTTCACAATATTTGAAGAAATACTGTCACAGTTTTTTAAAATAACCTTCCTGTAGCGGTGCAGTAGTTTCCCTTCAGGCAGAAATATGTAATAATCCATAAGTTAGCAAAATCCTGAACCTTAGCATCAAATCACTCACAAATGCAGACATAAGAACATTAAAAATGTGATCAGAAGGGCAAAGAAGCAAAGAAGTGCACTGAAACAGATGACAGTTATGAAAATGGGCGTCTCTAAGTCACTGTGTACTTGCTGTTGGCCGTTACATGTTGGGCCATGAACAAATCATTTATAAATCGTAATCTCTCTGAGTTGACACTGAGTAACTAATAGGCGCGTTAACATTTAGCAGGATATCCGATACGTCCATTCAAAGTCAGAAACGGCTCACACTCACATTTGTTAGGTTTTGTCAAGCTAGAGGAAAGTTTCTCTATTGCTGTTTTAATTTTCCTTGTCACACGCACACACACACACACACACACCTTCGCTGTCTTATACACACATTTCCCTGTCTCACATCTTTACCTGTCTCACGCACACCTCCTGTCTCACACACACACACCTGGGGGAGGCAGGGAAAGGTGTTTGTTTCAGACAGAAAAAAGGCTGTGCAGATGCAACACTGCCTGTAGTGTTTGTATAAAAAATGTATGAGCATCAGTGGCCGATGGACACAGTGTTGGCAAACAAATGCTAAATGGATGAGCAGCTCATGGCTCATTTTTTAAAGATAAGCCTGTAGTGTCGTCTCTTTGTCTCTAAACTGCACTGCTGGTATTTTTAAACACCAACATAATGGTGCCGTCGTTTTTCACGGGGTTATATTCTGGGTGACGCAGCTGCTGACGGCCCATTTAAGCATTTGATTAATTAGCCTTACTGTCAGGGGCCAGATGGAATATTTTAAAATTAAGAGTGATCATTTTAATGCCTCTGAAATTAAAATATAGGCCAGCTTCTGTGCAGTTTCAGAGCGTGTTTAGACTTGTTACTTCTGCTCTAGTTTCCCTAATGACTGATTATATTTACATCTTCAACAGCCGGGTATCAACTATCATCAGCCCAACACTAAATGTCCTTTTTAACTGGCATTTTAGGACTTTTTCAGTTAATCTGCGTTACTGAGCCTGTGCGAAGACGCTGCCTCCACCCAAGCTGGTTATGTTGTAAAAATCCTTCCTTTCATCCTTCCTCAACCTGCCAGACGCTGCCACCTGAATTACAATAGTTTGGATCCATCGCTCGGTAGGCTCACCTGGGAGGAGGCCGGTGGGAGCAGCTGACCCAGCTGCAGCCAATCAACAGCCAGCTGACAGTGGAAGGCGGAGCACTCTGGGCAGCTCCTCCTGATCTTCTGATATTTCCCGTGTCCTGGATCTTCCCTCAGACAGCCAGTTTCCTGCTCCTGCAGCAGCTTTGGGTTTTTTGGGGGATTTTCGTACTAAACTTGGGTTTACTAATTTTACCAGGTGGTTTTTCAGTCTTCTGCACGTTGGACCACCCCAGTGGAATTGGGTGTGACTGTTTACTGGCCAGAACAGATCTGGAAGGAGAAAAGTATCTCCCAGTGGTTTTGTGTCTGTGAGGCATGTTCTGGCCAGGACCTTTCAGCATCGTTAGCATCCCGTGTCTTCTGCTGGCTTATCTTTAATGTCGACTTTTGAAAAGCTGTGCATACTGAAACACGTCGGCGCTGGTGGAATTTGAATTTGTGATGACAAACGTGAAGAAGACGCGCTGCAGAGACGCATGTGGCCACAGAGCTCTGATGGTGCGTGTGAGTGAGCGGTGGGTGGATTTTCAGGTGGCTCTGAGGTCAGTGATCTTCATGGTGCCAGACCACGCTGCAACTGAATAACAGATGTTGGCTGACAGGCACGAGCATTTGTCATGCTGTTCTGTCAGCAACGCAGGCCGGAGCGTGTCACAGCGAGTCAGCGTCACAGCCTCGGACGGCCATGGAGGACCCCAACAAACTTCAGTAAAGTTGAAGTCCTACATCTGCCTCGTCGTCACTGATCATCTGCAGATCTTCTGATGAGTGGAGGCGTGCTGGCTCTGCTGCTGCAGACGTGCCTCAAACTGCAACGCAAAGATTTCACGTCTGGCTCCCTGTTCGTGATTCAGCCTGAGAATCCAACGTTGCAAACGGACGCTGATCGCCTTCACAATCAGATCAAGCTTTTGGAGGCAGCGCAAAATGTGGTTTTTATGCAGCCCTCACCTACTAGGACTCAGTTTGCCTGCCTGGATTTGCCTGCGGCACATTTGAAGTGATCATTAGTTAAAAAAAAAAAAAAAAAAAAAAAAAAAAACATTAAAAGTCATGAACTGTGTGTCTATACACACACTGACTATACACACCTAATGATCTCAGAAACTAAACCCAGGTCCTGGCAGCAGCGCGGCGCTTTGAGACATCCGATCCCGGCTGCTCAGGTAAAAGATGGACGCCGCCGCCGCTGCTGCTGCTGCCTTTGAGGTCGTGCAGAGAATGATGGCTTCTTTTATGAGCAGACAACAGGAGACAGCATTCCTCATGTTGACAGGACTCCACACTCACGTCTCCTCCCTGAAGGCTAGGCCTGGCTGATTCCAAGGTCATCACCTCCAGTCGCACATCAGGCTGTTTCTCTTCCTGCTGCTGCAGGAGCTGCAGCCAGATGTGCTTCACCGTGCATGTTTGCACGTCCATCACGTTGCCAGGAAAAAACTCTGACAAAAACCCCACCAGGGGAAAAAAGCAGCACAAATCACACCAAAGGAGCCAGGCTGTAAACAGCAGCCAGGCAAATGGCAGCTCCAGCACTGAAATATGCAAAACTGACATGTTTTCAATCCGTGAAATCAAACAATTCCAAATGGGGAATGTTGTGAGTGTGTGAATCAGTTGTGAAGGAGTTTGGATGGCGAGCCTTCAGTGTGCACGCAGGAATAGAGGGATCAGTCCGGGAGCACATTGTGCACAAGGAAGCTGATGGTCATGTTGAGTCCACACTATCATCTTCTCCACGAGAAAGGAAAGGACAGAGGCTTCACAGCAGCGTCAGTGTTATAGTCAGTGGAAAAACCACTGGACACTTTACCCCCAGAAATCTGCAATTAAATTAAGTTACACAATATTAACATGTGCAGTGACTCTTATCACCTGAAAAGATGTTGGGGGTCTACTGGCTGGACCCCTGAAAGACCCCGCATCACTAACTTCAGCGGGAGGATCCGATCCTCCATCTTGGTGGTGCAGCCTTAGAAAATGTGCTTTCCAGTATTTGACTTGGGTAATTACCTGGTACCTACAGGAACTTATGCAAATTTTCTCTTGTTTGATCAAAGATTAGGAGCTGTATGATCTCCCAGCAACAACTGTGCACATATGCTGCAGGACATGTTCTGCTGGCTGGCTAAAGGTGATGTGGTCACACGTTTTTCGTTTCATCCCTTCAGGCTGACGCGTCTTTCTTCTCTAACATCTTTTCTCTCTCTGGTGTGGAACCTCTACTTGTGGTGCAGCCTGTGTTGCCTCAAGCACCATTTCTTTGACAGAATTGCTCTGGTTTATCTGCTCGAGCATTCCGTGGAACAAGCCTAGTTTGCTTTTGTGTTTGAGGTGAAATCCCGGAAGCTACAAATAGAAACCAGAAAAAAGTTGACATAAATACACAAAATTCCCCCTAAGATGTTTATACAGTAGGTCTGTAACATTGGCCTTTACAACAACTAGCTTTGTTAACAGGAATACAACATTTCATCATTTTTACCTTGCGCAGCCTCGTCCTCCAACGATGAGTTCACTTCTGGGTCATGTTTTATCTGGATTTTTTTTCCCTAAAACTTGTAACCCTAAATGTTTTTTTTAAAAAATAAATAAAAAGGTTGTTAGGATAATGTAAATAAGAGGATACATTTTCTATTTATCCTAAATGAGTAATGATGTATTATGGTTTAGTTTACCAGAGTAAAGCTGGTCATCAGTCCTCAGGTGGTCAGGTTTGTCCCACAGGTGAGCGGCTGCTTCACCTGGCTGTTGTTCCATCATCTTAGCCATAAAATGAAGGGGCCCAAGGATGGTTCCCTGGGGAACTCCACAAGTGATTTTCAATCACTCAGATTCATAATTACCAGTTGACACAGCTGTCTTGCAAGAAAGATTTAAACCAATTTAATGCCCTGCCACAAATTTCCAGCCTGTCAAGCAGCATGGTATGGTGAACTGGGCTGAAGCACTAAGAACCAGGAACGCTACGATTCAATCTTGACTGACTGTTCACAAGAATATCATTCGCTTTGATACATGCAGACTCGTTGTGGTTTGACCGAAACCCAGACTGGAAAATATTAAAGTAATTGTTTGGTGTTGTGTCTAGATTGATTAGAGCTTTGTTTACTTCTGAGCCTTTGGAAAGGTCCCTGTCTGAGATTACTGCCAACTATCTCCACTCTGCTGCCTTACTGTGAAAAACATTTTTTTAAAAAAGGTTGTTGGCAGAATATCAAGAGTGCAGGTAGAAGACCACAGACGTTGAGCCCTGCCACCTACAGCTGTGGACTCTAGGAGGTGAAAGTGTGTAATCTGGTGATAATCCCAGAGAAAAAGAGCTGCTCGGCCTTTTTAGTAAAACATAAACGGAACGTTTCTTTTTATCAATGCCATGAATAACCAAGGAGTTTAGTTCTTCACCACCTGTGTTCGGACTGTTTGCACTTTCTTTTTTGAGCTTTTACCAAGGTGGCATTCCTCCGTTCTTTTTCTCCAAGGCAGACAGCTTCAGCCCTGACTCTGTCTGTAACATCAATGACGGTTTTGGCTTTAGAGCTAAAATTATCCACAACATTGTTAGCAGAAGCTAAAGCCGTAGCTGTGTGTGGCTTAGTCCCAAAAACACAATGTACACACATTCTTTTCCAATGTGACGTTTTCTGACTGACTGTTTTCCTTCTGCTGCAGTCAAAGAATTTAATTCAAACACGGCATCATTCACCGCAAGGTCAGAAGTCTGGAGACCTCTGCAAATAACCAAGTCTAAACTATGTCCCTTAAAATGTCTGGATGTTGTTACGGCTGGATAGGTCTAAAGAGGCGGCAAAAGCAACAACTCACAAAACGGGTGAACTCAGAAGTAGAAGACAGATAACAGACAACTCATCTGATAATATTTTAAAGGCTAATAGCAGCAGGGATAAATGAGATGTTTATTCTTCAGCTGTTTCTGAAGAATTTCTCTGCAGTCAAGGGGATAAACTCTGAACTTATGAAACGTTGGTGGCTTGGATCAACTGGCTTTCCTCAAGATGGAGACAACCTTCCAGTTGTGAAGGCTTCTCTGGTATCAAAACCAAGGTTCACCATTGTTTCATGTTTGGGGATCAGGATCAAGATTTGAACAGCATGAACAATAACATGCAAACCCAAAGACCCACAGCTTCCAAGGCAACAGTCTAGTCCTAGGACGATCAGGTGGATGGTGGACCAGGTGGCCCTGCTTCTCCAGAAATGCAAGGACAGTTTCCAGGACAAGGAGAAAGCTGGAGTAGTACTGCTGGACCTAACAATCACGTATGATAGCATGGACGTGACTCAAGGAGACTGGGAACAATCCAACACCGGCAGATGGTGACGTTCTAAGTGTAGATGTTGTCCCAGTAAATCAGACCGCAAAACCTGGTTGGGGTGGGACCCAACACCCCAAACAACAGAACATACAGCACCACCAACTGATCAAAGTCAGTGCAAGAGTCATTCCAACATTACCATATCTATCAGGCTGAAATGTGTGTGTGTGTGTGTGTGTGTGTGTGTGTGTGTGTGTGTGTGTGTGTGTGTGTGCAGCTGGCTGATGCCAAGCCAACCTAGCCGAGATGAGCTGTGATGAGCCAGTACAGCGGCGCAGTGCTACATTTGCTAATATGGCCGATGATTGATGAAGGACGCACATATGCTGCCTGGAGGTGCAGCCAGCGTGGTCAGGTGTCTCGTTCCATCACATCGATCCGTTATTAGATTACATGCAGGTCATGCAGCACCACAAAGAAACCGCTACCTCAGCCACGTTTCTGCAGCACGGTCAGGGAAAATATACGTTCCACACTTAGATACCAATGCAACACTTGTCCTTCTTATCCTTTCTGCAAAGATGCATTTAGAAGAAAAAAGTGTGCATCTTTATTTATTAATTTTTTTAGAATATTATTGCATCCTGTCGGAATGACTGTGTTTCTCCCTGCGCCTGAAACGAGCTGTTGGACACCGCTGCTTTAGATGTTTCTGAGGTCTGTGCAGAACTTGTTTTGCATGTGAAAACGAGCCATGAGCTCTAGTCTGGTGCTACAGTTTGTGAGCCTATTTTCCACTTTAAAAATAAAAAAACAACCAGTTGTTGTCTTGGAGATCAGAGAACAACAGAGAGATGCTCTCACCGAATACACAAATAATCACCCTCACAACCGGAGATGGATGGGCGATAGCATCAGGACCCAGCATCAGGCACTGGGGCGCTAGCATCAGGCGCTGAAGACAAAATGGTTTTATTAAACCTTGTGGTAACAAGCTCTGTTGATGCTGGTGCAAAAAACATTAAAAAACATTAAATATTTGCATGCTGGTTTGTTGCTGAACCACTGAATGACAGCATGATTCAGCAGTATATGTTATTAATGGCTAAATGTCCCCTTTTGGCGATTATTAATATATCTCAAATATACACTGACATTTATTTTTTGTCTGGTTTTGTTTTTATTATTGTCAAATATTGTAATTATTGGCATCAAAGCCCACATTTTCGGAGGGAACGCTGGGCTTTTCCCTCTGGTTGGTAAACGTCTTTAACCTCTGCTTGAATGTGATCACCTGTTTTCTAATTAGGTGCAGATAATTATTTGTTAAGGCTCAGGCTGGAGAAATTTCTTTCCTTGATTAAGTTGAGGCAATTCCTATGAATCATCTGAGCTTATTTCGTCCTGCTGGATTGCTTTCACCTCTGATTGGTGACTGCTATGTTCTAATTTAATTTCATCTGTGCTCAGCTTGTATTATTATGTGCCGTGCGCCTCTCCAGTGCTTATCTTTCTCAGGACTGGTCACGTGGGCTCCCCTGTGCTCTGTGCACAGCGTCCTGCACTGCAGCAGCTGCTGCTTCTTCACCTCGCACACCCTCACCAAAGTTGATGATGAGGAACACTGTGGAAGCCCGAGGGCTCTCCCAGCATCATTCCCCAGCAGAGCAGAACAAAGACATTCCGAGGCAAATGTCAAGGTTTGAAACTACAGAAATTACATAAGACTAATTTCAAGAAAAGAAACTTGAATTTTAGTCAGTGTGCTATTTTAGAAGCAAACATTTACAGCCAGGTCTTTATGTCTACTGCAACATGAAACTAAAAGTAAGCGAGTGCTTTAGGACGTTTCATTAACTAACAGCCTAGTTTTAACCCTTAACCCTGACAATTCATGCCAGAGCCTCGATTCAGCTCAATCCCGAGCCATAAATCCATAATGTACTACTCAAGAATAAGGGAATTAGCAGCCAGGAGGCTCTCAAAGACATTGTCAGGAAAACCTGTATCAGCAGAAAAGAGCTGGAACATGTCTTCCTCCTGGCTGGAAACCCTGGTGGCCTTTAACCTGCAAAGGGCATTTTTTCACACACTGCTTTACCACATTTATAGCTCCGGTTGCATCTTTACCACATGTGGAAGATTGTAAATTCAAATAAAAATAGAATCCTCACTTCAGTAACTGAAGGTAGAAACAGTCCCAGGCAGACAGGAACCAGGCAGAAAGCAGTCAGAGACACAGAGGAACGGAAAACCAGTCCAGGAACGAGTCCTGGGAAGTTGGGTTTGAGACCCAAACTTATGGAAGTGTGTGTGTATGTGTGTGTGTGTATGTGTGTGACTGTAAGAACACACACACATTCCAGCCTGACAGCAGCCTTTCAGGGTGACCTTTGACTCAGTCTGTTGGTGAGTTAATGATTTCAGGTGTACCTGACGTCTGCCTCTTAGAAAAGATTCGTTTGACTCTTCCAACGGCCTTGGTACTTTGTTTCCTCACGTCTTTGTAGCTTTAGAGAGAAAGATGTCTCTTCAATATCCTGCACCGCTTTATAAGCCGATTTATTGGATTTCCATGTGTGGAAGATATTGCTGGTGGGTAGATTTTTGTCCTCTTCCATTTAGGAACTCATCCATCCTGTGTCTTGTCTGAGTCAACGGTTAGCCAGCTAACTAACCGTTTTATTTGTCTTTTATAAGACAAATGATGGGACTGATAACAAAAACTGCAACACAAGCATGAAGACCAACAAAGCAAACACACACCTGACAGTACTACAAAAATCCACCAGGGACGAAGGTGACCACTGCAGATGGTCACATGGATGCAGATGAAGCATCTTCCTCTGGCTACCACCCTGGACCTTTGGGTTCTTTATACGAAACAAAATGAATCTGAATTGGCAAAGATACGTGTTGAAAGCTTCTCAAAGGCATATAAATGGAGCGCTGCAGTATCTGGTAGCCATGGCAACCAACGGATGGGCCTAGCAGTGATGGAGGAGTTCTCTCTTCATTATCCTGAGGAAATCTGGTGACTCAGAGGCGCCAATGTTCCTCTGCAGTTCTGAAGACTGAGGGAGACATGCTTTCAGCGAGGAAATGACTTCTATTATTCTGTTATTTCAGATGGGCCAAAAAGGTGTGAGAAGGTAAATAAGAAGAAGTCACAGGTGAAAATGACGGGCTAGAGTCTCACCCGTGGACCTTCATGGTCTGAAAGCAGACTCGTGTTTAGAGGCGGCACCAGAGCCGCTTACCCTGACCCTGACCCTGACCCTGACCTTGACCCTGACCCTTACTTGACCTTCTCTCTGACTCTGACTGACTCTGACTCTGACCCTGACCCTGACCTTGACCCTGACCTTGACCCTGACCTACCTTGACCCTGACCCTGACCCTGACCTTGACCCTGACCCTAACACTTACCTGACCTTGACCCTTACCCTTACTTGACCTTCTCTCTGACTCTGACTGACTCTGACTCTGACCCTGACCCTGACCTTGACCCTTACTTTGACCTTGACCCTTACCTGACCCTCTCTCTGACCCTGACTCTGACCCTGACCCTTACTTTGACCTTGACCCTTACCTGACCCTGACTCTGACCCTGACCCTCACTCCTAATCTGGCTCTGACTCTGATCCTGACATTGACCTTGACCCTGACCTTTACCGTTAACTGACTCTGACCCCCACTCTGCCTCTGACCCTTACTCTGACCCTGACCCTTAGAGGCTCAGAACCCACGCCTTCAGATCCATTCATGTGGCCCTTCACCTCCTCAACACACTGCAACATCTTCGCTCACGCCTGAGTGACAACAGCAGGCAAACCCCGAACGGCCTTTCCATTTAAACGAGGGTGTTGATTTCTTTTTCATTTCATTTCGCTCTGATTTTGGCTGAATCGTGGCAGAGTAACTGCATCTTTGACGCAAACAGGTGGGAACCCTCCGACAACTGAGTGTGTCAGAAAATGTAAACATGTCGCTATGGTGACCATTTACCAAAATACAAAAAAAACACCAGTGAAAGAGTGAAAGAGAAAAGCAACAGCCTGCTCAGTGAGAGAAGAGGATCTCCGGAAGTGCTCAGGGGAAAGAAGCAGGTCTCATTCAATCAATGTCTAATTATTAGTTAATGATTATTTAATGAGTCGTCACTGAAGCAGATGGACACCAGAAGATGAGTGATTAGTCCGCACCCTTGCTGCTGAACGGCAGGAATGAGTATAAAGTGAGGTATGATCTCACCACCTCAGGTGATGCAAGAACTTTCAGAGAAGGTTCACAATCAATATCTTCTTCCAATTTTTTGGTAACAAATTTTTTGTGCTCTCAGAATTTCCAGGCTCCTTGTCAGGTTCCTTTGACTGGGGCCAAAAGGTTGATGGTACACTTTCTGAACAAATCAATTATTTACCCACTTCTCCCTTTTGTTGCATTATTTAGCCTCTCCGGACTGATTTTTATTCACAATATTTCTCCTCAAGTTTTAGGGGGTGCCAAGAAAGTGTGAACATTGTGTGATCGGATGATCTGATGATGAAAGATTCATTAATGTCAGATTCTGTTCATCCTGGACTGTTTCCATCTACTTAACTAGTCAGTGAGTCTCACTGTTGCACGTTACCATGATACTTGTGTTACTGTTGCCAGGGACAACAAAGTAGAGAAGCTCTACTGATGCAACCGCTGTCTGAGATCTTATCTGTCCATACTTTCAGCACTCACCTTTATTTGCTTCTATTTCTTGCAGCCTTCTGAAAGTGCCTCTTTTTTGCAGCACTCAGGTAGCTTGCCCTAGCGTTGGCGTGAAGCAGGCTGTCCCCAGGTGTCCATGGAGTTGTAGTAGCGTGCATGTTTACTCTGATAATTCAAGACTCAGTGGGCGAACACAAGATCCCTTCATGCAGACGAGGTCAAAGTGGAAGAAGTCAGGCCAGAGCAGCGATGGAAAAGTGCCTCCATGACCAACAGAAGCCTTCTGGATTCTGGATGTGGTCCACCACCAGCTCAGCCAGTGCTGTTCCACACGCTATCACCCCAAACACTGGGGCGTCCAGCAGCTTGGACCTGAGCTCCTGGACGCTGAGGAAGCCAAGGTTCTGGGGCATGCATGTGGACTGAGGGGCATCCTGAGGGGAGAAGGGAGTCCCGTAGGGTGGGGGAGGGGGTCTACGTACTGATGGATGTGAGGAGTTCTATCACGGCGGTTGCAGCTCGTCTGTTTTCTGCAGTCGTCTGTGAGCAGGTGTGACAGTTCATGAAAAGCGAACAAATGAAATGAGCCAGTTTATAGGTTTAATTCCACCACCTGGCCTGGAGTCATGTCTGAAATAACACCATATATATTACTGTCGCACAGCAGCTGATGGAAAGCACCTGAGAAAAAACACGGGTTTTATTTGGATGGTGGCTGGTTAAACTGGGCTCCCACCCCTGAATGACTCAAGATGCGGTTCTGAAATACGCCGTTGTGAGGAAATAAAACTCATCTTTCGTGATCGTCTGTAAATAGTAGAGAACCTCCAGTCTTGACTAACGTTAGAATTC
>CAAE01014706.1:861272-872284 GCA_000180735.1 Tetraodon nigroviridis
ACAAACACACAGTGCAATTTATTGAATACAAATGCCACTGATGGAAAATGTGCAAACAACTGACGGAAGAAAGCTGTAGATAAAATGGTCTAGATAAATATCCCTCCAGCCGCAGGCACAGGATTTAATTTTCCTCTATGAGGATTTCTACTTCAGCTTGGAAAATTGGTCATTTGTATTCTCATAGCAGGTGAAAATGTGAACAAAAGAGAGTGCAAGAAAGAGAGAGAGGGAGAGAGAGAGAGGAAGAGAAAGCCCTTGTGTTTGTTGGTTATGTGTTGCTTCAGCAGAGCTGTGACCAGAGAGTAAGCATCAAAGCTAAAGCTAAACATCCATTTATAGACGTGACGAACTGAATAAACAGAAAAATGCAACAAATTTCAAAGTGACAGCCAGCAGCTGGATGACAGCTAGATTAACTCCGCCTCTGGCTGGTTCACTCCGAAGGTGGCCTGATCACATTAACCTTGTCCTTTGATTGATAGCAACTCCTCAAGCTGACACGGCTGTGATGCATCTTGCTGTGAACACACGTGCAATCGCCACAGTGCACGTTGCTTGATGTGAAACAGTGCAGCCTTTACAAACAGCCCCGCAGATGGACGCCGACAGAAACACAGGCGCTGCCTGGTGGGCTGCGTGTTCCAGCACAAATCACAGCACAGCCACACAACATTACACATTTATGCACACACTCGCAAGACACACAAAGCGGGAGCTCTGAAAACAGGACATTCCTCATGGGAAGGGTAACTGCTCAAGTTTGAAGACGGCAGCCGTGTTTTCAGACATTTTATATTTAAAACGATGTAGATATGAGTCAGTCAATTATTTTCAGACACGAGGGGACAAAAAAGAAGAAAAAGAGAGCCCATATCAAACAATCTAGATAATAAATGATGTTTTTCATTAAGGACGCTTGATGTCATTGGTTGATTTAGATCCATTAATGTAGGGTCGAGGTTCATTAAAGAGCACTGGTTGGACTGGGAAAAAGAAGTGGGTTGAAGAAGACAAAAGTGATTTTTACTATATTTTGGCAGAAAAGAGAGAAATAAAAAGACAGAGACAGCTTAGTAACTGTGTCACTGGCTCATTACTGCCTTCCAGAGAAACTCGTGATGAAAATGCATCAAAAAACTTTAGATGTAAGGATATTTTATGTCAGGCAATTTTGTGAAATTAAAAAAAGATCCTCTGACAAATTAGGATCTCAAAACATAGCCTGCTTAAGTCACAAACAGGAATCAGTTATTCTACTTCTTCAATTCTTAATCATTTAAGCACTAAATCATTTTGAACATAATGATTTTTAATCAGTATGAGATGATTGATGATGTCTTGAGTGTTTTAATCCAGGTGTGACAGCAACTAACCTTTAATCTGAGTTTACCTGTTGGACAATTCCAGGCCTTTTTTGTCGATGTCCGGCCAGGAGTCTCAGGAGCTGAGCAGTTTGGTCTGGCTCTGTTGGAAAATATAATGGCAGTTTTATCCAGGAGGGGAAAGACCACTGAACCCTGTGGAATTTCACAAAAGTCTTTGATCTGCATGGAGGATGTGTGGTTATGGAGATCAACCTGACAGGTAAGATCCAGAGCGGTTTGAGGCAGACAGTATGCTCATCCCAAACATGCAGATTTATACAAAAAGTGTACAGAGAGCAAGTTGAAAGCAGATCCGTGTTGTCAAGGGTTTTTCCTGTTTTCTCCTCCCCTTTGTTTGGTTCCTTTCATTTTTTTCAGTCTTTCAGTCTTTTGTACAAGATTGTGAAACCGAGTGGTTTCTCCTGTTGCACCCAGTCTAAAGGGCTTGTTTAATATTTGATACGCCGCCTCCATCCCTGCCCCTCCAAACTGGCCTTGGCCTGTGTGGAAAACCAGTATCAATAAGAAATTTGAAATGATTCATTTCTCAATCCTCAGCGCTCAGTCAGTCCTGACTAATTCACAGCCCCTTAGGCCCTCGTCAAGATTGACCCTTAAGTTCATAATTATTTCATCATCTTTCAGACAGGAGGAGGGTTGAATGTAAAGTGTCTCGTTACGTAGACGACCTTCTGCTTTGCCTCCAAATCCAAATCTTTGGCGGACACGCTGTTGAGGCTTCAGAGCCTCTCAGGCTAAACAAGATGATAACTGTTCGCTCAGGAGGCGTCACATGATTTCCAGGACAGCAGATCCACAAGGTTTGCACAACTCAGATATTCTCTCAGCACATATTTCATTTACAACCTTGCCCAGCTTCCTGGGTTGAATGAGATGCCGTCAGTCCGCATTAAGTAAAGTGGGATTGAGTTCATAGGAGGTAGGAGACTGCCTGAGAGCAGATTCTTCCTCTTTAACGTCAGAAGATGATTTAAAATCTGGTTGTGTTATAGTTTCAGGTCAAACATCCAGCTCATACGTCCAAAGTCAGATCATCCCAAGTCTCATGTGTGGAAGCAGCAAATGACGGGGAACCTGTCTTATTCAGCATTTCTGGAGCTGCCCAGGAGGAACCTGTCTTATTTAGAGGCTCTGGCGCTGCCCTGGCAAAGGCAAACATGACAGCTGCTTTTTAGACAGTATCTCTAATCCTAATATTAATTTATACCACAACTTCTTGTTTTAGAGAGAAATTCCAGGTCTGCATCCAACTAGAAGCTGCAGGATAAGCTTTCTCCTCTTTGCTGGTCCTGCTGGTTGATTCTGGGCTGGAGGGACGTTGCCCTGCCCCCCTAGTGGCTACATGGAGCAATATAATGTGGGGTGGTAGCATCTGAGGCCAAACGGTGTATGAAATTTATAACCAGTTTGTCATTTTAGAGGTGCCATATAATTAAACAGAGCGCCCTCTCCCAGAGCAACAGAGTAGCGGCAGGACCGTTACATGAGAGCTGTGATAAATGACTGTTTTTAAACTTATCTGCAGGCTGCTATTTACAACGTTAAACAATGGTAGAAAACCAGGCTGAGTTTAGGTATGGCTGCAATCAGAGCTCTTCGCTAACCAGGAGAAGCAACAGGACATTTCTAGACAGGCGTCTCCGTGAGGAAGGAAGCACAAGGTTCAGAGCTAAACTTTGATATATACAATCATGTGACCTGAGGACAAGACACACATGACTGAAGCACACGTGAACCGGTGCTAGGTTTGAGATTACAGCACCCCACCCAACACAGCCTAACATGTGGCACTGGTGAGTTCTCAGGTTTATTAGATGAGTGGTTTCAAACCTGAGGTCTTTTTCTCCTCTCTGGACACTTGCAGCACATTTTACATCCTGCAGCCACGTTCTCCTCGTCAGAGGCTGTAAAAACAGCCACACCAGCGATGCCCCGCCCTGCAGCAGCTGTGTCTTTGATGGAAGTGATCTCTTTATAGGTCTGGAATCCTGCTAACTCAGCTTTGTCAGGTCATTCTGATATTTCTCCCACCAACTGTTAACTAAAAAAATAAATGAAGGAATAAGATAGAAATGAAAACCTCATGTTTGTGTAAACACACAGTCGGTAAATCAGAAAAATGTATGCTCTTTGAAAATGTTCTTGAAGCATTTATTTATGCTCTCTGAAGGTTTTAGAGAGTTATTATGTCAGATTATCATTTAAAGGTAAATGTTTAGAATTTGGAGCAAAATAAAACCTTGTACAGATGCAAAAGGGTTCCGTTTGCAGTCGCTCTGTTTTCTGAATTGTGTCAGAAAGCGTCAGTTCGGTGGTAAGGTGCTCTTTCAGAGCAACGATGCCCAGCAGAGGATCACTGAAGAAAGTTGGGGCAAAAAAAGATTAGAAAAAGCCCGTTTTTTGAACAAGAAGCATAATTTGTCCTCACATCTTGTGATTCTGATTCAAGTGATACCCTCAGCAGTGGCTCTCCGGAGAGAGGCTCCCCGGGAGCCGGGATGATCAGATCACTTCTTCCTAAATTAGGCCCCCAGGGAACAAAATGCCCAAATAAACTGAAACGTTGAGTGTGTTTCTCCTAACAGGAAGCAGGGAGGAGGATTTGCTACCTCATCTCTCTGATCTCTTCCCGGAAATATCACTGCTACGCTTTTGTCCCCATGTGACCTCTATCCTCACCCATCAGCAGGTCAGTGTCCCAGCGGTCCAGCAGGATCGGCAGCTCCTCCAGTCCACCCTCCTGCATCCAGAACCGAGCTCACAGAAGCAGCTCGACTCGGGCCATTTCAGCCATTTCAGCCATTTCAGAAAAAAGGTCCTCACAACGGAGGAGGAAACGGAGAAGCATTAATTAACGCCGTCCAAAAGTTCCTGTTGCTGTAGCACAACTTTGCTGCGCTGTGTGCTCACAGGGGGCTGAGGAAAACCTGCTTTCACTGAACTAATGAGAGTGAAACGAGTGATGAACGTATTCAGCTTCCTCAGGAAGTGCACAGAACACACGCCAGCCTTCTCTCTGTACCAGGACCTGAAGAGTCCACCTGCAAGGTCCCTTTATCGCTCCCGACACTGCAGGGCACACACACACACACACACACACACACACACACACACACACACACACACACACACACAACACAAACAACCAGTGAAAGACACAAAGGAAGGAGGTGTGTTTTAGATCAGTGTTGGTCAGAAGAGCTTCTGTTAGATCGGATCTGCTCGTCTGTTTGTGTATCCAGCAGAAAAAAGGAGTCTGATGTTGGTTCCTGTGTTTCGTGTTCACGTTACTACGATTGGAGCTGTGTTCCATGTTGCGTGGCTGGACCCACACACCCAAACACCCCCCACATGCATGTCAGAGGGGAATCCTGATTGCTTTGAGAGAATCTTTGTCTGGCTATTTTGGATGACTGAGCAGTTCTTTTAAAAAGCCCAACACACAACATCATCATTCAAGTCTTCAGACTGAGAAGCTGCAGTTGTGTTACTGGCTGCTGCAAACACACACTTTTCAGACGAGCATACTTGAAACACTGTATTGTTCCGTTGAACCAGGCAACCAGAAATGACCCAGTGCCAACAAGTGAAAGGAGGACAGCTCATCCTCTTCATCATCCCCATCATTTTCAAGTTCCCTCTTTGTTGGCTGCTTCTCTGCCTGTTGTTCACGTCGATGGAACTAACAGCTCAGTCGACACTGCTGACACCCAGGATGTCATTTTCAGGTTTTCCTGTTGTGATTCACCCTGTGACCTTTACCAGTGACTGTGGAGCAGCAAACAGGTTCTCAGTGCAGATGTTAAACCTGCTGTTGCTGAAGCTTTCAGAGGAATCACTCTCTCCAATACAGGTCTTGATTAAACTATGGTTGGAGCTGTCTGGGGGAGCGCTTGAGAGACATCTCAGGGTTTGCTCTGAATAAACTCCTGACAAACTGGCTTTGAGGTGACAGTCTTGTACTTCTACCTCCTGCTGAGCTCCTGTGCAGACTGGCGGTCAGGACGTTTGCCCGGAAGGGTTCCGCTTTAACGTTGGGGAAATTGGCCTTCTTGCTTCATGTATAATTTACACCAGCACCAGTGAGAGGACAGGCACAGTGAAGAAGATGAAAAGATCTGGCAGCTCTCACAAACCTCCTAATCCAAAAGCTAACAGTGGTTATCAGGGTTAGCTTGAGCACCTTGATCTTTATAATATTCACCTTTTTTACGGTGCTACACTTTTCCTTCCCCAGAGTGTTGGAAGGAAACCAGGTTTGATGTGATAATTCTGCAGCAGCTCTCACTCTGCCATATGCCCGACCTCCCTCTGGGGAGAGGAACGCTGCTGACTCCTCCTCACCCAGAGAGAGGACGAGGAGGAGGAGGTAGAGGAGGAGGCAAGGAGGAGGAGGAGGGTGCTGTTGGCTGCAGAGTAACAACCATGTTTTCAAGGTGCTGGCCAAGATTCCCTTAGACCGTCCCTCTGACCAAAGGTCCAGTCAGAGACACAGAGGTTTAACTTTCAGTCAGGGCGTTAAAGAGAGCTGAGACGGGGAGAAACGTCTGAGGAGCAACTCCTGCTGTAAACCAGAGGGGCGTCTCTCAAAACACATCACATCCAGCACTCAAAACATCACATCAAGAATATTAAAAAAAGCAGCTGAAAATGGACTCTGCTTGCATCAAACTAATAGAGCTTCTGTTTTTCCTATTATTTATTCTTATTGTGGTTTATATTTCTTTCTTTTATTTAATACCCATTCCTAAGTTCTTGTTTTTGAGCTGCTCAAAGTATAATTTCTTCACAGTGGGATCAGTAAAAGTTTGTTATCTTATCTTAAAAAAGCAGAAAATAACAGTTAAAGTTGTTAAAGTTTATTTTCTGTTGCTCTTATAATGCATAAATGCATGAATTTCACTGTAAAATAATGAAACTGGAGGACTTTTATGGAACCACAATAGTTTCTTGCACAAGCAGCTCACAAGATATTTTTAGTAAGTTTTGATTGACGTGATGACAAATATTCCTGTCAGGTCCACACAAGAATGACCCAAAACAGGCAGCAGAACCTCTAGATATGAAGCTTATCTTCAGATTTAGGGGTTACTTAATAAGAGGAGAAAGACTTTTAGCAGCTAAATGTCAGGAATGAGTTATCTACACCCCAGGATTACACCAGGAGTCTGACGAGAACACTACTGCCCAGAACCCTCAAGAGAAACACGGTTCTACGACTCCACGCTGCTACGACTCTTCAGCTCTGGAAATGTTTGCTGTGGGGAGGCCCGGCGAGAGCCTCAGGGTGGAGGACAGATGGTCCATGCTGATGGAGATACCGTAGCTTTAATAGGATCTGATGGGAGAGGAAAAGGAGGGCGCTGTCTGCGGGACTGTCCTGGTGACAGCGCGCTGACAGCGCCGGTTTTAGAATCTGATCTATTCCCCCAATTTCACCTTTTTACTGACTGATTTCTTTCTTTGTTATTTGTCCTTTGGAAATGTTTTATTTTGAGTCAAATTTTGTAGTTGAGTCTTCATCATCAGTGCACCCGTCTCACATCTTGACCAGTTCCTACATTAGATTCTCTTCACCTTTGACATCTGCAATTTTCAGCTGATTTTTATCCCTTAAGACCCTAAAGAAGCGTGTGTGGACGTCTTTAGAGAGAGAGTAAAGCAGATTTTCCTGTGCTGTTGTCCAGATGTGTACTTCAGATTCTAAACTTGTTTATAATATAAAATAAACTGTTTCCATTGCAAAGAGTGTTTTCAACCACCTAACGTAAATGATGGAGCTTCCTGGTTCTGATCCAATCCCATCGGTTCTGTCACTTAAGTCAAATCTCTTCTGCACAAAAACATAATTGTTTTATCCCAGAATCAATAAATACTTTTGTGTATTGCGTTGTGTTGCGTTGTGTCGCCAGCTCGTGCGTTAAACCAAGGAGAGAAGAACTCGCACAGTCAGCTCGCAAATAGGCTGACGAAGTCCAAACTTCAGAAACATCAAAAATGGACCAGCCATCCACCCTGGGGGGAGTTTGTTGCTGCAAATGTATTCAGGGCCTGAAAGGCCAAGTGCATCAGTTTACATCAAATGGGACCAAAATGATTTTTCTCCGTCTGGCTGAGGCCAAGAACCGTCGACCTGTGCAGAACGTCCCGGCGTTGAATAGCAGCAGGACTTGAGCTGGTTCAGTCGACCGATGAGATCCAGCCCTGCTCGGCTTTGAAGAGAGAAACTGAGGCTCTGGCGCCAAGTTTGAGTAAATGTACTCACGTGAGAGAGAAACGTGTGAGAACTAGGTGTTGGTCCTGTCAAGCTCAGCTAAGTTCCTGGTTTTTTGTTAGTTGGAAGCTGTTAAACCGTCTTCTCTTTAGGGTATTCCAGATATCTGCCCTGTCCTTGTCTCATTTTCTTACAGTTTTCTGCCATGTTTAGGATTTCAGATGGAATCAGTTCATCTTCGGTTTCCTCTTGGCAGCTGTGGATGAAGCTCAAAGTGGAAACTCCCTGGAGTCCGGACACGTTTAGTATTCCTCTCAGGGACGGCGGTATGAAATATTAACCTTGTTTTCTGTCCTAATTGGCTGGAGCTTCTGGGAAGGTGAGAGGTGAGGTTAAGAAAGCACTTTGAACACGGTGAAAAGGAAAATTGGAGGTGGCAACGTTCATCAGCTCAGAGGTGTGTTTAAGGAAGGTTTCATCTCCAAGGAACAGAGCGATCTTCATCACAATGGTACAAATTACCAAAAAGACCTGTAAAATTTGTCCACTTGTGTTACCATTAGGCATTTTTTTAGAAAAATGATATCATTTGTGTACCGTTCTTCAGAAAAATGTAGGAATGGAAAGCAAAGGAAGCGAACCCAATCTCATGCATGGCATGCATTTAATTTTCTCTTTAACCGATAAAAAAATGTTTGTTTTGTTTTGTTTGCTGGGCTAAGAATTTGCTCATTCCGCATAGAGTCATACCATGTGAGGTCACTTCCTGTTAGCATCAACCTCAACGCATCAAAGAAGCAGAGTAAATTTCGGATTTTAACAATAATTTGTTAAAAAGTCACTAATGGGTTATTTAAAAACCTTTTGCCGACACAGTTTTGAGCTAATTGCCATTTAAATAGCCATGTAAATTACTGACTGAAGAATTTTTACACAATTTGAACAATAAAAAGTAGAAGTCAGAATAGTCACTTGTCTTTCCGACTGCCTTTACTGCCTCTGGTTTTATTCCGCAACTCCACACCAGGCACAGGAACGCTACGGTGAAGAGCAACACTGGACACCAAGGACAGCATGGTAAACAGAACTACTCTGCAGGTAGCACCGGACTCAACTGGACTCCATTCCTCACCCAGCCGCATCTGTTTAGACACCAGTCGTATCTTCACCTGATTCTCCTCATCTTCACTCACCAGTAGAAAACCAGCCCTGATTCACTTGTGTCGAGTTGTCTTTGCATCAAAGCCTGACTCTTACATTAACAACGTGTAATTGCTGGAGATAAAGAGGTAAAACTGAGAGAGGTCAGTGGAGCTGGAGGTCATGGCACAACTAAGGAGTCTCTATTAGAGGAAGAGACAGAAGCACAAAAGCACGAAACCACAGAGGAGAAGTCCTTAAAGACATTATCGATATGAACATAGCTACAGAATTACTGACCCCTGACCAGACCTACAAGACTCCTAAGAAAAAAGAACTGTAATGTCTACTTGGAATTATAGCAGATGAAGAGAAGCCAGCACTGAAGGACAGTAAACATGCTAGCTAACTGCAGCTGGCGGCTTCTCATACTATTATTTAAACCTCCCGATGACAATAAATGCATCAACTAGCTAATCTGCAACGTTGGGAATCAGTATGTTCCTAATCTCAGCAACATCCAGAGACACAGGCCAGTGTCTTCTCTTCTCAAGGCTCTCAGAGTAGATGTGTGGCGGAACCACCTTCACCAGCCAGTTGGGTCTGTCCTGGGCAAAGTGTTCTGCTTCTTGTCTGTGAAGGTTCTCAGTCATCCAGGTCATAGTTATCCGAGAAAAAATTTTGTGTTCATCTGGACTTTTCAATTTTCTTTTTGGAAAATGTTTCGCCTTCTATCTTCTAGCTTCATCAGGCTTCATCTCTGATGAAGCCTTTTGGATAGAAGGCGAAATGCAGGTGGTCTACAGTTGATCTGTTTGATTCCTGAGTTTCTACAGAGCAGGCTGGGTCGATGCAGACCTGCATTGGGAGCAGAGCATCTGCCGTGACAGAGAGATATTCTGGAGCAATCAAACGACCCCCCTGAGACAGCTTCCCAGATGACCAACCTGTTTTATCGCCAGAGCCCCCTCCACCAAGCAAATACTGGCCGCGGGCAATGCGGCTTCCTAGCCCCAGCGTGGGCAATCTCCAGTTGGATGAAAATGATTGCATCAAAGATTGGAGCACTGAGGCTGTTGAGCCATGCCTGAAGACCCCACAGCCAACCCCACCCCAAACCCAAAGTTTGCCATCACAGCAAAGGATGTACAGATCAGTTTAGGGCACCTGAGCGGATCCTGATGGCATCACCTGATCTGAGTGACATCAAACCTGGTCCACCAGTGGAAGACCTTAACCCTTTGAAGTCTGTGACTAACCCTAACTAAAGTTAACCCTTTATAGGGCACTCATTGAAATACTATTAAATTTAAAAAAAAAAAAACAGTTTAAGGGTGTTATTAGGAATCATAACTAGAGTTTATTTCTGTTTTCAGATTTTCAAAAAATTTTAATGTCTTGCAGAAAACCAAAGAAAATGAAGTTCCCATATTTGGTTCCTGGCCCGTTAAGGGTAAAAAAAAATCCATTTAGTGAAAATGTAAAATAGCTCGACGACACTTTTCCTCTTCTTGTAATAAATCATCCTGGCAGACATTGCCTAAAAATACAGTGGTTCGTTAGATAGCTGTAAACTCACAAAAATCACAAATGTTACAGCTTCAATAATTCTAGAAATCGATCAGAATTATCCCTGAATCACTGTATAGTATTCTAAAAACATGTTAGACGCATCGGGCATATGTCCAAAAATGGACACTCAATAACTCATTCCCGTTTTTAGGTGAACCGGGCGTATGACCAAATATGGCGCCTGCATTTTCTCTGCCGTAATTTTACTCATTGACCCAAGTCATTCACAAACAACACATGTCATCACGAAGCACAACTATAAAATGTGTGAGTTTTATCAACTTACCATGGTTAGTTTAGAAGTTTTGTGCAGAAATGTTCGGTGAGCTGGGCTTCTTTAGCGTCTTTTTTCGAATTCGGTAGAGAGCGAAAGTTAGATGCACTCCAGGACTCTGCTGATTGGTCGAATGCCACAGTCATGTGAACTGGGATGTGGGGTGATCCTTCTAAATGGCTGAGTGGGGACCACATGGTTCTAGACCAGGCATGGGCAAACTACGGCCCGGAGACCACATGCAACCCTAACCCTACCCTATCCTTGGGGCACGGCTAGGGCTGGGGTTAGGGTTAGGGTTGGGGTTAGAGTTGGGTTTAGGGTAGGGTTAGGGTTGCTGTTAGGGTTGGAGTTAGAGTTGGAATTAACCCAAACCCTCATCCCAACCCCAACACAAAATTTAACCCTAGCCCTAACCCTACCC
>CAAE01014706.1:872522-927407 GCA_000180735.1 Tetraodon nigroviridis
ACCCAACCCAACCCTAGCCCTAACTCCAACCCTACCTCTCACCAAAGAATAGGTTAGGGCTAGGGTTAGGGTTGGAGTTCGAGTTAGGGTTGGGATAAAGATTTGGATTAATTCCAATTCTAACCCCAACCCTAACAGCAACCCAAACCCTACCTTAAACCCTAACCCAACCCCAACCCTAACCCTAACCCTCACCCTCCTTTGGTGAGGGTAAGGGTTGGGGTTAGGGCTAGGGCTAGGGTGAGGGTTGGAGTTGGGGTTACTGCAGGCATGGGCAAACTACGGCCTGGGGGCCACATGCGGCCGTTTTAAACGTTTTAATCCGGCCCGCCGAACTTGACAAAATTAAATGACAGTAATTTAAAAAAGCACATTTTATTCATTTGATTTTCAGTGTTTTCAGACTCATTCCAAAGTCAGATATTTTGTTGTCACGCTTTTCTTCATTTTCATTTGAAATTAAATCACATGTTTTCTCCATATCCCAAGATGTGTATTTTTTCTCCAGTGAGGTGGGGTACCACAGCACTCCATCCATCTGCTCCTGGTCCGGCCCCTTCGTCAAATGTTAGAACCCATTGTGGCCCACCAATCAAAAAGTTTGCCCTCCCCTGATCTAGACCTTGCTGAGGTGCAGGAGGGTGGTCACATGCAAATGGTGCGGGAATTACCATTTTTAGTCACTTGCCCTATAAAGGGTTAATCAAGTGGAAGGTGAGATGACCTCCAAAAGGCCACGAGTTACCGTTAGCCTCTTCCTTTTACAGGGTCTATGGGTACTAGCCTTCTGTTAAAGGTCACCCTAATCCCATTCCTGCGCCCACTTGTGCTCCAGAGAGTTACTGATGGTGGGTGGAGCTTCCTGACATGCAGGCCCCTGCACCAGACTGGGCCCCAGGGCTCAAGGAGGGCCAGGGACACCCGGTTTAGCAGAGCCCCCCCCAGCTAGAAGACTTTTAGTCAAGTGTTTATTGAACTCCATGTTCACAATAAAACACAGCACACAAGAACCATACTGCTATCTCTAGAATGAGTTACATTATTACTTGCTTGTATCACAATTTGGAAAGATTTCATCTCATTTTGAATGGAAATATACTGTAGATTTTGCTTTAAGACCCTCTGGCATTTGTTCATAATTTAAACAGTGTGAACTAGCACACACACACACACAGACACACACACAGTAAACACCCCACTCTTACTCAACAGTATTTATTTTCTCTGACTTTCTTCTCCCCAATTAGGTTTTTGTCATATTGACCTGAAATATTTATTTTTCTCTTCTGCTATTTGTCTTACTTTTCTTCATTTAATATCTTGCCAGTGGGTTTGTTTTTTTAACTCCAAAAGTTTTCTAGCTTTAAAAGTATTTTGTATATTTTTACTTCCGTGTCTAAAAAAGTAATGGCTTATCTGTTTTTTTTTTGTTTTTTTTTTAAGTTGAACAACAAAAGTGTATCTTGTTCCTTCAGAAGCCTTTTTGCTGCAAGAGCACTTTCAGGAGCAGCGCTGTTAAACAAGCTCGTTGCCTAATTGAATCATTCTCCTGCCACAGACAGAAATCAGCAACAGCCATTTATTTATTGTCCTTCGTTGTAAATTATACCAGCAGGTAGAAGGGCTCCATTAATTAAACAGGGCCCTAAGATGCCTCAGTGCCAGCTGTTTGTCTGAAAGTCATTACTTAAAAAAATGTTTTCTCTCTGGTACGTTGCTGAAGGCAAAAGTACTTTTCTATAAGTGAAAATAAAAAACATCAAAAACAAGATGAACCAGGACCAACAACGACTGAACACAAACAAGGAAGTTTCACACTTGATGACTTTAGGACAGAAAGTAGGCTTCATTTGCCCACAAATAAGTGTGTGTGTGTGTGTGCCCTGCTGCTGGCTGGCTGCTACCTGGAGAGCTGAAGGTGAATGACAACCAACAAGAAACAGGCAGCAAGGCTGGTCCTCCCCTTTAACTGATTGGGACAGTGGGATTGACCAGCTGGTGGGTAGGTACGTAGAGGTGTCGGGTTTTTCACGTTCAGTAGGCATCTTTAATGCTTTTAGCTCTACTTGTGCATTTTTTTGCTCGCCCTGAGCAGCTGTTAGCTCAGAGACCTTCTGGGAAACCTTGGTCTGCGTTAGCTCCACCCGGGTTCTCTCATCCGCCACACAGCTCAATAACGTCTTATTTCTGTAGCATAACAAAGAAAATCTGCTGCTGTTGCGGGGTTTGGAAAATGGCCCAAACCTGTGCTGAAGTTGGTTTCATAAATTGATCTTTGAGTCTGCAAGACCTTCAACAAGGCATGAAGGATGCGCTGATGGGCAGGCAGGTGATTAGAACCTTTACAGACCTGCGTTTCACATTCAGCTGGACTAGAAAAGTGCAGAACAGCCTGCAAGAGTTGCAGCAAGTAGGTACCAAGGAGAGGGGCCTTATCTGCTAATGACAGTTAAATCTGGACTATAGATTAAACTTGTGAGAGAAAATATCAGAGTGGACAGACGGCAAAGAGGCTGTTTTGTTCATCAGGATGGAGAAGCGGCGGGTGAAAGGACGCTGCTCTCATCAATATTAGCCTGCGTAGAGAAACACAAGCTGCATCGTTATCTGTGTTGATTTGGTGCTAATCGGCAAAAGCAGACGTGAGTCTAGAGTCCACAGTCTGCACACAGCAGATGTGGTGGTTAGCATGTGAGGGAGGGTTGTGGAATCACCCCGACATCAGCCCCGGCACTACAACTACACCTCGCTTCTCTGGAGGTCTGTAGAGTTTTTAGACGAAGGATCGTGCAAAGCTGCTCCGCTGGAGCCGAAAACGGCTTTAATATTTCATCGTCTTTAGGATGCAACCTGACGAGCACGTTTACTTTCTGTCTGCTTCCGACAGGCTGACTGGTCCTTGGATCCAGCAGCCCCAGCATGCGAACGCCTGCTGGTGGTCAGCCACACACATGCAGACACTCTGTGGTCCTGCAGAGCTCACGGGTGTGACCTTTCTGCCCAGTTACGTCCTCAGTCTGACGCCTAATCACAGCCATTCCTCACGCTAACAATGCTGCGGCTCACAGATCTATAGCTAACTGGCAGCAACACAACGCTTCCCTGCCGGGAAGAGAGTGAAAGCTAATGAAAGAAAAAAACCCCTAGAAGATCATTTCTACCTTTATAAACCCACTACGTCAGCTGGTTTATTAACACTTAAACTCACTGATGAGTCATTCTTAGACCTTCATCAATGATGTCATCTTTTACAAACATTAATATGCATATATGACTATTAACGAGCGCTCTATCATCATCAGTCATTTTTAGATGTCTGGCAAATCAAGAGGGGATGCTGAACAGGTCATTATGAAATCGTTTACGAGGAGTGCTTCGGTGTTTGGTGAATCATTCGTTTGCCTCTGTAGACATGATCAACTAATGATTTATAAGCCTCTGTGGGGGGGCAGTGCTCCTTCACCTCCCGCTGTCTCCCTGTTTCCCTCCTCGTTACGCTCCTTGTTTCCTTTCAGTGATTTAATTCCTTGTGCTGTTTCTGCTCGAGCCGTTCCATCCTCTACCTGCACCTTACATGACAGGAGCCCCGCCTGCCCGGTCTCAGCCAATCACAACGCTCCTTCCTTCATTACAGGAAGTTGTTTGGTCCCAAAATCACACTGAAGGATGTGGGCTGGCGCCCCGTTCACCGGCCGCCCGGCGGTGCCTTCGGAGCCTTCAGAGATGTTGCTCTCTGGTCATCGGCCTGTGACGACTCTGGGGAGCGTGCACGCTTCTGCTGCCAGACGTGCATGTGGAGGTGTCAGACGGTTGTTGCTGCCAAACACCGTCGGTCCTGTCACGCCTGTTTCATCAGGCAGGCCGTCGGACGTCTCCCCGTGACATTTCAAACCCTTTCAGCCTTTCATTTCCACATCCTGTCCAACAACAGTCACAATGTCCACGCTAGCATGAACCTTCTGGTAGCAACACCAGACCTGGGTGTGAACCGGGCCTCACCAGAACCCCTCACTGCCCCCAGACACCTCTGAGGATGAGGTGCCGCCTGGAACGTCTCTGAACTTTGGAAATGATCACCGAAACTGGGTGGATGATCCTCCCTGAGAAGGTGGTGCATCCAGAAACGGCCTTTTCAGTGCTAAATGGCTAACAGAGGAAGCTAACCCAGAGCTGCACCAAGACCAAGAAACCAGGCTGCAGCTTCTGGGAAAGAACGCCTGCTGAAACTCCCTGATGTCGGCACAGAGAGAGGAAGAGGCAGGAAGCTGCCCTCGGACCCGTTTCAAACGCTCTTTGTTGCTACGTCGGCTGCCGTCGTGGAAACAGCTGATCTGGTCCCTGAGTGCTGCACACATACGAGTCTGTGCTGGTAAACGCGTTAACGTTGTGGTTCAGCAGCAGCTGCGTGGCTGAGATGATGTCACATGTTTTCAGTTATTATTCACCAGTCTTCTCATACAGGTAACTACATTTGTTGTTTCTTCCCATTTCACTTCACTGTTAGAGTCCCATAAATATTCAGCAGAGCTCCTGGAGCCTTCAAATCAGACATAACCAGGACATCAGCTCAAACTGAGTTTGTGTCGTTCGGACCTTCACCAGGAGGAGAAGTGCTCAGACAGCACGACGTTTATTCTTGATCAGCTGTGACGACGTTTCCACCAGAACCAAGACAGAACCCAGCTGAGATGTTCACCATTCAGGAGGTGGTTCCACAGTCCTCCATCACTTCTTCTGCTCCTCTCCAGCCATGAGAGGCCGTGGACGTAGGTCAGAACCTCTGCAGGTGATGGACAGATGCAGCTGGAGGGGACATCAGAGGAAGGTCAGACCCACCGTCCTCACGTCCGGGCCTTCATCGGTCAGGTGGTGCAGAAGCACCAAAACCACCTGACAGGAGCCGAGAAGAGCCGATGTTGGTGTGAGCCAGATTCATCCAGCGGAGGTGGAAACGGAACCGCTGCAAGAAGTGACGGCATCACAGAAAACGCGTCTTTGAAAACCAGCTCTGTGGGACACACTCACACACATGCTCACACACATGCTCACACACACTGTAAATGTCCATCCTGTTTCTGCCTGATGAAGGTCAGCGGCCCCCCCGTCAGACGGAACCAGCTTCATCCAGGCCCAGTCCATCTGTCCGGCAGCAGTGTCGACCTGTCAGGGAGGGAAAACTAAACACCGGAGGAGTCAAAAAACAACCTGTGTGGCTCCACACTGAACCTGTCCAAAACGGGTCGCTATAGCAACAGTAAATAACTCTGGGGGGTCTTGGGGGGTCCCAGGTGGCCCCACTGTTTCAGCAAGCCCGTCTCTGAGACAAGACAGCCTCTTTTGCAAAGCCTTTCTCCTGCAGCTGACCTGCACACGCTCCTTCAAAGGCTATTTTTGTTGAAGCTGTCAACATTCAGAGCTGATGAAAAGTGCCTCTCACAGACCTGCTACAAACGAGCCGGCAGAGGCGTTGCCAGGACAACAAGCATCACCACTTCCCGCTGAAGAAGCCCGACGCTGATGCTGCACATTCTCCCAGGTCGTCGGCCGGCCTGCTGGCGGCTGCTGCGGCCGCCCGCTGGTCTGCAGAGACGCTGAGCGGCTGTTTTTTCCGCTGAAATCAGACGTGCCGGAGTTTTTCACCGCAGCACGTCCAGGTGACTGGACAGAGAACGTCCCTGTCAACAACCCTCTGCTTCAGCGCAGGACCCCAGCGGACCGGCCAGAGAGGAAACACACACAGCGGATCCGCATCAGAGGAGAAACCTGCAATTTTCTTTCATTTCCACCAGCTGGAGGACGAGAAAAGAAACGCTCGGCAGCTGCTGACGGTGTCTGAACCCCCTCTCATCCCCTTTTCACTTCTTTGCTTTTAGCAGTGTGACGATGGTAAACCCCCTATCAAAACACACACACAAACACACACACACACACACACACACATGCTCTCTGGGATGTAAACATGCTTCCCAACACTGCACAATTCCCCCAGCCTTAACATGCTATCCATCTTATATGGGAAAACAGAGAGAGCAAGTGTGTTTGAGTGTGTGTGTGTGTGTGTGTGTGTGTGTGTGTGTGTGCTAGCATCCATCCCTGCGTGTCCTCCTTTCCATCCATCTCTCCGGTTCTCCTCCATTCCCAGGGTGTCTCTGCAAACATCTGTGGGCAGCGGAGGCCTTTATCTGGCCGGGGACCGGGATCTCATTCCAGCGTTGCCCCCGGCTACAGCGCACACACAGACGTACATTAACCCGCAGCAATACAGTCAAAGAAGAGAAAATAGAATTCAATTTCAAAGACCCTTGCAGAGAAAATGAGAGCATGGATATAAGGTTTGCTCCCTGCTGCTGCTGCTGCACCTTGAATATCAAAACGAGGAAGCAAATGCGGTTCGCATCAGCCAATCAGCCGCTCAAATAAACCAAATAAGTGTGTTGACAAAGCAGAGCCAGCGAGCCCGTCTTAAACGCGTGAAGCCCACAGTGATGTCTCACAACTTGCTTTCAGATTCAGACGTGCTGGGCCAAAATGATTGGCTCTTTAATTAATTGCATTATCATCAGCAAACAGTGGTTTTCTCCCCGCAGTCGAAGCTCCTGAGAGGAGGCAGATATAATGGAGGCTGGCGCCGCTTCCCTCGGCCTCACGCTGCTCTCACAGCGCCCCCCAGTGGCCGAGCAGCCGCCTCCACGGGCGCTGTGAGCCAGAAGGGGAGGCCACGTGTGTGTGCACGCAGCCGTGGGACAGCAACAGAAGAGCATCCTTTCCAGATATGAACAGGGTTTTGTGCCAAGGGTTTGGCAGCGCGTGCAGCCCTCATGCTCAATTTCAGGGTTTGCATTTGACAGAAGGCAGCTTTACGTGGCAGCGAAGGCATCGCTGACGTGGGGGGACGTCTGCGTGGAGCTCAGGCTCGGAATTAGGTGGTATCTGCAGGCAGAGCGCAGCGTTACAAAAGGCTGGGTCCATGGCCCCGGGGGCCGGGGGGGGCGGGGGCAGATTCTCCTGACAGAGAAGGCAGAGGCTACAGCTCGTCTTATGGAAGCGGGACGCTGGTGGCAGCTGGGAGATCTTACTGGGATCTACTGGTAAAGTCATGAGAGCAGATTTAAGATGCGTTCTCCTGGTTAGCTCCGCCCCCATGGTTCCCACAAGCCCCACTCCCCACAGGCGCGCCACGGCGACTTGTTGTGCTAAAGCGTTGCTGTTTGTTGGGCGGCGGTGGGAGCAGAAGGACCATATGGGGGAGTCGGGGCAGCATATGTCCCCAGCTCAAGCCTGTTTCTGTCCAGGAGACTCGGGCCAAGATCCTCGGGCAGAGTCTGCTTCCCCCAGCTCTCAGAGTAACTATCGAAGGTGAGCATTCAGCCAGAGAACAGGCAGCAAGAACAGGAGAAGAACAGGCAGCCAGAGAACAGGCAGATGTTTTAAACATCTCAGGTACAACAGCGTGTCCCTTTGTCCATTTTCCCCTGCTGGGACCTAAAAGCACTGCTGTGGAGTGGGGAGTGTTCATCTGCTCCCCACTGAAGATCTCTGGACCCAGACAAGCTGCAGGTGTGTGTGTTTAAGCCGGTGAAGCTGGTTAAAACCACCAAACAGGCTCACGTTAGCGCGTGTGCTGCTCTGAGCGCGCTCACCTCGTCCTGGTGCATGGATTCATATTTTCATGGATTCATATTTTATGCAGCAGCTCCTGGCAGCAAGTCAGCCCTTCATCCGGCTCCTCTTCACATCACATATTGTACTTCTGTATTTGTAATATGGCCAAACTCTCCTAACTAGGTGTCTGTGTGTGTGGGGGGGGGGGGCTAACACACACACACACACACACACACTGTTCTGAGGTGTTCTGCTTCCATCTGCTCAGACAGACGTCCTGATTGGAGCAGGAACACGTTCACGTTTCCACTTTTAGTAGCCGACAGCAGCAAGACGGTTGGAAGAGCTGGTCTGGGTAGTCAGTACTTCTGCTGGTCTACAGGTTCTGCTGGTCTACAGGTTCTGCTGGTCTACAGGTTCTGCTGGGTCTCAGCAGGTTCTGATCGACTCCCTCCAGCTGACACAGACCAGCGGTGATCAACTTCTCCCAGTCATAAAACAATGATTTTCTCATTTCTGTCTCATTAGGAAATGATTCTTCCTGTTCAACAACGGCAGCAAAGGGCTCCTGGTGGGGGGTTGCTGGAATGTAACTGGGGTTTAATGGGGCTCGCTGGTGATAACAGGCTCCGTGAAAGCTGGAAGTTTGGATCTTTGCAGATAATAACTCTCAGCGTGGGACCGACGTTCTCCAGAGCAACTGAATGAACTACAGAAAGATGCTTGGTGGAGCTGAACTGTTGAGAACGTTGGTCCTGGTTGGTGGAATGAGGTCTCCTCGGGTTTCAAAACACCAGATTTGTGGGGACCCCAGCAGGTCCACTCCACTTTGTTCAGCCTCAACTCAATTTAACGTTGCAACTGACCCATTTCTCAACCAGGAGGAGGATTCTCATCCCAGAGAAGCCTGGCTGACAACCGCTGAGGTTAGCATTAGCACAGCAGCTAGCAGAGGAGCAGAGCAGCAGAGGAGAGACCTGTCGGGGCATTAGTGTTCCCGTCTGGTGAATGGGAGGACAGAGATGAAAAACGGCTTCTTCTGGAAGAACTTGTGAAGTGAATGCTGGCGGCCTGAGAGGAGCAGTTCTCCTACCAGCGCCAGTGCGGAGCGACCGGGCCAGCCCTGGGCCACTGGGCCCATCCTGTGAGTATCATCAGCTCTGCTTAACTATTCTAAACTGACATCAATGGCTGGACTGGCTCCGTCCCAGCGGAGCTTGTTAGCGCCATTTAATGGCAAAACGAGCCAACTTCTAGGCCCTGCTGCGGTTGTGGGAGTCCAGCCTCGGCTTCTTGTATTAGGACGGGAAATAAAAAGACATCAGACTAATTACTGCGGCGACTCGGGATTGGAAAGGCTAAACACGGAGGCAGCTTGTGTTGGCAGCCGCACAAAGAGGTCCTCACAACCAGACGCAGACACACAGCATCCTGGCCCTGCTGCTGCGTTGGGCAGATAGCCTGACCTTTGACCCTGAACTCCCACCCTCCTCCACATACTTCAGTCGCCCTGAAGCTCCTCGGATCAGCCGTCAGCACCCAGCCCTTCACCGCTCGTTCCACAGCACAAGAGCACCAAGAGCCACTGGACGACTGTAACGACCACCACCGTCACTGCTACAAATACTACTAATGTACTAGTACTAGCACAGCTACTACTACTGCCACTATTGATGATAAACTACCAACCAACCAACCAACCAACCAACCAACCAACCACCAACCGACCAACGAAGGAACCTGTACCTAAAGCTGTAAAAACAAGCTGTGTTATCTGTGGGTCTCTGTGGTTCATCTGTCTCACAGCTTCAGGAGATCTTTGACTAGTGTGGTCTCCAGGTGTGTGTCTGTGGGTGTGTGGGTGTGTGGGTGTGTGGGTGTGTGGGTGTGTGGGTGTTCACATTAGGACAGGGTCATTGAGGAGTAATAGGATGCTCGGCCTCGCTCCCTCTCTGGACAGCCTGGTATAGACAAGCCTCTTAAATCATTCTCACATTTTTGAACATGATGGAGGACCACGCCCCCGACCCCATGACATACAGTACACGTGCGTGTCCACGTGACGTTGGAGGCGGACACTGATGGACGGAAGGATGTGGAGGTGGAGCCTACGAGAGCCGACCATGCCACTGACCTCTGCTAGCGTTTGATCACCAGGTGATGAGGAGGAGGTCGGTGATAACAGCCATTAGCTAGCGCCTGGGTGAACATGCTAGCCAGGAGCTGCCCTCCGCCCACTTCTCCTTGACTCCCTCCTCCTCCGGCTGCAGGAGGAGGTGGGGCTGTAGCTGAAGCGGACCCCCCGCGGTGCCCTGGAAACAAGCCAGCAGAGGAGACGTCTGCAGGAGGGACGGATGCAGTGAGGTAGGGGCGTGGCCACCGCTCTCCTCCTCCTCCTCTGACGGAGGTTCACCAGCAGTGTGAAAATGCCTCCCAAGACGCCCGAGCTGATGTTCTTCATCAGCGCAGAGAAGAGGAGGAGGCAGAAGGTCCTGGACCATCTGAGAGGAAGAAAAGCTGCCGCACACACAGCAACACACAGCAGCAGCACAGGCCCCGCCCCCTCGCTGCTGGCTGCTGACGTGCACGAGTGCTTCCTAGCCCTGACACTTACCTGCCTTAGTAGATGTGAAGGAAGAAAAGAAGGAATGAGGAAAGGAGGGAGGGGAGGAAGGATAACAGGGAGAGGAGGAAGGAGGGAGGAAGGCAGGGAGGGACAAAAGGAAACAAACAAAAACAAAAAAAAAAACAAAGAGGGAGAGGAAGGAGGGTGAGAAGAAAGGAAAATGAGAGGAGGGAAGAAAGGATGGAAAAAAGCAAGGAGGGAAGGAAGGATGAAGAAAGGAAGGGTGGATCATGGAAGGAAAGAAGAAGGGGAGGAATGAGGGAAAACAAATGGATGGATTTCCAGCCTCAGAAACGACTTAATTGGTGTTTCCCCACAAACAAAGGCCTGAAACCGAGCGGCGGCGTCTGATTGGTCGGTTCCCGGGAGCCGGCGCCGCTCTGGATCGTCGAGGCTGCATCGGGTTTCTGCGTCTCGGGGGGGATGTTGAGCCGACACCTCCAGCAACCCGAGAAAGTGAAAACACTCCTCCACCACTCCTCCTGGTGAGGCTGCGGTGGCGGCCAGGCCGGATCAGGCGGAGGCTCCCGCCGGTCCAGGATCAGTCCGGGGCTCCAGCACGGCCGCTTGGGCCACGGAGAACTGACCCAGGTCAGCCTGGCCAGGTCTGGGGCCCGCGTGGCCGGTTCTGCTGCTGAGCCCAGCTCATCTGGGAACCACACACACATTTATGTCCTGAAAAGTCTTTTTCCCGGAACACCGAGCTGCTAGCGTGTGATTGGTCGTTCCATATTTGCTGTATCAGGTGATTCCTGAGGGTCCCGGTGGCTCCGTGGCTCATGGAGAGCCTGGAAAACCAGGGCTGGTTATCAAGCGCATCGAACCCGACACGTAATCGTCTTCTGCCCTCGTGTGCCAGGAAGACTGAAACCGATCCGGGAGCCAGATGAACGACACCCAGCGCTGCTCCAATCAAGGCCAAGATTCAGGAGAGCAGATGTCTGTCACCCGAAGCGCGGCTCTGCGGAGCATCGATCCGGCAGATCCGGTTCCACCCCAGCCGCCCAGCCCACTGAATCAAAGGCACCCGCGACCCCGTGACCCCCAGGGACGACCGATACCTCACATCTGCGCTGCCTTTCACCCTTGAACTCCAGCCTGGAGCCCGGAGCCCCGCTTCCTCCACCCTGGAGGTGCAGCTCCATCTGCCCCAGGAGCATGACACCACGCCGGCTCCTCCGCACCCAGCTGCGCAGACGGGGAGCAGGGGAACAGCTGAGAAGGTGAGTCCCGGCAGAGACGCAGCAGAGACGCAGCAGAGACGTCCTGGCTGTGCTGCAGTGGAGGGCGACGGGTTTCCAGCAGAACATCAGCTCCTCCGGCTCGGACGGCTGCTCCGGACCTGATCGGGAAGGTCTGGAGGGCCGGTGGGAGTCCGCCTGGGCTGCAGGGATCAGACGGCGATGGAGCCATTAGTGACGTCAGAACCGCCAACCGGGTCAAAAGGTGGGCTGAATATTTAATAACAGGCTCATATCTGGGTTTCTGTTTCCAACCAACCTCGGTTGCGCCGTATCAGCCCGACATGCGACACTGCTCCGGGTTCTGGTGGACGTCTGGGAGCTCCTGTGATACACCCAGGTGGTCATGAGGGCCACGCTCCCCAGCTCGACTGGACCTCGTTATCGATCGGAGCATCAAAGAATCCTGGAGGAGCGGGGAAGCAGCGCCGAGGAGGAACGCCTGCGGGCTCCCGGAGGGTCCCCGTCCCGGGACCTCCAAGCCCTGTCAGGTGACCTCCATGAATAAATGAGAACGGCCACAGAGAGACATGAGAAGCCCTCTGAACTTTGACCCCGGTCCTCCCATGTGACGCCGGCTGCTTTCAGCATCCCGGCCCAAACGGAGCGGACTGGGCTGGACAGCGGGACAGAGTCCATGTCCACAATCAGCAGGCAGCTGTGTGTGTGTGTGTTAGGCTTTTTATTAGGACTATAGCTCACCTCCGCAGTCAGGATAAAACATAAATAAAACATCCTTATAAAACGGTGAGGGACTCACCAGTGGAACCGTTTTTACACTTGATTTTTTACACATCAGCCATATGTACACGTCCTCGTCTCTGCCCTTTAAAGCAGAGGCGTCCTCTCCGCGTCCCGAGGAGACGCCGGCCTCTGCTCTAGTGCACATGTTCGTGAGCATTTAAGGCTCCGCAGGGTCCCGCGATGGACGCGCTCTTCGTCACCGAGGAGGAGCTTCGTCTCGGGGCCGGCGGCTGATTGTCCTCGCAGAGGGACGCCTGCTCGTCCGTCGTCCCTTCCTCCCACCCGTTTCTGGACAACTCGTTGGTTTCTGCAGTGGGTCCCGGCCCGTATGTCCACACGCGGGGGGGGGGGGGGGATGAGACTTTCTTCTCTTTCGCTTGTGGGGGGGGCAGACCCATCCATTTCTACGGGAGCAGCGCCCCCTGCTGGGCACGCACAAACACACAGGAAGCAGGAAGAGGACGTTCCGGCCAGGAAAAGCTTGCTCCCGTTCCTCTGACAGGATGAAAGCAAAGCCATGAACAAAAGACAGGAAGCAGCTGACGGGCTGGGCCGGGGAGCCTCTGACAGCCCAGCCTGGACAGGAAGTCAAGTCCTGGACGCAGGTTAGCGGCGCCGCTAGGGTGCAAACTCCTGGGTTCTCACCCGCTCCGTCTTTTCCAATGTCCCACCTGTCCAGCAGGTGGGGACAGCCGCACAGCCTGGGTCCGGAGGGGTCCAGGGGGGCTCCCGAGGGGACGACGGAGGGCTCCGGCGCAGGAAGCTGCAGCCTCGTTCACCTCCAGCAGCTTCGGATCCTCGCAGTCATTCAGAGCCGCGCAGGACACAAAGATCTGCGCCGTTAATGTCTCACACGGCTACAAAAACCAGGACCAGGAGCTAAGCAGCACCGGGCGTGCCCAGGCATCTGAAATGATACGCTTGGTGGTTCCAAACCCTGACCTCCACCCTCCGCTACACCTGCTCCTTCACCTCTGGGCCTCTTGTCGTTTTCTCCTCACATCCACCGTCTCCTCCTCTTCTGACACCACCACCACGTGGTTAGAGCCAGAGCCCGAGGCAGTTCCCCTCCACACCTCCACCCAGCCAGTGACGAAGAGCAGCAGACATCAAAGAGGCTTCAGGCCAATGAGATTCTCTATCAACCTGGAGCCAAAACCGCTCACACAGACCATCCCAGACAGTCACTAGTTCCCTGGGCCACACGGCCCAGTCCGGTGGAGCCGGAGGAGCCGGAGGAGCCGGAGGAACCGGAGGAACCGGAGGAACCGGAGGAACCGGAGGAGCCGGAGGAACCAGAGGAACCAGAGGAACCAGAGGAGCCGGAGGAGCCGGAGGAGCCAGAGGAACCAGTGGAACCAGAGGAACCGGAGGAACCAGAGGAACCAGAGGAGCCGGTGCTAAGCCGACGGAACCTGCGAAACCTGCTCATCACTGAGAAACTGGATGAGCTGGATGGATGGCCGGATGGATCGGATGAACATCTTGATCCTCATGAATTGGAAACGGCCTGATGGTTCTTAGGCACCAGAGGAGGGAGAGGACGAGGAGGAGGAGGAGGAGGGGAGCCACCTCTCCTAGCAGAAGAAGATCTGTCCATCCAGCGGAGGCTCTGGGAGTTGCTGAGGATCTGGAGGAGAAGAAAGGGAGTCAGCTCCTCCATCAGTGGAGGCCCAAAGAGGGTTTCAGCAGCTCTCGGGAAACCTGATGGGGAGCGTTAGCGCGTAGCATCAGCCCCCCAGCTAGCATAGAAGAGGGTGCTCAGCTAGCCATGGTGCACTGATAAATGAGCCCAGACCCACCGCAGGGTTGGAGATCAGGCATGTGGGCGGAGCCTGAGACATCAGCGACGTCATTCATGGCTAACCGACCCTGGTCCGTTAGCATGCGCTCCTCTACCTGCGGTCTGGGCGCTCCCTCCTTTGCTCTTCTTCTTCTTCTTGCTCTCTTTGCTCTTGTTCTTGGCCAGCTGCAGCAGACCCTTGGACATCTGGGCGGAGCCTTCGCTGGCCTTCAGGCTGGGCGTGGTGGAGGATGAGGAGGAGAACGGGTTGAGGCCCCTCCCTTTGGCCTTGGAGCGCGGGGGCTGCAGTCTGGGCAGGGAGGAGGAGGAGGAGGAGGAGGGGGAGGAGAGCTCCAGCGGGTCCAGCTCCAGGGACTGGCAGCTGCCGGGGAACTGGGACTCCTCTGAGGTGGTGGAGGGAGTCCTCTGCATGGAAGAAGGAGCAGATGAAGGGAGGTGCGTCAGGCCGGCGCTGGGCCGGCCGCGGGGGCACTGACCTCGGAGGGACGGGCGTCCCCCATCTTGTCCACCTGCCGCTGCAGCGCCTCCTTGTCTCTCTCCAGCTTCCTCTGAGCATCTCTCAGCCTCTCCAGGTCCCTCTGGTACTCCTCCTTCCTGCTCTGCCACTCCTGCCTGTCCTCCTGCAGCTGCCTCTGCTGCTTCTGGACCTCCTCCTCCTGCAGAGCACCGGGACAAGAGCGCAGAGGTCAGAGGTCACCCTTCATCCAGTCTGGCCCTAGGTTCTACACCTCCCCAGCCTCATCTCGAGGGGCCCTGGGTGAGAGGGCCTCGGGCTGCCTGTCCAGGCCTCCAGCATCAGCAGACGGAGCGGAGGAGGTCAGCAGGGAGGAACCCTGGTTCCGTCACGCCTGAGCCTCCTCCTTCTCCTCCGTCCCTCCTCTCTTACCAGCGCGCTCTGTCTAAAGGTCAGACTGCAGCAGCCCCGTCGGGCTCTGCGCTTCCACAGAGGGAACGTGTGAAAGGAGTGAGGCAGCGGAGAAACGGCGGCGCCAGCTCAGCGCGCTGATGTGCAGCCGTGACCTTTGGCCCCAGCCGGCCGTCCGTCCGTCTGCCTCTCAGCCTTTCGTCCTTCCTGCAGTGTGAGGCCTTTGATTGTTCTCATCCCTCCGCTCTTAAAGTGGCGCGTTAAGCCTGTGCGGCCCCGAGCAGCAGCAGGCAGCACTGGGTACCTGAAGGTGCAGCAGGCCCTCCCTCTCGGCCAGCCGCTCTTCTCTCAGCTCCCACTCCTTCTGCCTCCTCCTCCTCTCCTCCGCATGGGCCGACTGCTGCCGTTGCAGCGACGCCAGCTCCTGCCGCTGCTTCTCCAGGCTGCGCTGCTTCTCCTGCTCGATCAGCGAGCTGGGCCGCGAGCCGGCGCGGGACAGAGAGGAGCAGGAGGAGGAGCGCTCGCTCAGGGCCTGGCGCTGCTCCTCGATGAAGCTGTCCTGCTGGACCACCACCGCCTGGGAACACAGTCCTGGGTCAGACTAGCTCCCCCCTCACACACACATACACACACACACACACACACACACACACACACACACACAGGCGGGCTGTGCACGTCCAGACGGGGCCTGTTGACGTACCTGCAGAGAGCTGAGGAGCAGATGCAGGTTGGAGACGCTGCTGAGGACCTGCTGCAGGAGGACACACAGAAGGTCCATGTGACCAAGCTGCTGGGTTCACACCCTCCAGCTTTCTCCATGAACCCCAACACAGATGTGGCGCAGGGAGGAGAGCGCCTTCAAACACATCTTCCCTCCAGCAGCGGGCGCTAGCACAGACTTGTTAGCGCGGGTCATTAAAAGCAGGGTGTGTGTGTGTGTGTGTGTGTGTGTGTGTGTGTGTGTGTGTGCCGGTAACACAGCGAGAGGCGCTCTGAGACGCAGCAGCAGCGATGAAGGCCAGCGTTACCTCACTGTTCCTCTTCAGCAGCAGCACGCTGGTGTTGCCTCCCTGCACACAAGCACAGCGACAGAAGCTAAGCTATCAGGCCGGCTCCTAACCCTCTTAACCCTGGCTTCGGTTCATGAGCACCAGCTCTCGCTCTTCACCGTAGGTATATTTCAGGGTGAGCTGTTCTATTTTTTATAGTTCTTTAACTTGGCCAAGTAAATCAGTTGGAATCAGAAGAGATCAATTTTAGTAAAAACACTGAGTTTAAACCCCAATGAAGGCTCCTCGTTAGGACCGGCAGAGGTGACGTCGGTGAGAAATGACTCTCATCTGCTCTGGCAGCGAGCAGCTCAAACTCAACTTCCAAAACTGGAGGAAAGGAAGGCTCGTTTCTTTGTCACTGTGTGAACGTGGAGCTGTGAGGACTGAGCTGTTCAATGAAACGTGGCTAACAGCACCAGGGGGGCTGCGAGCAGGCTGCGGAGAGCAGCGCTGTCCACAGGGTGGCGCCAAATCACCTGCTCACTGCCCGACCCTGCAGAGGTGAAGGGTCAGAGAGCAGAGCGGTGAGCACCTCTACCAAAAGTGGGAGAGTTCCAACAATAAAAAGTAAATAAATGATTAAAAAAGAGACAACTGTGTTTGGGTTGAAAAAGAGACCCAAGGAAAATGAGCTGGAAAAGGAGGGAGTCAGGATAGAGCGCTATCAGCAGATTTTCAGCATCTGGACCACTCACACCCTCAAATTCTGGGGGTGTGGAAGAAGTGTTTGTTTAGAAGCTAGAGGGCCGCTCTAGAACGGTTACATAAGCCACGGTCACCGTTAGCAACAGGAGCTGACAGGAGGCGTCAGGAGGCTGGTGCAGCGGAGGGGAGGCAGCAGCAGCGCCATCCCAACGTCTGGGGTGTGAGCTCCACCGCTGGAACACCAACCTTCTTCAGGACGCTGTCCGACTCCGTCCTGCGCAGATCCCCCACCGAGTCTTCACTCTCGTCTCTGTCTCCGCCTGACGGGAAGACAAACGGCAGGAGGCAATCATGAAAACAGCCGTTCAGGCCTGCAGAGGGGAACAGAAGCACGCACACGCGCGCGCGCACACACACACACACGGCAGTTATCTGCTTTCTGCTGCGGTGGAACATCTTCAGGATGTTTTTGAACAGAAGGGTTTCAGTTGTGTGTTTAAGCCTTTGAACGACTGTAAATGTGCCGAGTGCCTCTTTTATCAGCTGCAGTATCAACACTCATCCCGCATCCGTCTGTTACTCAACAGCACCCAGCACGCTCGGGTGACACCCTTAACAAAACAAACTGTTGCTTTAATCTGTAACATCAGCAACCACACACTCTGATGCCCTGCTGGAACGCTGCTATCGCCACCTAGTGTCGAGGAGGACCACAGGTTCCTCAGTTCTTCATTAGCTCTGCTGCACCCTAACGGGGACGAGAGCATCTCCACTGGACCTCAGCTGACTCCGTGTCTGCCAGACGGTCAGCACCCCTCCGAGTTTCAGAGGCTCCGCCCAAGGCCACAACCCCCCAGGAAGCATCACCTCCACCGCCCAAGGCCTTGGACAAAACCTTCATGTCTCACCCCTGGACAGGAGCTGTTGGGGGCTGTCATTGGAGCACCACAGCAGCCCTGCACATTCACTCACACACACACACACACACACTTACCCTTACTGCTGTGCATCTGTGTGACTGTCGAAGCCTCCAAAGGTCTCAGGTGCGACGAGGTAAACACAGGTGCCCCGGGGCCCCTACCTGGATGCTGGCTATCACCCCACCCAGACTGCTGTTCACCACTGCCTGGAGCTTCTCCACTGTACACACACACACACACACACACACACACACACACACACACACACACACACACACACAGGAAGACGTGCAGGTCAGTAAGTGAATTATCCTGCTAACTGTATTACTCTTCTGGATCCGACCAGGCACTGCTGCTCTCAACCTGATGTTGCCTCCTGTTGCTTAGCAACCATTGACAACCTGTTTGAACCGAGCAGCTCTTCTGCTAAAAGTTAAAAAAAAAAGAAAAGAAAGATATAAACTGTGCAAAGACAGCAACAGTACTGATGTCCTTACATGATTGCTGCCCACACACACACACACACACACACAGGAATCAAGAAGCTGCTGCTGCTGCTGCTGCTGCTGCTGCTGCTGCATAGCAGAGACCACATCCTCAGCAGAAAGAACTGCCATTAGTGTTGCTCGGTGACACATGCGATCAGCTGGAAGGAGCGTCTCCAGCTGCGAGCCAGCCCATCGTCACTGCTTCCTGCTCAAGAACGGAAGAAAGCCGCCGTCTGATGGATAAGAGGTCCATAAATCCTCTCTGAGATCCAGGCTGCCCGGCTGGACTGCCCTGTGAATGCATGGTGATTTTCAGGTCTCAACACATCACAAGAATGTTCCAGATCCCCGTCCAGACGTCCAGGAGGTCCACGTCCAGAGCAGCCGTCCTCCAGACAGCCAATCAGAAGTACAGGTGGAGAAAGTGCCGCGCTGCTGCGTCACTCTGTGTTTGCCCTCTTTGTCAGGACACACAGGAACCTTTCCTGGCTTCTGTCCCCCCTCTCACACACGGCTCTCTGCTGCTCCTCAAACCTGACACCCAAACCATCAAACTGCTGCTCACAGTCCAGGGCCCTGTCTTCATCACTGGGCCACAAAACAAACCGGTTGCCATGGAAACAACCCCCTGCTTTCCCCAGAGCTGCGGCACCTGCAGCTCTGTTAACCTGATGAGAGCGGGCTCAGGTGTAACGGAGGAGCGTCAGAAGCACGAGCCCGCCCGGAGCCTTACCTTCCTGCAGGGCGTTGTTCAGCACCGACGCCCCCCTGGGCGGCTCCTGGCCCGAGGCTGACCTGAAGAAAGGCTCCACCTGCTGGCAGACGTCCTCGCCGGGGTTCAGACCCTCCCACATGCCCCTGAAGAGCTGCACCTTCTCCTCCAGCAGAGACATGATCTCGGAATCCTTCTGCTTGAGCAGATCTGAGCGGAGGGGAAGAGTTGGAGCGCGAGGCCTGCAGCCCAGAGCCAGCCTGGACCAGCGTCCTCTCACCTCTCATCTCCTTGGCTTTAGTCTCCAGTTGTCTCTTGTCGTCTTCTGTCTCGCTGGGAATCCCTTCATCTTCATCCTTCTCCCTGTCCAGCCGAGGGGCAGAGCACACGAGGCGGATGAGAGCAGGTGAAAGCAGGCGCCTATGGGACAGGCCTACACCTACAGAACGACCGGAGCCAAAGCGAACCAGCTGAACCACGGACAGGGAGCACAAACCACCGCTAGCTTCAGCCAAACACCAAACCTCTTCTGGTTTGAGATCAGCTACCAGCTCCTCTACCACACAAAACAAGGCTGACTACACGGGGATCAGGACGGCGCCGAGATGCGGACACACACTGCCAGAGCGTGAGCGGAAGACCTGCCTTTGGCTTTGGTCTCACTACCTCAGACAGGTGGAGCGGGAGGCTGGAGCGCTCCTCCCTCCTTCCTGCTGGCTGCGGTGCCATAATCCTCCGCTTACAGCGAGCTGCCCTTGAAGCCAATCCAGCATTAGACTCTCCCGAGTACATCCCATCCCCAGGTAGAGAGCTGCTAATCCTACTGACAGCACAGCGCTCTGGCGCAGCTTACCGTTTATTACTAGCTAGTCAACCGGGCTGGGTCTAACACCTGGGTTCCGACACAGACATGCCGCAGGTGAACTCCCCGGGGCAAACGCTCGACAACACACCGCGTTACTTTAAACAGACTGTGCTGGTTAGACCGGGCGTCTGGACGGTTCAAGTGGGCAAGAGTAAATGAATTTGAAGGAAATGGCGAGTTGAAGAGCCACTCACATGGACTGCATAGCATCCTGGATGAGCTGCATCCAGGTGTTGCGCTCCTCCTTGGTGCTGGCCAGGACCTCCATCATCTCTGGCCTGGCGATGCCCGCCGTGATGAGGAAGAGGCCCCGCTCTTCGTTAGCAACCTCCCTCACTATCAGCTTCTGCAGAGAGATGACCGTGGAGCGCTGGTCCTGGAAGGAGAAGCAGGACGGGGATGGATGGAGGCGGGAGGAGAAGAGGAAGAAAACAAGCACCAGAGGGGGAGGGTCAAGGAGGAGGAGGAGGGGAGTGCACAGGAAGAGAGTGGAGAGATGGTGTGTGTGAGGGGAAGAGGAGGGATGATAACGGAAAGAGGGAGTCGTGTAAAATAAACCAGCAGAGGCAGCGGAGTCAGGATGAGAGTGATGGTGTGAGAAATGAGAAAAGGAAGATTCCGACATGACTGTCAGCTTCCTGCTGGACAGAGAAATGACGGAATCGGAGCTGGCAGCGGTTCAGGTGCAGCCCCAGCCCCAGCCCCAGCCCCAGCCCCAGCCCCAGGTCCAGTCCCAGCTCCAGCCCCAGCCCCAGGTCCAGTCCCAGCCCCAGGTCCAGTCCCAGCTCCAGCTCCAGCCCCAGCCCCAGCCCCAGGTCCAGCCCCAGCCCCAGCCCCTTTTTAGGTCCAGCCCCAGCCCCAGCCCCAGCCCCAGCCCCAGGTCCAGTCCCAGCCCCAGGTCCAGTCCCAGCCCCAGGTCCAGTCCCAGCTCCAGCCCCAGCCCCAGGCCCAGCCCCAGCCCCAGCCCCAGGTCCAGTCCCAGCCCCAGGTCCAGTCCCAGCTCCAGCCCCAGGCCCAGGCCCAGGTCCAGTTCCAGCTCCAGGCCAGCCCCAGGTCCAAGTCCAGAACCAGGTTCAGTCCAGATCCATCGCTAGCTCAGCTCTAGTTCCGGTCACAGCTACACCCAGCTCCAGCCCCAGCCCCAGCCCCAGGTCCAGGTCCAGCCCCAGCTCCAGCCCCAGCTCCAGCCCCAGCCCCAGCCCCAGGTCCAGCCCCAGCTCCAGCTCCAGCCCCAGCTCCAGCCCCAGCCCCAGCCCCAGCCCCAGGTCCAGCCCCAGCTCCAGCCCCAGGTCCAGCCCCAGCCCCAGCCCCAGGTCCAGCCCCAGCCCCAGCTCCAGCCCCAGCCCCAGGTCCAGCCCCAGCTCCAGCCCCAGCCCCAGCCCCAGGTCCAGCTCCAGCCCCAGCTCCAGCCCCAGGTCCAGCTCCAGCCCCAGCTCCAGCCCCAGCCCCAGGTCCAGCCCCAGGTCCAGCCCCAGCTCCAGGTCCAGCTCCAGGTCCAGCTCCAGGTCCAGCCCCAGGTCCAGCCCCAGGTCCAGCCTTTCCAAAGGGAACCTGACGGGCTGGTGGACACTCGAATGTTCCCCTTTAGCTGCTGGGAAGCTCTTGATGCTGTCGATGAGCAGAGCTGGAGCTGGCCTCTGCTGGACCTCCGAGATCAGGCCTGCAAGCCCAGCCTGTCGTCATAGTTACGGCCGCTGCTGGGGCAGCTTAACGAGGTGAAGCCTGCTTGCTAAACACTGGAAAAGCTGAGGGCAGCGCATGCTAATTCCACCGATGGAGGGATGAGAGAGAGAAGAGAGAGCAGACAGAGACAAAAGAGGGGACCTACCAGCAAGGCAAAGATATACTTCTGGTCTTTCTCTTGGAGGAAGACAAAGACGTCTGACAGAAGCAGAGCGTGGACCTCTGGAGAAGAACCGGAAATGAAACACTTGTGTTTGGATGAAGACCCAGCTGGTGGAGAGGCAACCATGTGACGTGAGAGAGAAATAGCGGGAATGGCTCCGCACCTTTCAGCCTTCCCTGGCTGCTCTTCAGGTGGAGCACGCCGTCGTGGATCAGCCTCCTCCTCAGCAGGTCCTCCTTGGCAAACATCTGCCCGCTCTTCATCAACATGATGGACTTGCTCTCCATGCGGGCGTGGAAATCCTTCAGGCGCCGTCTTTTCTCGTGCTCGTTCACCTTGCTATCGACAGCAGCGATCACCTCCTTCACCAGCCGCACAGACTCTGCCAGGTCCTCGTGATCCTCCTCCCCTTCTGGGTTGGAAACATGAGGACATCAGAAGATCAGTGGTTCTGAGCCAGCTGATTGACAGAATCGAGTGTGTCCGCAGCATCTTTGACCTCAAGCTAACCTTTCGTGTGCTGCAGCAACCTCTGGATCAGCACTGGATACTTTGTGATCCTCTGTGTCACCAGCAAGATGCATTCTGGGATACCCAGCCTCCGCACAATGCTGCTACTCATCTTTTTCTGGAAGACAAAGCACACCTCCTTTAGTCACACAAGGTCACACAACAGGTGGCGAAACAGTAGCAGGTTTGGAACAGCCGCCGGGAAACCGGGAGACAGAAAAAGACAGTCAGACAAACGGAGAAGGTGAAGATTAAACACCTCAGAAAACACCCAAAAAAAGAGGACCGTGAAAAGCGCGAGGAACGAGAGGAACGAGAGGAACGAGAGGAACAAGGGGAACGAGAGGAACAAGGGGAACGAGAGGAACAAAAGGAACAAGAGGAACGAGAGGAACAAGAGGAATGAGAGGAACAAAAGGAACAAGGGGAACGAGAGGAACAGGAGGAACGAGAGGAACAAGAGAACAGGAGGAACAAGAGGAACGAGAGGAACGAGAGGAACAAGAGGAACAAGGGGAACGAGAGGAACAAGAGGAACAAGGGGAACGAGAGGAACAAGAGGAACAAGAGGAACGAGAGGAACGAGAGGAACGAGAGGAACGAGAGGAACAAAAGGAACAAGGGGAACGAGAGGAACAAGAGGAACAAAAGGAACAAGAGGAACGAGAGGAACAAGAGGAGCAAAAGGAACAAGAGGAACAAGAGGAACAAGAGGAACGAGAGGAACGAGAGGAACGAGAGAACAGGAGGAACAAGAGGAACGAGAGGAACAAGGGGAACGAGAGGAACAAGAGGAAGGAAAGGAACAAGAGGAATGAGAGGAACAGGAGGAACAAGATGAATGAGAGAACAGGAGGAACAAGAGGAACAGGAGGAACGAGAGGAACGAGAGAACAGGAGGAACGAGAGGAACAGGAGGAACAAGAGGAACGAGAGAACAGGAGGAACGAGAGGAACAGGAGGAACGAGAGGAACCGGAGGAACGAGAAGAACAAGAGGAACGAGAGAACAGGAGGAACAAGAGGAACAAGAGGAACGAAAGGAACAAGAGGAACGAGAGAACAGGAAGAACGAGAGGAACAGGAGGAATGAGAGGAACAGGAGGAACAAGAGGAACCGGAGGAACGAGAGGAACAAGAGGAACGAGAGGAACAAGAGGAACGAAAGGAACAAGAGGAACGAGAGAACAGGAAGAACTTGAGGAACAGGAGGAACGAGAAGAACAAGAGGAACGAGAGAACAGGAGGAACGAGAGGAACAGGAGGAATGAGAGGAACCAGAGGAACCAGAGGAACGAGAGGAACGAGAGGAACACCCTACTCCAGCCTTTATTCCTGGCCGTCTATGTACCCGTCCTGCTGCATGGTGTTACACATCGTGTTGACCCATGCTGTCCAATGTAGCCCTGTTGTCCTTTGTGTCCTTTTGTGTTGTCCTACCAGCACCAGGTCCAGGAGAAACGTTTCGTTTTCAATATGTATGGCACCAGCTAGATATGTTCGAAAATGACAATAAAGCTCACTTGACTTGACTTGACTTGACTTGACTTGAACAGGAGGAAGGTGAGAACCATGGCTCCATAGAGGCGTTTTCATAGCACGTGTGCAAGTCACCCATGACCCCACTAACCTGACAAACAGATCCAGGAGGAGGGAAGCTTCTGGCCCTGACAAACAGACCCTTCATGCATCGTGGACAGATTCATCTGCTCTCACACTCTTACCAGGATGCCTAATATGTGCTAAAAGCATCGCTAGTGCCACGACAATCAAAGGTAGAGGTTTCCAGAATAACGGACACTAAAAGAAGGTTCCAGAAGGTGTCTGGATACACGGATGCTCCTCCTGACACCTTCCTCTTTCTGTCCATCCTAGGATCCACATACGCGTACAAGCAGGTTCCTCCATCATCGGGAAGAGAGCTCGCTCGTGTCTGACCGACGAGAACCGAGACGATGCCTGCCCAGTCAAGCGGAGGAGCAGGACTCCCACCGACCAGCTGCGAGAAGCTAGAACTGCCTGTTCGGCTCTACATGTGAAAGAGAGATGCTACAGTTGTGTGAATCACACCGTCAGTATGAAAACGAAGGCACGCGCTGAATAATTGGGATGAAAATAAACTTGGAATGATCAGAGTCTTTTTGTTGTTGTTGTGCATTGTTAGAAATGAATAATAGAAGTCTAGATTTTTCTCCATCATTTAATCATTCATAAAACAATAGTTCTCTTAAAAAGAGTACAGCTTTAGAGATGCTGTCACTTCTGTTTGGAGAGAAAGGGCTCGTGCACTGCTGCGGGTGCACGAGCACCACCCTCATCTGAGGGCAATAAAAAAATGAAAACCAGATATCAAAAACATTTCTATGAAACTAAACAGCCTAAAAAATAATAATGAAAAGGCTCCTGCGCGCGTGTGTGTGTGTGTGTGTGTGTGTGTGTGTGAACATGGCTCAAGTCTGAGAACGCAAACACACTCCAGAGAAGCTGCTTCTGAAATCACTGAGCATCTAGCTAACAGGCTGTTGCTACCTAAAAAAATACTGAAGTGAAAGGAGAAGGAGGAGAATGAGAAGAAAGAAGGAGGAGAAGGAGAAGGAGAAGGCGAAGGCGAAGGAGAAGGAGAAGGAGAAGGAGAAGGAGAAGGAGAAGGAGAAGGAGAAGGAGAAGGAGAAGGAACCAGCAGCAAGCAGGCCTGAAGCAGGAGGAAGCTGAGAGGCTTACTTTGATGAAGGCCTTGAAGCGCTTGTCTTTGGTCAGGAGGTCTTTGTAGAGGTTCACGGCTTCACTGTGGCGACTGCAGAATCTCCCATAAACCCTTTTCATGGTTTCCCCGTTGGATCCAGAGAACTAGAGTCAGATTCAAGAAGAACCATAAACACCAGCGCAGCAGAAGGAAGACTGACCCCCCTGCAAGCAGTATGGTCCGACCATCACAGAGGGTGATGGGAAGCACGGAAACCACCGTCCTGACCTGTGGGTTGGATAGAAACCACCATCAGAACAACAGATGTCCTTGGTGGGAAATGAAAGCCACGGCAGCAGGTGGAGCCCAGAGCTGCTGCACCGCTGGAAGGAGCAGCTGAGGAGCAGTCAGGAACCGCTGCAGGACCTGGAGGTAGCTGCTTCCCAGCAACAACGGACCAGGCCTGGCCTCAGGCCTCCTGGGTCTGGCTCATTCTGACCGATTAGGATTAAACGCAAAGCAGGCCGGGACCCGACGGGGCCAGACTGAAACTCTGGGAATGATTCACGCTTCAGGGACTGTGTAAACCGACAAGCACCGATTCACGTTTCAACATTTGCAGATCACCAGACTGGACTTCTAATCTGGTTTCCATCCCTCAGAAGGGGGGGACCAGTCCCGGTGAATGTTCTTAGTCGTCTAGGTGAGAGGAAACCCTGCGGTCTTTGGAAGACGACTCAGTAAAACCTCTTTTCTTGTGTCTTTGTTATCGTTTGTTCAAGGCTCTGACCTGGGTCAGCAGGAGGTCTCCGATCCTGCTGATGATGATGCCTCCATCCAAGTTCCCCGCTTCCAGCTGGCTCTCCCTCTTTCTCTCCAGCAGGCGGAGGAGGTGCTGCGTGTGCAGCTCCAGGAGCTCGTCCAGAGCCGGAAACAGCTTCTCCACCGTCTGCAGCTCCAGCTGCAGCTCCTTCTGCAGACCTTTGCTGTACACCTCCGACATGATGCGCAGCGTCCGGATGTGATGCATTTCTGTCTGCATCAGCTCTGAAAGACAGGGAGGACTTTAGACAACCCCGTGGAGTCAGGAGAAGAGGTTTGTAGCAGCGTTCTCCTGGGGCATGTGTCGGGGGCGTACCGTAGATGACATCCTGCCTCTTCACCAGCTCTCTGTCCAGCTGCTGCAGGTACTGCTGCTCCACCCCCAAACTCCACGAATCAGCTTCCAGCTCCTTGGCCTCCGCCTCAAACTCTCCCATCAGCTGGCCGTCCATCATCTCCGTCCCTGCGTGGACAGCGGGGCTGTGAGACCGACAGCTCCTGGGGTTCTGGCTTTGCTGCTCTCATCAGAGGCGAGTGCTGAGTGTTTGCACCTTCGTCCGTTAGTGACTCCATGGACTCGGTCACCTGGTTGCTTCTGTTGAGGGAGTCGGTGGACTGAGACAGGTGTCGGAGGCTCTTTATCGGAATCTCGTCAAACATTGGACTGAAGAAAGAAGAAGCAAATGTTGGCCTGTAGAAGCAGAACTTGGGGAAAACGTAACAAAGACTAAATAATAATGTCTGAATCAGGCCGTTTCTGTCCACCATCACTACGTACACGTGAGGCAGCTCAGCATACCCAGCAATGTTGCTGATGGACAGACTCTTGGACAGACTGTTGCCATGGAAAGCCATGAGGCTGGTGTGTCTCCTGGATGATGGAAGGGTCAATGAAGTGTGGTCCTCAGGGGTCAAGATGGCCGACCAGGGCCGCTCCCTCGTCCCACCGGCTGCAGCACAGAGGAGATCAGATTTCAGGAGATGAAGACCAAGCAGATCTACACCTGACGGCACGACTTGTCCAAGAGATAGACGCAGAGATTAGCAGACCCTTTGGCTAAACACAGACGTTTGTGTGACGTTCTAGTGATCACACCTAACTCAGAGAATAAAGATTGAAAAAGTGAGGAATTCTGCAGACAACCACTGGATCTTGGAGTGGGAATGATGTAACCTTGACTAATTCATCACAAAACTGGTCTAGCGTATACTTCTCTACTTAAATTTAGCTAGTGTGTGGTTAACATCTGCGTGGAGCGGAACACTGACCACACCAGAGCCGCCTCATCTGCTGGTCTCTGGGTTCCTCGGAGCATCAATACCAATAAAAAAAGTTTTCTCAGTGGGGAAAAATGGATCAGGATTAGAGGAGCTGTGCAGCAGTGAGGGCAGAGCAGAGGGAGAATCCAGGAGACGGCAGCAGCAGCAGCAGCGTCTGCAGAGGTAAAGTCAGCAGGCCACCTTCTCTCCAACCAGAAGCTCCTGCCCCAAGGTCTGAACTGAAAGGCTGCTGTCAGGAAATTCCCACGGCAGGAGGCCGTAGAGCCTCTCAGGACCCGGAGGAAGGTTACGGGGGCGTATTTACATTTGGAACATCCACATGTGTCATCTTTTAACCGGCCCATAAAACAAGACGGGATTTGAACATGTTAGAGCAGAAACTCTGGGTTTCACAGCCCTCCATCTGCTGTTCTCCTGGAATCTGAGCACAAGGGCCAACAGCTCCAACTGTTTTCTGACTTTTTTGGAAAAAAAGGAGAATTCTACTGTCCTTCTTCTACATTCCTGATGTAAACGGACTGAACTCATCCCCACGGACTGAAGATAAAGCAGAAGGTGAAGGTGGAGGTTGGCTGAAAAGCTCACTTTTGTTCCTCATGGTGACCGCAGGAGCAGAACTTGGGTCTGGAACCGGAGGCTGTTGCTTGGGAAGCTGCTCAGAGAGACAGACACACGAGTCATTAGCTGCTGGGGGAGGACTGATGGGTGAAGAAGTGACAGGCCGAGGGAACGTCTACCTTAATCTTCACCTTGGCACAGGAAGGTAAGCTGTCCCTGCAGCTCTTATGGACAGAAGCACTGCAGTCTGGAAAAGAACAGGCTTGTAACCATCATGAGCCCTGATGACGGAGGATGTGGGGGTGTCACGGCTGTATGGAAAGGCTGAAGTCTGAGCTGGCCAGGAAACTCCACCAGCCCGCTAATGAAAGGCAGACCGAGGCAGAGCATGTGATGCAATCTAGGAGTAATACTGCTCACCGAGGAGGCGAAAAGGCTGAGGAAAAACTCAGGCACACGCAGGACTTGCGTGGGAACTTTTCAAATATGTAAACATTCTCAAACGAGCGGGGAGCAAAGGTCACGCTCCCAAATCAGCTCAGACGGGCTGGGCTGACTTTCCAGTTCTGAAGCCTGTCGCCTTGGCTGTGCAAACCAGGCAAACAGGCACAGAAACAACAGCAGAAGCAGCGGAGCCAATCAGAAAGTCCCTGCAGGGAGGAACGGCCGCCTCTCATCGTCTCTGGAAAGTTTCCGCTCATTTTACACACACACTTTCCAACAGTGACTTAAACAGACATGTTGCAAGAGAAAACCCAAGTGTCCGCTATCAGACCTTTCAGCGCACACGCGACGGCTTACATCAACGGCCTCCTGCTGCCAGTGACGGGGAAAAAACAGCCCTGCGCAACTCAGAGTGAAGTAAGTGAGGCAGCAGTTTGACGCTGAGGCTCCACCTCCCCCACCTTTAACACAGATGCTGCAAAAACCCTTCAGAGTGCGTCTGAGCCGCAGTCTTCCTGGCTGACTGTTTCCCTGCATCCTCCTCCTATCCGCAGTCCAAGACGGGGAGTAATCACAGACAAAGGAGGCCTGTGTGTGCTGCTGAATGAGCCAAACATCTGTGAGCACAAAAGGCTGATGAAAAGCATCCTGGGAGCAGAGCGACTGGAAACAACAGCAGCCGAGATGCCCCGTCGGCACCGCTCCAAGCAGAGCTGGAGCGAGAAGGGCAGAAGTGCTGCATCCTCCTCCGCCGCTGCTTCTGCTGCTCCACTTTAAACCAGCAACAGCCCTGTGGAGGCTGCTTTCCATCTAACAGCCCTGTACTTTTACCCAAAGCCAGTCATGGATTCTTTCCGCTGGACTGGTTTTATCTTGAAAACGTTTCCAGTAAACCTTGTTCCTGAAAACCTCGAGCCCAGCAGCGCAAACTCTTTTTTTTTTATTTTAAGTATCCTGGACTGGTTTTGTAAATGCTCTAACGTGTTGTGTTTTAAGGACATTTGCTGGACTCTGAGCAAACAACGAAGCTTCAGTGGGAGGAGAACCCCTCTGGACCAGTACTTACGTGTGCAGTGGAACGCCTCTCTACTGGTGAAAGCCTTGCTGCACTGGGAGCACTGGCTTCCCTGCACCGAAGCCACTGGTGTGAACTGGTGACCATTGATGATCTTCTTCTCCTTCTCTTTGGCATCCTTCTCTTTCTCCTTTTTCTCTTTGTCCTTTTCCTGTAGAGTTGGAAAAACATTGGCCTGGTTTTCACATGCACAAAGGATGTTTGCAGATCTAGGTTTGCCTGTCTGGTACCACCAACACCGCAGCCAAAACGCCTGAAAGCGTGCAAGAATCAGTCAAAACGGTGTCCCTAGGCACGGAGCACCTGTTGCTATAAACATGAGCCGTGTTTTTTTCTGTCTTTGGTGTTTCCAGCCGTCATGGAAGGTCCGCTGGTGCACAGCTTGGCTGCTACCCTCTCAGGCAGCAGCCACGGCTGCGAGAGGGAGCGGCTGGTGGGAGCCCAGCAGGACCCCCAGCAGTAGCAGAGCCCCCCTCGGATGCCTTTTGAAGCTTATCCAATATTTCACTTACTGTGTTAACTCTAAATTTAAAAAGCTTTTTGTAAATGAATAAAATTGTTTCTTCATTCATGCAAATGTCTTCTTCCTGTTCTGAGCTAGCAGTGCACAAAGAGTGCTCTCGACGGCACGTTTGTTCCAGGCCAGTGGGCCAGCAGCTGCTGAGAAGCAGGTCAGCTGTTCAGGCAACATGGACAGTGGACGGCGGGACGCGGACGCACCAGCGTCCTGTGTAGACAGTAGCCGCACACAAACGTCCAGATTGTGAATGCGGGCTGAGGCAGAGACGGCTGAGGCCGTCACACCAGGGTTTTGACCAAGACTGTGGACTATCATTTGCAAAAGTATTTCAGGTTAGAGCCTGAATCAGAGACCTGCGTTGGGAAGACTACCCTGTCCTGATCCTGGTGAACCGCCCATCTGGACCAGCATCCGAAACTCTTGAAGGTGCACTTTTAGGTGAGAGACTGGTTCACATGAGCGCAGCTGAAAGACACAGGTCCAGCAGAGACCACATCTGTCCAGAGGAGAAGCGGAGGACACATCTCTGTGGACCTTCTTTGTGATGAACAGCTCGTCCAGATGCAGGACAGGCGACAGCGACGCTCTGTCTGCCGTCGGAACCTTTGGCCTTTCCACAACAGAACTCTCTTTCTGCAGGCTGGGCGTTTACGGCCCAGACTGTCTGCAACCGCTGTCATCTTAGAACGCTGATCCGAAGCACCATCCCAGAATGTGACGCTGGGAAGAACAGAGCTCTCATTCTCCTGGCCTTACATCACAGAGCCTCCACCCAAACCCAGAGGAAATGGCCTTTCCAGCTCATTGTGCTGCTGCTAGCCCCCAGCCCGTTGGCTGAAAAAGGACCGCAACCCTCCGACAGGACTACCGGTGCTCCTGCTGAAGACCGAGTGGCCCACAGCAAGTCCGGCTCAACAGCCCCAACCTCCACCCTTCTGACTGGAGCTCCAACAGTTCACAGAGCTGCTTGGAAGAACAGAAAAATGGGCCCCATCCAGCAGTAAAAGGCCCACTCTCAATAATAACTGCAGAAAGCAAAGAGGATCTGCAGGGCATCTGTTTTGCCGTGTGAAAGAGAAAAGGGAAGTGACAAGTTGTGCCACTCTGAGCAGAATGAGTAGCAGAAAGACACCAGAGCTAACCGACAATAAACACCCTCCCTGGGGACAGCCCCGGCATCCATCTGGACCAGGAGAGCCCAGCTTGGTGTGGCCTACCTCCAGCCAGCCCGTCCATCTGAGAGAGAAGCGGTGGCTCCCCGTGAGTCTCCTGTACAACATCTCCGGCCGACACCGACTGGCTGAGGCTACAACCTGCTGTGAGGCTCCATCAGCACTGCACGATTGAGGAAGTGAATGCTCGTTACAGGACGTGCTGCTGGAGCAACGACCCTTTCCACCGCTACAGACGCCATGACAACACACCAGATCCACTGTCATCACGCAGGCAGAGGCCTGGCTTTGGACAAATGCAGAACATTCTGACTTTCAGGAAAAAACCTGCCTAACAGGCTAAGAATGGAGGACATTTGCAGCGCTGGGGGACAGTGAAGTGAGTCAGCATATGTTTGGACTGAGAAGGTAGCGAACGCTAGCCAGCACAAAGGTCTCAGAGCAGCTCTTTGCTCACTTCCGACTGTTTCCGACTGTCCTGGATGACTTTGGTGAATCTGTCTCTTTAAAAGCACTAGGCTAGCACTAGCACTAGGCTTCCGGTTTGACTTCCTCTTCACCCGGGTGCCTCCTAGCAGAAACTGCACAATTACCAGCAGTAAACGCTGACTTATGGCTATAAATAGCATATTTCATCAGCGATATTACAAATCTGAAATTCAGAACTCTTCAAGGGTTTCAAGATTCAAGGGTTTTTTTTAAGAACCTTCCCATTACATAAAAAAGCAAATCTAAAAATATAAAATAACAACCCGTCGACAGATATGCTGTCAATAGGAAGACGCAATGTAATCACCCAAAGCTAGATCGAAAAGCCTGGAGGGGGCTTTAACAGGTCCCTGGAGCTGGCCAAGGGAACATGGCCCTCCAGGCTACTTGAGCAGCCTCCCAATCCAGCCCAGGTCTGCGGTTCCACTGGTTTCAGCTGGCCACTTCTCCACGCCCAGACGACGGTTCCGCCCGTCCGTGGGCTTCTACTGGGACCCGGACTGCTCAGTCCTGCTGACTGCCGTCCATCGTGTGCAAACTGGTCCCTGCAGGCCAGGCGAAGGCTGCCGCGTAGCTCAGCGGGAAACTCACCCTGGTCTTTTTGTACATCTTGTTCTTGAGGTAGCTGAAGGTCCGGCTGACTTTTGTCACGTTCTTGCCCTCAGTGTCGCTGCGCAGGGGCCCCGGCTCCTCCTCCGATATGCTGATGCACACACATTTGACCATGAGAGCCGTGAAGAGCAGCCTGAGCGCTGCACACTAAAGCCTGTTTGTTTGCTGCCTGTTTTCAAAGGACTGAGCGGTGGCCTGACCTGTATGCTACGGAACCAGAGGTGCTGGACACGGACCTCAGACCTGGAGAGAGGCAAGACAGAGAAGACAGCGGGTCAAAGCACAAACCAGCACAGGCTGAGAGTTCCGCTGCTCCAAGCCACTGCACGGGGATACTACACAGGGATTTCAACCTCTGCACCTTCCTGTCCTTGAGCCAGGCATTAAACCTGCGGGTAGTTTCAGAGCAGCAGCGTGGAAGCAAGCAGAGCAGTAGCTCCGTCTGGGGGGGTTCCAGGACAGCAGAAAGGCCCTTGAGCAAGGCACCGAAACCCCAGACACTCAGAGGGCGTGTCAGCGGAGGCGCTCTGACACCTCGACAAGCCCACGTGTCAAAAAGGCCCACATCACCTCATATTTGAAAAATAAAGAACATAAAGAAGATGCAGAGAAAAGCTGAGGAAGAAGAGGAGAGGAGGAAGGGAGGCGGGGAGGCTGTGCCTAACAGGCGTTGGTCTCTCAGTATGTGGTTGGGCTTCGGTGGTTCCTACTGGTTCCTACTGGTTCCTACTGGGAACAGTTCCCAGATTTTAGCTTCAGGCAGGTGTAAAACGGTTCCCTAGCAAACTGTTGCTAAGGCTGCTGGTGTCTGCGCAGCATCAAGAATTCAACAGGGAGTCTCTCGGGGACCACCAAGGCCTCTGCTCGGGGCTCCCAGCTCCTTCCTACTCCTACTTACTCAGATCGTCTTCATCATCACTGGACGAAGAGCCCCCGTAAACCAGCTGAGACTTAGATTTGGTGAGCAGGGGGGAGAGGCTGAAAGAGATGGAAATTCGCCTCTTACGCCGCAAACGTCCCACAGCTGGGTGGGAGCGGGACAGAGGGACAGAGACAGCAGGAACAGACTTAGTGGCACCAGCCAGAGGTGGTGCTCCACCCGCGCCATCGCCGCCGCTCAGATACTCACCATCCATGTCTCTGTGGCTGATGGCCAGCATGGACACCGACTTGGTGAGCGGCAGCTATCATGGGAGGACCGCTGCTCCACAGAGGACGATAGCGCCTTGACTTCTAAGACACAGGACACAAGGGCCAGTTAGCAGGGGACAAGAGTGTGGGACAGGAAGACAAGAGCGGACACAGAGCCGCTAGGATGGAGGGACTGAAAGAAGAAGTGATGCAGATCAGTGGGGACGAGGCTGGTTTCACTTCAGATGGTGAGAGGATGAAGAGAGAGAGAAAGAGAGAAAGAGAGAAAGAGAGAGGGAGAGAGAGACAGAGAGAGGAAGGGAGAGCAAGAGAGAGAGAGAGACAGAGACAGAAAGAGAGAGAGGAAGGGAGAGCAAGAGAGAGAGAGAGAGAGAGAGAAAGAGAAAGAAACTGCTGTTTTAACTCGACTTGTTAAATTGAAAATAGTTTAGTAGGTCATCCAGAAGTGTGTGTGTGTGTGTGTGTGTGTGTGTGCTCTGACCAGGTCCTGTAGGCTCCGGTGCTCCACCAGTTCCTCCTGCTCTTCCGTCAGAGACACCAGAGAGCCTCGGTCATCGCTGTCCTGGGGCAGCCTGGAGGACTCCAGGGTTCCAGGGCCCTGGGCACCAGGGTGGTGGCCCCTCAGCTCCTCCGGGGCCCCACTGAGGCCCTCCAGGCTGTAGCTGCGTGGCAAACCAGAAGAGAGCTGACAAGCAGGCCTGTGGTCTGGTAACAACACAGTTGACACCCCCCCCCACACACACACACACACACACAACTGAAGCTATCAGTCTCTGCATCAGATTTCCAGCAGCCCTGAATAAAAGCAGCCGCTGCTGCGGGAGGACGCCGCCCAGTGACACGCTCATGAAAATCCATGCGCACAATGTACATGCAAGTCAAATCGGGTGCAAATTAGCAAAAACAGGTGGTCACACACCCACACAGGCAGACACACTGCACCTGAGGGAGGTAGCTACTTCCACACCGTGGCTGTGTTAGCGTCAGGGGGCACCAGCTGATGCTAACACAGTGAGAGAGGTGGAGGGAGAGCGAGAATGAATGACGGGCTGAGAGATTGAACAGCAGGCTGAGAAGATGAAGACCACAGCGTGAGAGATCTGCGAAGACAGCCGCGTGCACGTCACACGCTCGCAACAGCGGTTCCATCTCCTCCTGAGATAATATTCCAGCAGGAAGGAGCAGCAGGCCAGACGAGCAGCAGCGTGGGCCTGTTCAGAGGCGCTCAAAGCCTCCTTCTGACAGCAGGACTCCGCTTAGAGCCACATTAGCTCATTACAGGCCGAGCCGCATTCCAGCACACGCTGGTTCAAATGGTACACGGAGAACTTTACACTCCTGGAAGACGTTTACGGCACCTAAAGTAGTGGTTTTTAACAGCGTCCCCAGCTTCCAGCCTTCACGCCCTCCTGGTCCACGTGGCTGCTCTCTGTTGCTGCTGAGCCTCATCGCTTCACCACGGTATTTAAGCGCGCGACACAAGGTCAAAAGCAACGTTTAGTAACATCTTTCAGCTCCATAGCCTGCAGGGGCAACGAGGAGGAGGAGGGGGCAAAGCGCACTGCTAGCCGAGCGAGGAGATGGACACATGCAACGCACACACAAATCCACCAGAGCCGCCCAGATGGCAGCTAGTCAATGCAAAGACCACAGCGAGTGATGAACGCAGCTCATTAGTACCTTCTCCTGTGAAAGGTCGGCTTCCCCCGGCCGAGGTCACACGTGGAGCTGGGGTGATGGATGAGACAGACGTGATGGAGGACGGGTGAGATGAGGGGATATGAGGGGGAGGCAGATCAATCAGAGCAGAATGAATGAATGAATGAATGAATGAACAGACGCACAAAGTCCTCTACAGGTTTGAGCTATTAGGCTGGAGCGCAGTAACGTTGTTATATTACACCTTGTTTTTGCCGTTTCCCAGGTTTATTACTGGGTGTGTGAATAATTCAATTTGTCGGTTAAAAGGTTCGTTGTGAAACAAAGTCCACTGCCTCCACCAAGATGGCGGTCAGCTGACAGGTCCCAGCAGGGGGTCCCAGGAGTCGACCTGACCTCTGCCTTTTAATGTCTGGCTGGCCTGAGGTGGACGTGGATGATTCAGGCTGAGATGTTTCTAGTTCGGCGGAAGGTAACCAAGGGGGAGAATGCCCGCAGCCCATGTTTCGCCATAAGGAAAGCGACCTTTAACCCTTTATAGATAAAACATGACCGTTTTGACCAGACTACCACCTTAAACATTTATTAACTGCATTCACGGAGGAGAGAAGAGCCTGAAGAAAAACCCTCCGGCCTGTTTTGTGTCTGGAGATCCCACAACCGAGCCGAGAGCTGGTGCAGAGAACGCGCGAGAAGACACGAAGCCGCTGGTGTTTCTGCAGCCAGCAAGCAGCTCTGAGCTCATGGATGGATCAGGACTCGGGCGGAGGGTTTCCAGGCGTGGGTGTGAGCCCCACCAGTCCCACAACCGTCCCAGCAGCTCCTCCTCTGCAGTCTCACCTTCTCTGGTTCATCTCTGCGTTGCCCCCGCTGTTCTTGCCAGGACCCCAGCTGTGGCGGCGAAGAGGCGACAGTGAGCGGATGCTGCTTCTGAAGAGCGAGGGCCGCCGCGGCACCTCCGTCAGCCTGTCCTTGGCCTCCTCCGCTTCCCCTCCTCCACCACCTCCGGACGCTGGGATGCCAGAAGGCCCGGCCTGGATGCCCTCCACTGGGCTCCAGCTGCATTCCAGGCCCTGGCTGCCCTCGAGGCTGGAGCTGGAGGGACAAACGCTGGCCGTGTCGTCGGTGGAGGAGCAGGAGACGGAGACCTCGCTGGTGCTGTCTCCTCCCGCCGTCACCGCTTCATCCTGCTGTGGACAACCAACACGTAGGCTTATTCACACACAGTCCCTCACCCGCTCGACCAAAACCAGGCGCATCTTAGATTCTAGAACTGTCTAGAAGAGAGGCTGGAGGGCTTCTGGTTCAAGGTCTGGTTGCAGCAGCAGAAGAAGATCAACGTTCACCTTTCCTGCTAACTTTTGTCCACAACCAGAGCATCCAGTCTCCCACCGCCGGAGAGGTGCCTGGAGATTCTCAGAGCACTGCCGAGGTGCCCTTCAGCAAGGCGCCAAGGGCACAAATGCTGTTGAGGGCAGGTCCCCGCCTCTGACAGCTCTCCGCTAATGGCTGTGTTGCTGCTCACTTGTGTGTGATAACCAGTGTAAAGCCAGTCCTGTTCCCTCTGTGGGGCTAATAAAGTCTGGCTCTGCTTCACGGATCCCATCAGGACAAAGATCAATTCTGTCCTGGTGACGTCACCGAAGCAAGCCCGCGGTGACGCGTTCAACGCCCCTGGTTTCCAGAAGACCTGAGCATGAGCAACAAGCCATCACCAAAACACTAACCTGGCCCTGGCTCCAGCTGGGAACGAACGCTCTCTCTCACACTCACTCTCTCTCTCTCACTCTTTCACACACACACACACACACACACACACACACACACACACACACACTCAGTTGCGTCAGTGATTTAAAACAGACCTTTCATTCCCAGCCCTGCAACCATGCAGCTCTGTGCTCAATCACGCTGCAGCTGCTAACACAATAAGCCCACTTCTAGCTCACACCTACAAATTAGCTCTAAATACCTGTTCTCCTGTTTGAGTGTGTGTGTGAGAGAGAGAGAGAGACTAATAAGCTGTGTGTGCACATGACATTAGCTTTATGGCTAGGAAATGAATGTAGCTTAACTAGACCTTTGAGATGATGCTAACAGTAGGCAGCAAACCTTTGCTAAAGATCAGTCACTGCTGTGGCTGAAGGTGTCCTCCAGGTTTTCATGGACATTTCCAACATTTAAAGAGAATAAAGAGCACTGCATGATTCAGAGGACACGTTTCCACTTCCTAAGCAATAATGGCAATAATCTTGTAGCTGAAGCTAGCTGCTGGAGTACAGAATGAAGGACTCGAGGTCACAACCATCTGGATTGTCTCCACATTCTGTCCACAAAAACACGACTGTCCCTCTCAGTCACACCTCTGGACACTGTCCACCAATGTTTACAACAAAAGGGACAGTGTGCTCCCAGGGTGGAGACATGAAAGAATTCCAGCTTCAGCTGGAGAAAGCCAGGCTTGAAACAGACTCTCAGCAAGAGCAGAGTGACAGCAGAACCCCAGCCTGCAGCTCTGCAGCTCTGCAGCTCTGCAGCTGCTGCAGGCTGGAAAAGATCCTACTGACACCCAGCTTCAGCATCAACACAGAGGAGCTTCAGCCTGGTCTGTTAGCTCGTCTTTACTTGCTGGTTTTTCTGTTTTTTGTCATCTGACCAGGAGACACTTGTTTCTGGACGTGTCAAAGGTGGAGTGACCTTTCTGAAGATGGCCTCGTATCCAGGGTTCGGCACACAGGAAGCTGTCGGTGTCGCTGCCCGAGTCTCGCTGAGCTGTGGAGGGACAGCAGCTGGTGCTGCTGGGCAGACTGGGAGGTTCTTGAGGAGGCTCCTGAAAGACAGGGTCCACCAGGAGAAGTGAGGCAAATTGCCAACAACCACTCTGTGTGTGTGTGTGTGTGTGTGTTGTGTGTGTGTGTGTGTGTGTGTGTGTGTGTGTGGGTGGGTGGGTGGGTGTGGGTGTGTGTGTGTGTGTGTGTGTGTGTGGAGCTCCAGTCCACACTTTCTGAGAAAACCTCCAGTAGACCCTGAAAGAGGAGAACTGCTTCACCTTTACAAAAATGCACAGGAGAGACAGGTAGGGCATAATTGTGCTAATTAGTGTCTCGTCAATCTGCCTGGGAAAGAGCCAGTCCTGCTAACGATGGGCAGGTGCTGGGACTGCATTCTAGGCTCCGCCCCTTCACACCTGTCCATGAAAACTAGCAGGAGAATGTGAGCAACGGCAGCTACACACACACGACACACACACACACACACACACACACACACACACAGGTGCATGCTAGCAGCTGAGACTGCAGCCTCACTGTGAACCAGCTGGTCTAGTGACAACGGTCCACATTAGTCACCCGAAGCCACTTCTATTCCTTTATTCTCTTTTATTCTTCTTAGCTGAGAAGCTGCAGGCTCATCTGATGTGGACTGAGTGCAGAAGTAAGGTCAGCAGAGCTAAAGTAGAAGGTCACCTAATCTCTCAGCTAAGATCTAAACCCTGATGCTGAGGTCAAAGGTGGCTTTTCTGAACAGATGTGAAGCCACCGCGGTGGTCGGAAGCTGATCCCACCGTCACCACGGTCTCCTGCAACAGCCTCCTCACACGCTTCCGAGCGCTGGGAGAAAACCAAACACCAGGAGGCATCATGGAGGTTCCTGGGACCCTCGGCTTCCTCTCACGCTCACCTTAGCAGCGCCCCCCGAGAGCGAGGCGGTGTCCCCCAGAGATGACGGCTCGGCTCCCCCGACTTCCCCCCAGCCCTCCTGTCTGAGGAACAGCCTAGCTTCAGGCTGCTGATGACCACATCTGGTCCTGACTGACTGCTTCGCCATGGGTCACCTCGCACCACAACAACGCCCTGCTGCAGGACTCTGGGTGCACCCCCAGAGACCCCCAGGCTACCCTGGTCTAACACGGTGACACAGGAGCAGAAGCAGCGCTCCGATGGTCAACCTGCACGTGAGGTCTGATCCAGGATCAGCTGAGGAACAGTGATGGACACAGACACAGGTGACTCGCCCACAGTTTGCTCTTAACTCCTAACCCAGAACTTTGAACAGAAAGTCTCCACATCCCAGCGCGTGGACCTCCCTAGTGTTCTATCCGCATGAACTGTTCCCTTGGGTGCTCCCGAAGCCCAGCAGGACGAACGTGGTTTGAATCCGTTGCTACAGAGGGAGACGAGTTATTTTCAACTCATTCTGAAGCTCAGCCTAGCGGGTTTGCTTCGTCACCAAGCCGCCCACCAGACCGTCTGGTGCCACGCAAACGTGCCCCGCTACAGTTACACATGCGAAAATAATGACACACTCACAAATGTCCGTCCAGAAGTGTGGGAACAGCTAGCTTGAATCTTACCTGAGCGGAGAGCGTGGCAGGGCTGATGGAACATTTCCCCGTCTCGGTGAATCTACAGAGGAAGAGGAAGACACTGAATCAGCCTCAGCAGCCTGTGATCATCAACCACAGATGTTTCAGGCAGCGGCGTCGCTACAAACTGTTGCCTCCTGCACGCAGGCGCAGACACACACACTGAAGATCTGGCTCGCTCCAACACACACTTATCAGAGCGCTGCCTGGAGTTAGCTGGTGTACCACGACTGCTTGAGACGATCTAACTCCTGTTTATAACTTTTCACACACACTCTCACACTCATACACACACACACACACACACACACACACACACACACACTCACACACACTCACTCACACACACCCCCTCTCAGAGATCTGTGGCTGGCTGTGGACACGCGAGGCTGGGGCCTTAGCTTCCTCTGTGGTCTGAGTGACTACACAACAGCTGTGTGTGTGTGTGTGTGTGTGTGTGTGTGTGTGCGTGCGTGTGTGTGTGTGTACCCTTCAGCATTCCTACTAACTCAAGAGGCGGGCGCTCACGTCCAGACTGGCACAGGCATCTCAATAATCAACAGTGTTCAAGCATGTACACACACCACCAACACTTGTGTGTTGTTTTATTCACTCATCATATTTCACGTGTCTCCAACACAGACACACACAGACACACACAGACAACAGCGCACACAAGCCTCTTCTTTCTGCGCTCGCAGCTGTGTTCAGATATCAGACGGAGCCCACTGAGACAGAACAAGCACACTGACGAGGAAAGATTAGCTGCTCACAGAAGAGACCGGCTACACACTCACACACACACTCACACACACACACTCAGAAGCTTCTCTGATTTCAATCAGAGTGTAAACTTTGAACACCTCTTTCAGCTCAGGAGCATGAGCAGAGCCTCAGCCCTGTGTGACGTCCACACAGTGGACGGTCCCCTCGTGTCCACCATGAGCGGTTGCTCTTCAACAAGCGTCATTCCAGCAGCAGCCGGACAAGCTGCTGGGACCTGGGACCGCCAGGCCGGCCACAGTCGGTCCAGTCCAGAGCTCCAGCCCCAGCAGAAGATCTGGGCTCTTTGGCCTGAGAAGCTGTTTGGAGCTGTTAGCAGGTCCGAAGGTGGACAAACCAAATACTCACCCTGTGTGTGTGTGTGTGTGTGTGTGTGTGTGTGTGTGTGTGTGTGTGTGTGTGTGTGTGTGTGTGTGTGTGTGTGCGTGTGTGTGTGTGTGTGAGGCCACGTGCCACGGCTGACTGAACAAATGTTTCCTCCAGGTCTAATCACACAGAAGGGCCCTGGAGGTGGCCCTCAGGTGTATTCCATCTAGCCTGGAGGCAGGCTGCTTTCAGCTCACCAAACAGCCAGCAAATAACCGCCCCGGTGCTCCTCCCCGACTCGGGCCTGGCCAGCCCTGAGCGCTTCCAGGATGGTTTGGCCGGGATCCATGAATCAGAGCTGTGTTTACACCCAGGTTCCGCTTTGACTGCAGAAAGATGTTCCTGCAGCCATAAACTGGCCTAGAAGCTACAGAGTTCTTAGGCTGAACCTTCTAAACGCCAGTGGAGAAGCTGGAGGAGCGGGAGTGGCTCCTTCTGGGGAACCTCTGCCCGGTTTAGATCTATTAACAGATACTACCTGACCCACGGGTGGACCTCAGCCATGACCCCATCCCAGGCTAGCATCACCTCAGAGAACCAGGGGACCGTTCCCGTCCAAAACTCTCAGAAGTTCCCAGTGGCGCTTCCCAGAGGCCGTTAGCCGCGACCGTGTGTTTTAGCCAGCGCGTCAAACTGGAGTCACAGCCTCAGAATACAGCAGAATAGTGAGCCGCCAGTAGAAAGGCCCTTTCCCAGCTGCTACAGTTGCTAACCAGAGCGATGAGGTGCTTTGTGGCCAGCAGAGATGCTGGGATGTAAAACGCTTTGGAATGAAGTCACTTGGCCGAATGCCTCTTTCCATCTGGGAGCAGAGGAAGGAGGCAGCACGGCCTCTTTCCCGCACGCTCACACAATCAGCCGTGTTATTTTCTCCTTTAAATGAAAGACGGAGTTGCTATTAGGACAAGCGGCTGGAGGTGATCACAAAACAGACACAACACTTCCCTGCCCGGGCCTGGAAGGCCTGGAAGGCCTGGAAGGCTGCGCTGAAATCAGCAGCCTCCACAAATGTCAAATGTGCAGGACAACTGCTGCACGATTAAAATGTTATTTTTAGTCGTGCGGGCTGGTGTTGGATGACTAACGTTAGTTACAATGCTTATGCATGTAGCGTATGGCAGAGCGGTGGTAATAAACAGTTATTACCATGGTGCTAGCTGAGAATGTGGGGTTTTCAACAGAAACAGGAAGTGAAACACAAGTCAAGCTTTAAGAGCGTTTAGGAGCCTGTTGTCAAATGCTTTTCTAGGAGTAATATGCCACAGACATTTGTAGTAACTAAAGCATAGGTTGCTAATAGGTGAGAACCAACTAGCTATGCTGGGGGAGCTGACGAAGACTGATGAAACTGTCAGAAAGAGTCCAAAGACGCACTCGAGCAAATGGCTCTTAGAGCTCTGAACACACAGGAGCGTCCAGGCGCTAGGCAGCGGTGCAGCCGCTCAACATCCGCCTTGACACCAAACTGTCATTATGCTAACGAGGCGGAGAAGAGCCGCAGCTCTGCAGCGCCTGCAGCCACGCTGGAGGAGCTGGCCTTCCTGCATGGTCGGGGACGCTCGCAGCGTGGAGAGAACGTGTAGCGTGCGGCGCTAGGCCCCGCCCCTAAACAATCAGCCCTCTTTGTCTGAGGGGCCATTATCAACAGACATCCAATCAGCCGCCAGCAGGCCAGGAAGCCAGCCCCCGATGGCTGCGGGCCAGCCTGAACTCTGACACAGCTGGGTCAGGCTGGATTCCAGACAAATATTCCGTTCCTTTAGGAACCAGAGGGCTCAAGTCCTCCAGACTCCCAAGAGGATCTGAATCTGGTCTGGTAGAAAAACCAAGGTAAGAGTGGCTGTGAAGTTCCCGTCCCCTCCATCTGCTTCTGCTCCCGTCAGCGCCTTCGCAGCCGGAGCGGTGGGCTACTGCGGTGTTAGCCGCGAGGACCCTGTGTGTGCCAGGCCGGAGGAGCCTACCTTTATCAGAACCACGTCTACAGCGCGCTCCCCTTTGGACCAGAAACTGTACTTCCGCTTGTGCCGTTCGTACATTTTCCCATGAATCTCCAGAGCAGACGTGCAGAGAAGGCTCAAACCCGACAGGACCGGGCTGGGGAGCAGAGTCGGGGCTGTTTGCTAGCACACATCTGGCCACCGAGGCAGCCTCCAACCAAACTCCAGTTCTCCTCCCTCTTCTCCACTCCCCTCCCTCCCTCCTTCCCTCCCTTTTCTTTTCATCTGTTGCCTCTCAGCTTCTCCCACGACACTCCCAGACTCCCGCCTTTGCTCTCTCTCCCTCTGTGTTTTCCATCTTTCTCAATGAGCTGTGAACGTCTCTTCATCATCCTCTTCATTAGCCTGCCGAGGAGGCGCGCTAGTGGACGGTGGGAAGACTTTATTACCATACTTGACTTTAATCTCTCACCAGGGTTCCTGCTACTGGTAGAAGGTAGAAGAGCCCCTGCTGGCTGACAACTCCCTCCACCCACGCTGGAAGTCTGGGAAGAAGATGCTCTAAACACAGCTGAACCTTCTTCTTCTTAAATTCCAGACAGGAAGATGTTTTCGGCTGAGAAATGTCTACGAAAATTACATTTTTGCTTCCAACCAACATATCCCAGAGGGCTACATCACCCAGAAAGCACAATACGTGCCTGTTTTTTCAAACAAAAAAGGTGCCGGTGACATGTTTGAGCTGGCTCCCTGCACCTCCACCTCCACCCTCCATCCTCCACCTCCCCTTCGGCATCTGACTTAACAACGTGTGTGTTTGTTGCACCCGGACCGCAGCATTTGCACAGAAAACCTCATTTGAATATCAACGTCTGCTGGCTGATCGCTAGGTCAGAAGAGCTCAAAATAAACCCAGATAAGTCAGAGTTTCCATTACACAGACGGAAACATCACGCTTGGAATCGCTGTCCCACCCACCGACCCACCCACCAGTCAGGTGGAACCGTACCAGTCAGTCTACCTGGCCCCAGCCACGTGCACCCGGCATACCGAAAAAAACATACGCAAGTCACACTGGAGACTGGAGCGCAGAATTAGCATCACAAGCTCGCAACTCAGAACAAGCTAGCTACCGGTTAGCAAGTTTAGCAAAGTCTCCATCTCACTGAATCCACTGAAATCTTCATCCTTGGTGAAGAAGTTTTTCTTCTGTGTTCAGTCTTTCTCAGTTATCTTTAAGTTCATGTTCCAATTATTTCCAGTGGTACAGGAGTAGCACGTACCAGTAGTGGTCACAAGCCTAGAGCCCCATCTGGCGGCTGCCGCTCAGTGGGAATTAACACATTTTTTTTAATTCAAAGTCACACCTGAGCATAAAAGGGAGGACCAGCTAAGCTGTGAAAAACACTGTGACTTAAAGCATGAAAAAGAGGGTAAAACCTGCAGGTGATCCTCATTTGTGGAGGGGATGGTGTCTCTTGTTCAGAGGGAACGTAGTCTGAGTTCCTTCCTTACTGAAGTCATTATCCTGCTCAAGTTGAACAAGCACCCCAAGCCAAAACGGTGTTTTGATGTCAAACAGCTCTCCTTCTCCTGCTGGCTGGAGCCAAGTATGCTGATATTTGGGGCGGACGCGTGTCCCTGAGCCAGGCCGGGGACGGCGGACTCCAGCCGCCCTTGGCCGCACGCCGTCTCCTGGATGAGGTGCAGTAGGAGCTCAGCAAAAGTAAACGAGCCTTTTTAGAGGAAAACATCAAAGTTTGCTCTGGCAGATAGCAGGCCACGCTCCTGTAGGCTCTGGAACGGTGGAATCATGCAGCGGCCTTTGGCCTTTTTCCTCCTGTCAACAACAAGCATTTTGCTGATGACTCAAGCCACTTTCCTTGGATGCTTTTCTGTCCCCTCGTGTGCCTAATCCTTTTATATGTTACCGGCCAAACTTTTAAGTTTATTTTCTGGGAAATTTTGAGTTTAATCAACGAGTCAACCATTGCAGACGGTAGCTGACTTGTCCGAACGGGCAATTTCTCCACCCCAAACTCTACACTAATGCAGTTTCCTCAACACCATCATGGCTCCAAATAGACTGTTCATCACAGAAATTACAGGAAATTTCAACAGGATCAAACGGCAGGTCATTAAATTCTCCCTCTGGTCAAAAGAAAGAGAAAAACACACACAGAGAACCAAATGATGCTACTGGGGTCACAGTGCCCTCTGCTGGCGAGACTAACCTCCTGCAGCCTGGGTGCCAACTTCTGCAGACAACATCTGGAATTGAGAACAAGCCAGCGTTGCTGACCACAGGCCAGGAATACGGAAAGCCACAGCAGCGCTGCGGAGAAGCCACGGCTGTTGAGGAATCTGTCAGTCAGCAGGAATTCGGAGTAAACCCGCGGCCACTCACCACTCCAAGAACATGCCCAGAGAAAAGCTCCCTTCCTGCAGGATTCATTACAGCTAGGGGAACTGTTGCACAGTCGTGCACTCTTTCACCGAGACTGCTTTTAATCAGTACATCCTGGGGAAAAGCAGACCTCGAACTGAATAAGGACCTTACAGAAGTTTGATGCATGTTTGTCGAGCAGCAGATGTTTTACAATCCGGTAGCGTCAAAGAAGACGAGGTTCGGTTCCCAGTGCCAGAAAAGATTACTTTCATTCTACTGTGTATTTGAACATCACGCTAATCTTACCGTGGACCAGTCGCCTCTCTCTGCTGCATCGGGTTCTTCCTCTCCAGCAGCAGCAGCTTCTTCACACCTGATGTCTTCCACCCCTGGGGACACACGTCATCACAGCGCAATCAGCTCACGTGTAAACACACCCAAATCTCTGGGGGAGGACACAGCAACACTTGTGTGTAGACTTTTCCCACTGGGACCATTACAGTGTGAGCGTAAAGTCATCGTCATTCCTTCCTCGCTTCCAACAACAAAAGGCAGATGGGCCGTGGCTGCAGCGCCGTAATTACTCATGATGGGCAACAAGATGTCCATCACTAAGATCGGAGCAACAGCAGCAGGACGGAAACGTCTCTGTTTTCTACCACTAGCCGGATCCAGGAAGCCTGTTCTGCTAGCTGGACATGTGCCCCATCCGTAATGACCCCTCCCACTCCATCACCAGCCTCACCCTTGACCTTTCCTTATTGGACCCTGCCCACTCACTCCTGATAGGTACAAACACAACACTGGAGGAGGGAGGGAGGGAGGGAGGGAGCGAGCGAGCGAGCGAGCGAGAGAGGGAGGGAGCGAGAGGGAGAGAGAGGGAGAGAGGGAGAGAGAGCGAGAGTCCAGGCTCATCTCAGCCGTGTGCATGTTTGTTTTGGAAAAGCCACCCTCCTAGCTTAGCGTCTGAGCCGCGGTCACATGCTGTGGTAATGTGACTGCCTGCTGACTGTAAGCCCAGGCGTGCATGAGACACAGTCTAAGGCAGATCATGCCAGTGTAACAGGAAGTCCTGTCAGACGACACACGCATCCACCTCGCTATCTATCACGCCTCCTCCCCCCTGTGACAGGCTGCCTTTTGAATAAAACAACACTAAGGGATGAGTTTTTACGAGAAACTCACTCTGGAGCAAAAAGGCACGCGTGTGGCCGCAGGAGCGATGCATCACAACAGGATCTCCCCGCAGCAGCCTTCTAACCAGGAGCAGCGAGGAGCGTGAGCCTTCCGCCGCTGCTGCCATTAATCACCAGGAAAAGATGCTCTGACTGAGCGGGTTTGTTTAAGAAAGAGACTAAAACAGAGACATGGGCTGGTGGGCTTGCTGTGTGTCTCTGTGCGTCTCTGTGTGTCTGTGTGTGTCTGTGTGTGTATGTGTGTGTCTGTGTGTGTGTGCTTAACTGAGAAAACCTGTGCGGGCCACAGCCCAGTCGGTGTTTGCTCACCTTGAGCTGCTCCTTCCAGCGCGCCAGGACTCTCCGGACCGTCGGGCGGCTGGTTTCCCACACTCTGAGGCCTGGATGTCAGGCCGCTGGGAGAAGCGGGCTCCACGGCCACTTCAGGCTGAGGGACGTCTTCTGAAAGGGTCGATCTCTCCGCTGCTGTGATCTCTGACTCGCCCTGTGTGGGGTCTCCAGGCTTATGGCCAGTGTCTGTGGGTTCTTCACCTCCACTAATCACCTCTGATTCCACCTGAGCTCTTTCTGCATCACACTCTGACGATCTGGACTCTCCTGGTTTGCTCTCACTGATGTCAGCCACCTCGGTGGCTGGAGCCAGCCCCGGGGCCTCTGTGGGAGCTTCTGGGTGGGCTTCCCCTCCTGTCCTGCTGGTCTGGGTTCCGTCTTCATCAGGTTTGGAGTGGGTTTGTTCTTCCGGTTCACCAGCATCCGTCTCCTCCTGGGCGTCCTGGGTGGACCGAACGATCCCTGTGGTGGAACCTCCAGTGGTTTGAAGGCTGCAGTCATCATCTGCGGAGGTCATCCCTGAATCAGGCCGCCTGCTCCCCTCCGGAGGGGCGTGGCCGCCTGTGCCTTCCATGGAGAGCCCGGGAGTCCGACTCTGGGCTACGGGCTGAGGCAGCGAGAGTTGGGGACTGCGTCCGGGGTCTTCTGGTGCATTCTCACCACCCAGCTCTTCAACACCGTCTGCTCCAGAACAACCCCCAGAAGCAGCAGCAGCAGTTGGAGGAGCCGGGCCCTGCTCCTGCTCCCCAGCGTAATCCTGAACAGCTGTTTCCTGCTTTTGTTCCAGGCTGTTTGTATCTGGTGGAGGTTCTCCCTCACGGAGGCCTTCTATGTGATGTGGAACAGGAGGTCCTGGCCCCCTGACGACGTCCCCACCCTCTATCAGTGGGCAGGGCTCGTCCCCTGGGGTTGATACAGGGACTGCTGGGCCTCCATCCAAACAGAGGCCATCACGCAGCTCCTGGCTGTCTTTCAGGAGCTCCTTGCCAGTGTCTCCTCCATCCTGACAGGCCTCCTTCCTCTCTGAGCTGGAGCCCTCAGACGATAGGTTCTGGCCCATGATGGATGCTTCCAGGTCTCCGCTGCCTGCTGACAGCTCTGCGCAGGTTCTCTCCAACCGCCTCCTCCCAGCTGCCAGGTTCTCCTCTTCCTGCTCTGGCGTTTCCTTTCCCTCCAGTCGTCCCTGGACCACAGCCTCCAGGCTATGGCTCTCACAGCCTGCTGCTGCTGCTGGTTCGATTCCCACAGCGAGGCTCTGCCTGTCCAGCTCACACTGTGCTCCTTCACTCCTGCAGAACAACTGTGAACTGGGAGGAGTGGGCGTCTCTCCTGCCTCCTCCTCCTCCTCCTCCTCCGTGTGACTGTTGTCTCTCCCAGTGTTTGGACTGGGACACACCCAGTCTTGCGAGGGGCCCGGGCCACACTCCGGCCAACCCACCTGTGACTCTGAAACACTCGCAGGCAAAAGGCAGAGCCGGTGCTCCTCTCCACCTCCACAGTCCCCACAGTCAGCGCCGCTCCTGCAATCTGCTGAGCAGTTTTCAGCAGAGCTGCCCCCTGTCGCCGCTTCCAGGCAACGCCCGGCTGGATTGGGTTGCTGCAACGGGTCCGGGTGACTTATCTCAGCTTCCATACCATCATAACATTCAGCGGCTGTGTGGGGAGAATCGGAGGGCAGCTCCAGTACAGAAAGTCCCTGCGGAACAGAGAAGGAGAGCACACATGAGCGCTTCCCTCCACCGACACGCTCTCCTTCTTATCAATCCTCCACTCTGTGGTTGCATAAGATGTTCCATCGGTTATACAAACGCAGCTAGGTTGAAAAAAAGAGGGCAGTGAAAAGACAAACAAGCTAACGCTGCTGGGTGACAGTGCAGCTCCTGCTCGGGGCCAATGAGAGCAGAGCTGGAAGGGCGGCTTGGCGGGACCCACCTGGTCCCTCAGACGGCCTCTGAGATGCAGCAGCTGCTCCACGCTGCTCTGGAGGCTGGGCGGCTCGCAGCCAGGGAGGCTGCTCACCGTCAGCGTGTGAGTGTCCAGCCTGGGGAGGTGGCAGACCACCCGGGCGTTCCTGCAGGCCGGCTGGACCGCGGCCGCGCTGCTCTGCGTCTCCGTCTCCGTCTCCGTGTCCGTCTCGGCCCTGCCACGCAACAAACACTTGGGTCATCCTCAGGTTCCTGTCACCTGATTGGCTCATTCAGCCAAGGCACATCTTTGATGGAAAGTTTTACCAGTGACATCAGCCTAACAGTGCTCTCCGTTTGTTTTACCAATATTACACGTGCACTATTTTTTTTTCCTAAGTGGGACAAGCCAACCCTAAGATAAAGAAAGCACCCCCCACCCTTTGGTGTAGCTGTGTGCTGCCTCGCATTTTTGCGAGAGACAAAGCCCAGTCAGATGTGTGTGTGTGTGTGTGTGTGTGTGTGTGTGTGTGTGTGCGTGCGTGCGTGCGTGCGTGCGTGCGTGCGTGCGTGTAATCTTGGGAGGGTGTGAACGCCTGATGTCACCAGAAAGACTGCATGTGACATCACTTTCCCTCAAGGAAGCAGAATCACTGGAAATAAAGAGGGAGGAGGTCTGAAGCCCACCGGGGGCTGGCGGTCTTCACACTCTTCCTCCCTCTTCTATCTGATCCTGATAAAAATGTTCTACAGCTGCTCACACGCCTAAATATAACAACAACGTCTCCTCATGCTGATGTCATATTCACTCGGTTTCCATCCTAGCTTCTGTCGTGCTCACGTGTTTGGGCCTCACTGTGAAGGAATGGGAAGAATTTCCCACCACTCCGCACGGATGTTAGTCAGCCGGCCCTGCATGAGCGGCTTACTTGTGGAGGAGCCGCTGGAGGCGCCGGTGTCCTCCCAGCGCTGCAACGGCCGAGGGGGTGTGGCCTTCTCTGTTGGCCAGCCGCAGCGCTTCTCTGGCTCCGGACTGCTGCAGCAGGAAGCGTGTGACCTGACAGAGACCTCGGCGGGCAGCAAAATGCAGCAAAGTCTCCTGAGGATGAAGGTCTGGGGAGGAGAGAAGAACACGTTACAGTCATACCGAGCCCGCCTCCGTGCGGAAGGCAGCCTCGCTGCCAACTGCCTAACGTCTCCTTAGGCAACACGTGAAAGGGTGCACGTCTCCGCCTGCAGACATCAGCAGTTCTGGGGCCAGGCCCATGCGTGGCTCCGTCAACCAGCCTCAGCGACCAGGACAGGAACGATAAAACCCTGGCGCTGGGGCTGACTCCACAGTTGTGGCCGTTGCTAAGCAGACAGCCTTTCATTCTTTGGCTGAGTTTCCTCCTTCCAGTCTCTGCTCTTTCCAGCAGGATTCCCTCATCTCCATTCTGACCGTTGTTCCTAGTGAAACCACAGTTCTGATGCATCTGTTGTTGACAGGTTTCCAATCGATCGTATCGTGTCCATGGACCTGATCGGCAGCGTCTGACTGGGACATCAAGCGTCAAAAAGCAGCAGAAAATACTTCCCGGCTGATCCTGAACTTGCCTCCTGGGTTAACTCGTGGAACCAGGACCCTGACAGGGGTCAGGGGTCAGCCACGTGAACCGCTGGAGTGTGTGGAGTCAGTGTGAACAGGGAAACACACGTCCCTGATCTCTGAACATCACCCAGTCTGTAGCAGCGTGTGGAGCCAGCTACGACTTATGTCGACTGAAAAAGGTGTTGGAGCTCGATTTTAAATGAAAACAATGTTATTCGCTGTTAAAAGGATGTGTGACAGAAAGAAAGCAACCAAACCGGAATTTCAGATCTCCATGAAAACCTTTCCCTAAAAACTCGAAGACGCGCTGCCAGATAAAACTTAGCAGGAAATTTTAAACTGACCTCAGGCTTGAAAGGAACATTCGGCCTTGGGTGTCTTGTATAGAACCGTTAAATAACGAACGTCTCCCTGGTGCGACGTTACTGATGGGACGGAACGAGGCAACCTGATTGTTTGCCGTCTCCAGTCCTTCCAGGTGAATTTCCCTGAACGCTGTAACAGCTGGCGAGTGTGAGATCAGAGGCCTCCGTGTGTGAGGCGGGGACGCAGGGCACGCGCGGCCTGCTGTCATCAGTCCTCTGCAGGAGCTGATGATGGAGATGGAGAGCAGAGCTGCAGGTCTCCTCCTTTCCCCCACTCCTCTGTGGCTGAGCGCCTGCTATGGAAGCGGTGAGACGTTGTGAAGCAGAGCCAGTTAGAGCACACGTCAGTCACCGCAGCAGGACAAGGCAGCACCGGCAGGCCTCCAGCATCTGCACCTTCCACAAGAGCACCGGCTGATTCCAGCTGTGGCCTCTGGAGCACCTCGGAGCCACGTGTGCACGTACAGCAGGCTCATTTTCATCATCCTTGCTGAGGTACTATTGCTTCACTAGACGTAAAAGCCCAAATGAGGCCATAAGCTGTGGTCCTAACAACAGCTCCAGGCGGAGGAGGCCCTGGAACTACCCCCAAAGGTCCTGGTTCTGCTGCTCCATGGACAGCAATTACCTGCAGAGATTATCTCCCACAGATGAGCTCCGTTAGCACTATTAAGCAATCAGAGTCAATGGGCAGGCAAAATTGGTACTTGAGCTGGAATTTGAATAAAAGAGGCTCCGATTGCTGCTGCAGATACTTCTCAGTGGGTAAAAGGCAGCTGGCTCAGCAGCAGCAGAGGTTCTGTTTGATCAGACTAGCAGCAGATACCGATCAAAGTCCAGAAGCTGGGACCTTTCTGTTAGCAGAAGCTAGCAACCACACCTTCACTGTGTCCTGTGTTACATGACTGACTCTAACCCGGTACAGGAGGATGCCCGTCGCGTGCACAGCAGCTCGTCTGTCAGAGATAACACCTGACATCCTGCACCTGATCATTGGGACTATCTGAGTGCTGACTCGACTGGTCCAGCTGGGCGCTAAAGTTCTTACACAAGTGTGTGATGGCAGCCTGGAGATGATTTTTTTACTTTATTTGGTCGTTTTGGGAGTTCTGGGCTGTCGGCATGGAGTTAAAACTTTCCTAGCTGCTTACTTTTCAGGAGGCATATGTGGCGATATTATAGACTTGGGGAAGAACAGATAAAGTATATGGGCACTTTTACCACAGGGTCTCTCCACCTACCTGTCACTTTTATAGATCTCCACATAAATGAAGTCATAAACATGCCAGTAAAGCACTCACCTGTGTTCTCGTTGACTTTTCTCCCCATTAGGCTCCATTCTGGTGGCAACACAAGGTGTTGGAGGGCCAGAGCCAAGCTTTCATCCAGCCGCTCACACTCCTCCAGGGGAATCCCACACTCATTCAGCAGCAGCGCCCCTTCAAGGCCGTCGCTGCGGCCTGCCGTGCTCACCTGGCGTGGAGACGGATGACAAGGATCTGGTAAAGAGGAGTGTCTGGGGAGGTGCTGGTGGGAAAACAAGGGGCCGTGGCCAACAGGGAGGCGCATACGTCCCAACTCGACGTTTAAATCGGCTGGTGTGAGCGCTCGTCCACTGATCTTCAGCTCAGAACAAACACAGAGGGCACTCCCATGAAATGCTGGCATCGTTTTCTAATATTTGCATGTAACAATTGTGGAAAAATGTGCATTTTTCATAATATGGGACCTTTAATCTGAATTTGCAGCTTCAGAGAATTTACAAAAAATTAAAATACAATTCAGGTGAGGCTCATAAAGCAAGATTAGGTCTTCCTTTGCAGCCAAGGAAAGTTAACTCTGCTCATACTGTTAAAAAAAAAAAGAAAATCCACCCTCTCGAAGCAATGCCACATAAAAACAGGTTTCCTTACCAGGAACTGGGCCATGTCAAAAGCCAAATCCTGGACGAAGCTGAACCTGTGCTCAGCTAGCGGATGAACATGTCCCAGGCAGGACCGGCGGTCCTCATGGGCTTTGGGGAGAGCTGGACTGAAGGAACACAAGGTGACCAGCACCACCTCGCAGCAGTCGTGAGCTACAAGACACGAGCAGCAGATGAGTGCGCATCCTTCTGTAGTTCAGGACATCCTACCCACATCAGTCGCACCGATAACAGGGAAACCCTTGGACACCACTTCTCCCAGTTAGTCGGTGGACATTTGCATTCGGTGTTAAAACAGGAAATAGAATGAACAATAAAGCTTGGTTCAGCATGGGCCCTCTGCTTCAGCGACCCATTCAACTGAGGCGATGCCTTCACCCACTCCTGGAGGTCCTGGTGGAGAAGAACCTGATCCAGCGTCAGCGCAGCAGCCTGATGCTGGTGTCATTAATATAAATGGTGGAACCAGCAAAGACGGAGGTCAGACCGGGGGTCTGCTGTCACGCCGCAGGAGGCGCTGAGGGACCTGGCCTGGGACATGTTCCTGGCGAGCCCCTGTGTTGACCTCATGACCTCGGCGAGGGCTGCTAAACGGCGCTCCAAGGAAAGAGCCGAGGCCTCGCTGTGACAGCGGACGCCTGTGGCAGGGACTGTGATGATGGAAATCCTGCCCTCCCCTGTCTCCCCCATTTTCTACCCGACCCTGGGTCACTGTGGAGCCTCTCCCTCTCCCTCCGCTCTTCTCGGACCCCACCAGACATGCTGCAGACATCTGCTGCTGTCCACACACTGTATCACGCTCAGATGTCCTTTTTGTAAACTCTGACTGGACTCTTGGTCTGTTTTACTTGTGTTTCGTATCCTTGCACAGTTTGCACAGTGGCGCGTGCCCAGCACCTCAAACACCCCCCCCCCCCCATGGATGTACATTCATCACGAATCTAGAAATGTTTATATTCGTCAATACTAGTAAACTAGGCAGAAGTGAGAAGGCCGGGTCTGGTCCAGGTGCAGGGCTGGTTTACTGGCTGTCCCTTCCCCACTGCAGCCTTTGAAATCCATCCTGTGACCTTCTGCATGGTCACAGGTCAGCTTCCTTCAGCCTCACGTGTGAGGAGGCGGCACTAATCTCCTCGTAGAAACCAACACATCCTCTGATCCTCCCCCTCTTCCTCCCTGAGGGATGACTATAATTCTGCAAAGCTCTTAACAAGATGACTGAGTTTAAGGTGTTCCGCCTCCTTTCCGCCCTGTCTGGACGTAGACGCAGGAGGAAATCAGGTATCTGTATCCACAGGTTTTTATTAGCCTGGAGAGGCAGCCGCCCGTTTCTCTGCATGCTGACGGCTTGGCTGGTTCACCTCACAGCGAGCGAGGGTGACGCAGCCGATGAAAGTGTGCTGGGGTGTTGATGAACGAAGCTCGCTCTGGAGAGGTCAAACGAGGCCATTTCTCTCTCTGATAAATCACAACATTAGTTTAAATAGAGGACAGTGGCGCTGGGCGATTAATCATTTATTACCTTCTTCTACAGCCATGAGAACTCCAGGAGGGCAGAAAAACACCCTCCACCCTCCACATCAATGAAATACTCACACACTTTGGCATGTTCGAGTTCCCTTTTAAAGTTAGTGTGGGCAAGAGTGCACTGTGGATCAACCCATACATCATCTAAAAGAGGGCTTTTTTCTCATTCCTTTTATAATTTTATTGTCTTCTAAGGTTGAAACTTTATACCAAAGAAGGTTTGCTGCAGATCTTCAACACTAACAGCCTGTGTATCACCATGGAATCTGCCTCTGGATAAAAGTACAATAGCTTCTGAGGTTACTGGAGTTTCTTTTAAAACTGTCTGTTAAAAATACAATTTTATTTAATTTAAAGGTAGCACTCATCCTGTAGAATTATTTGTATTGTTAACTGTAAGTCACACTGGTACTCTTCCTAAAACGTCCTGCGGGGTTAAAGGCTCTGGTGGCAGCTGAAACTGTGGGGGGGCTTACCAGGACAAAGCGCTTCCAGGGTGTCATGGCTGCTCCTCAAAGTGCTGGTCAGGTGCCTCTGTGTGCTGCCCACGAACGACAGAAAGTAATCCACGTCCCCGTCATCTGCAGCCACCTCTTCCTCAGTGAGCTGCACGGTGACAATACACCTCCCCTGCACACACACACACACACACACACACACACACACACACACACACACACACACACACACCAGAGGAAGGAAATAGGTGGGAATGATGAGTTAGCCCGTCTCCACCGGCAGAGCCACAGCTGGGTCCAGTTTGAACCGATTTCCCCTGATCCTTTCAGAATTATAATCATGAAAGTATGGATTATTTGCAGAGAGATATTTGCATATTGAGCAGAGAAACATGACCTTTCCTGGTAAATTCCCTTCTCCCCATATGGAATTAATCAGTCTAACCCTACAGATGAAATCGGAGGTGATGAGGGATTAAATCCAATCACAGCTGTCAACACTAGCGCAGAGTGCCAGAGCACACTTCTTCATACTGGTTTTTATTTTCCCATGCCATCATCCCAGTCATGCCTGCATGCTCTACCGCGTCCCACTGATGAAACTGCATCGTCCACAAACAGCAGAGGAACAAACAAGAGCCGTTTTTGATCCACTGCATCGGTGTCGGTGACCACAGGGAGGCCCCGGGTCTTCCAGGCTCATCCTCAGTTTCAGAGGCTGCTCAAAATTATTCAAACGAAGCTCCATCGTGAAAAGTGAGTCTGCTGATATGACTCGGGACATAAATCATGATGGAATTTCATACATTAGGGGTTTAATGAATGAACACACACAGAGGGGAGTGCGCAGCCTGCTGCTGTCTGCAGAGACAGATGAGTGTGTGTGTGTGTGTGTGTGTGTGTGTGTGTGTGTGTGTGTGTGTGTGTGTGTGTGTGTGTGTGGTGTGTGCGTGCGTGCGTGTGCGTAGTGCGTGTGCGTGCTGTCAGAGAGGCATTAGTGGGAATGATGTGGTGCTGTCTGAGGACAGAGTGAGAGGAGGACTGACAAAACAGAGATATTGTTCAAAACGAGCTGGTTTCCACTGGGGGACCAAAGGAGGAATAATGGCCAGTTCATCCCACTTCATCACACCAGCGTGGCACCAGCGTCCCACCAAAACCAGCAGAGCTGCTGCTGGAGGACACCAGTTGGCAGCATGAAGGATGCTAGCTTAGCTGTGCACGGAGGCCCAGCATTCATGAATAAGAGCCAGGCACGGAGGTAAACGAGAGAAAATGAACAGGCGGGAAATTCTTCCAATTAATAAACCAGCTCAGCACCGGAGTGGAAACCAGACAGAAGGACTGGGAAGCAAGCTGG
>CAAE01014706.1:930024-942128 GCA_000180735.1 Tetraodon nigroviridis
TGACCTGAACAAACTCTGATTTAACGACTGGAACCGATCTGGCTGCTTTCACAGGCAAACGGACCAGCAGGGGGTGGAGGTGAGGAGAGAGGGACGTGAAACGGATAAGCAGCTGCACACATCCTCCCCTGCAGCGCACACTAACCGCATGCTAGCAAAGAAAAAGACATGACCAGTCTAGGTAAAACTAAAGGCCAAGAAGGTAGAAGACACATTCCCCCCAGTCAGAGGAAGAGGAGGGGGGGGGGGTGGAGGAGGCAGGACAGGAGCAATCCTTCAGCGCAGCACACATGCACATTTATATACCACTGCCCTCAATCCTTCATCCATTTTACAGCCAGGAACAGAACGTTTGCTGGTACTGATAGAGAGAACCCTGGTGGGGCCCTGACACAGAGTGGCTGGAGACGATGGCGGGAGAGCGTGCACGTGCACGGTGAGAGAAAAGCATGAAAGATGATACTCACATATAGCGGAGCCTGCTGTGGATGGAGTTTCATGTCAGTGGACCCTGGAAGGAGACAGAGGAGGCGTTATTGGGTCCTGCATCAGTGTGCATCAGCTCACAGCTTTTAGTTCCTGGTCCCACCACAGACTGCAGCTTTCCCCCCAAAACAGCAACCGAAACCAGGATCGGCTCATTTTGGTACCAAGAACTCATAAGAGGTGAAGGTGACGAAGAGGGGACGATCGACACACAAACCTGGCTGATTTGGAGATTTTTGTTGGATGTTTGCTAATGCAGCAACAGGACCTTGTCATGAATCCTTGCTGGTCCAACATCCACACGTCCTCACGTCCTCAGCAGAGGACAGGAGAGGAGGCGGTTTTCAACACCAAAGCACATTTCTCAGCCCAGCTTTCGTCTCAGCTGATCCTAGAAGATCAACAGCAGGATTTTCTGGCTCATGTTCACGCTGGAGTTCTCACTCCCAAAGCTTCTAAAAGCCCGTGAGTTTCTGGCGCACCAGGTCAAAAAGCAGGAGGTGTGTAATTACTATTCGAAACAAGTCATCCGTAGCAATCATGGACTTCAGGACCAATGGACTGGAAAGCTTTTAGTTCACCTCTGAAAACAGGCTCTGGCCCACTTTCCAGTCACAGATGAGCTGGAGCGAGCGCTCGGGTCCGAGAGCCAGTGGACGGATGCTTCTCTTTTGTCTGCTCTTACCTGGCACCAGAGCAGGACCCTTGCTGCTGGCCCCAGCGCTCAGAGGCATCCATCACAGGGAGCCCACAGCAGGAGAGGCCAGGAGCGAGGAGCTCAGCAGAAGAGCCAGCCTTGGTCCTGGAGGAGCGCTGGAGCACAGCACGGCCAGCACAACATTTTCCCTCCAAATACACCCCTTCCTGCTAGAATTAGGCGGATCAGGTCGGAGAATAGCGGTGTGGCTAATTATACTCTGAGTGTAATCCTCTTGTCTGGGCCTCCTACAACATACACACAACTTCAAATGATGAGAACCCCACAAACACACTGAACATCTCCATTCACTCAGACCTGGGGCCGTTTCCCAGATGCTAATATTCCAAACCTCAGACCACGGAACTCTAGCGCTGCTGCGGTTGTATCCCGAACTAGTACACCACCAGTACCATTTATGTACACGCACACACACGCACGCACGCAGGCACACACACACACACACACACACACACACACGTATTTGAACCTCGTTCTGGTTTTGCCTGGTCCTGAGTGACGGTGAGCAGATGACAAACACACCAACTCAAACAGAGGGACGCTAAGCTAAAGGGGAGGTGCTGACCAGCACTCGGCCGGCCGGAGTGTGTTGACATATTTGCAGTTTTGCCTACGGAGGACAGAGATAATAACGCGCTGCCACAGTCTCCCGAAGAAACTCCCCCCGTTTAACATTCTCCACACTTTCACAGCAGGTCACCAGCACTCCCAGCCAGGACACACACACACACACACACACACACACTCGGGCTAACACTTGTCCAGGGGCGGCCCAAACATGATTACATCCTATGTGCAGGTGCAACGCCATCATGGCTGCCAACCCAAGCAACCCATGGTTTCCCTGAGAGAGTTACGGCTCAGTCAGAGGAAGCGTGTGGTTAAATTGGCCATAAAAGAACCGGACACCCCAGAGCAAATTTAAATATCACAGACGCCAACAAAAGTGGGGACACCAAAAAGTTGTAGAATTAGTGATGAAAGACAAGATGGGACAAGCGTGAGCGTGTAACACACTCCACCAGTGTGTGCTACTGTTTCAACTACTGGGTTGTGTGACGTTGTACTCCCCAAATGCTGAATGGTTGATGGTTGTATTGGTTGCCAGTGATCTACTGTGGAATATGTTCTGTGTGCGGATGACACCATGTCCCACCGGTATCAGATTTATTGGGTTTTGTCCAGCGTAAGTTGGACACGGTGGGTTCTCTGGCTGCTATAAGGACTCTTTACATGACAAAATGCTTGTGGAAGTATACTGAACCTTTCCTTATTGCAGCCGCTGGAATCTGTGTGTTGAGTCACTCTGGGTGAAGGTGAGAAAACATCCAGCTACAATCTCTCCACTGTAAAAGAGGACCTAAAATAGCAAAGACGCCAATTCCCAGAACAGAAGCAGAACTGAAAGCTGACAACACAGTTCTGCATCGGAAAAGTGCACAAAGAGAGGATGCCAGAGCCTCCATGTTCCAAACAGAGACCACTCAGCACAGGACGCCAGCTCAGGGATAGTCTGTGGCTCTGTGGGCCAGGAAAGGCCAGAGAAAGAACACAACAGCAATTACAAGCTCTCATGAATGTCAATAACAGCAGACACATACGAGCTGCCATAATTCTCCCCAACAAACTCCCTGAATCAGTCAGCTTTAGCCTTTAGCCTCTAGCCTAGCTTTATCACGCTGGGATGAAACTGCATTGGCCAAAGCTGACTTCCGTGCCAGCCCTTGAACCCACAAAGCCATGGGGTATTATCCACGCTTCAGTCCACAGCCGTGGTAAATAGGTTCATAAACGGACGCACTAAAAGCCCCCCAGTCCAGGGGTAATAGTGGAGACATATCACGTCAGGCTTCTGAATGAAGCCGTTATGACTTCCCAGCTCCCCTGGCTATCAGAACAAGCCCTAATAGCCATGTGACTGCAGCGTGAATGGACAATGACTAAGATTAGCGTCACAATCCATTAATCAGACTGTCCCCTAGCATAGTTAAAGATTGTCCAGCACAGCTGCATGCTGGGGACACGCAGGGATCCCCGGTGTTAGCTACAGTGCCCTGGCTCTCAATCCCTGCCGTATGCCGTCACGTGTGTACGGTGTTCTAACGACAGAAATAGATTCTATCGGGACAGTTTTACACTCGGGCCGGGTCACCAGGCAGGCCGAGAATAGAGCTCGTCAGTTCTCCTCCACTTCTAGAGCCCCTTTCACAATCACAGTGTACTCTGGGGGCTTTACAGAGGCAGAAACCCAGAGCCGGAACCCCATCCAAAGCCCCGTAGCAAAGACAAACTCCCTTATAATAGGAAGAAACCTTAAGCGGGACCACGGTGATACTAATAATGAGAAATTAAATGCAACTGGTTGAGTGTCTAAGTTACTGACCAAGAGGACGTGTCAAAGGCTCCAGCTGTCTTCACTGGAACACATTTGATGGACGGACCAAAAGCGGAGAGGCAAGCTGACTGTCAGCAGCCAGCCTTGAATAAGCCGTGTTTCTGGGTCAAACCTGACAATGGCGACTCATTCAGGTGGAGAATGTTACCGCGGCCATTGTTATGAGGACAAGAGGCAGCCAGGGCGGCTTCAGAAGCCCAGTGTGGACCCATGGTAACCGAGCTGGACTCCAACCTCGAGCAGATCCACCACACCAGTATGAGACCTCCTGGAGAGCAGAACTGCTCCTCCTACGGTTTCCTGCTCACAGCATGGAGAAAAAGTCTTCACTGTCACATCAAACACAAGGTTAAAGGTTCAACATGAACACAAACCTCTGACAATTGACTCCAAAAGGTGTACACCTGCAGCAGTTCTTCATCTCAGGCCATTCTGCTTTATTAGCCACAGCTTTGCTTGCTAACAGCAGTGTTTTTCTAGAAGCATGAAGGTGCTGCGGTTTGATGTTTAACACAGATGTGTGTGTTTACCCTCCTGAGCTCCCTGGAAGGCCGGCTGCATTCCTCCGTATCACCAAATCACGGACGGAGCAAAGTACATGTGCTGGGTTCTGTGTGCTACTATCAGCTCCGCCCTTCTAAATTAGTCAGGACTACATCACCTCCTCCTCCTCCTCCTCCTCCTGATTCTCGTCCTCCTCCCACGGTAACTGCAGACAGCCACTGAGATAGCCGCGTCTGTTGATCCAATCAAACTCAGCGATTGCATGTATGCAGATATGAGGCCACGGCGGTGACGCGACCTCGCCCCGACACACAAAAGGCGCCTCTGTGCAGGGGCCCGCAGATGCTGAAAGGCCTCCTCGGTGTTTGGTGACGCTCTCTGGGCCCCCGGCTGAAACCAAATACCTGGGCCCAGATAGCATTATCTGAGAGCGCGGCAGGCCGGGGCTGGCCTGTAATCAGGGCCAGGGCCAGGGCCTTCACCAGCCCTGCTGCCCTGGGCTGATGCCACCCCTCCCTCTCGCTTCCCACAGGGTGAAGAGGTATGGGCATGTATTCATGTATTCATGCACTCATGCGTTCACACAGGTGAAGATTCTCGCTGCGGCAGACTGTTGGGGGAACTCGGTCCAAACGGCCTGCCGGCTAGGCTACGAAGGTGCGTCTAGGTCAGCCCTCTGCTTCGTAGCCATCCTGACCTCACCTCTGCTCAGAACTTCAGTCAACGGTAGGAAATCATTGGTTTCTGTCGTTCAACGGCAGGTGGAGTAAGTAATGGGTGAGCTTCCCAGGCGTTTGTAGGTATTTATAACTGTGGACCAGTCCCCTTATCAGTTTACGCCTCTGTGCTCACCAGCCCCCGCGGGGGGAGGGGCGCCAGGGCTAGCTTCATAAAAACACAAGAGTTAAGCGAAAGCGCAAACTTTCCTCCTGCACGACCGACACACCTGAGCCAGTTATTCACATGCCAAACACGCTCACCGGAATCCTGCAGACAAACACGGTTTTACCTTCACCTTGGAAAATGGTCCACCACAGAGCGCTAGAAGATCAACAAAGGGCTTTTGTTGCCAACCAGCTGCACTTGTGTTTGCCAAACCGACCTCTTCCTCACAACGAGGTGGCCAATATTGATTTCAGCCTCTTTGCAGAAGTGAGAGGAAGTGCCTTTAAAACATCCCCCAGTGATCAATAAAACAGGTCACTGTCAGTCCTCCACTTCTTCATCCAGCCCCAGGGTGAAAAATGAAGGAAGGAAGACGAAATGCTGAGGGGAGACGGAGCAAGCGCGCTCACACATGGGTTCCAGGGGAGGGAAAGGAGCATTTGGAAGCTAAGAGGTTTACAGTGGACAATCCAGAGACCTCACAGAAGCCTCCATCAGATTAGCTACAAATGCTAGCCAAAGCGTCCGACGAGCACTCGAGAAGGTGAGACGTGCATGTGAGGTTAGGGGTGGTCACCTGCTGACCTGCAACCCATGCACTCGCAGTTCCACAACAAATGGGAAGTGCAGCCGTTACCGTGACAGTAACGAGCGGCTCACTTCCCCCTGGAATTCTCCATTTGCCCCAGCTTGGGGTTTTATTTTTGTTTGTTTTTGAAAAAAGGAACCTAACAGACTGAAATGACTGTGACCATGTGATATATCCTGAACAGTGTTGGACCGGCCTGTCAAAGCTGATTACCACTGGATAAACAGGGACAGGAGGAGAAGCGTGTTTACAGTCCTCCAGAAATGAACTTCAGCCGGGGCCTCCTGCAGCGTGCACGGCTGCGAGTGCCCACAGAGCCAGCCTTGTTGTCCCACAGAGCCCGATGGAGATGGAGCCAGCAGCGCATCCTTTGGTTGCACGTGCTGTCATGAAAGGCGGCAAGCTTCAGGGGTGAGGAAGACGCCGCAGGGCCTCTGCTGCATCAGCGTCAGGCGTGGCCCCGGGGACCACCGGCAGACAGAGCAGGGAGCACCCTCCACGTCAACGCCACACACCCAGGACTGCTGGTGGGACTGCTTTTCCAGTTCCGTCACCCTTAAGAACACAGCAAATATGCTGTCTGAAACAAACTCACCCGGTTCCCGTGGCTGCGGCGGGGTGCATGCTGGCTCGGGTGAGCTCCAGCGACGCTTCACTGGGCAGGTAGCCTCCGTAACGGGCACAGCAGCTCCCAGCAGGCTAATTACGCCAGCTAAATACGGCCTCCTGCTCACACAGGCAGATCAAAGCTGAGCCCTGATGTCAGAGGGGGAGGCGGAGCCTGCGGGCCACACCTATCCTGGCCGTGCAAGCTGGCTGAACATGTCGGGAGAACACAAACCTCCGCCTGTCACACGTGCACCGTCTGGGGACACGACCAGACTGCAGAGAGGTGGACTCTAAAGGCATCTCTGAGCAGAAAAGCTTCTAGAACGGACTCATCGGTGCCCCAGCCTGAGGCCTGTATGTCTGCAGCCAGTCAGTACAGAGACGACAGACTGTGTGTGTGTGTGTGTGTGTGTGTGTGTGTGTGTGTGTGAGACATTCTTCTTGCATCCATACTGCACGCGCCTGGATTGACCGAGCTGGGCTGCAGCCTGACCTTGCAATGTTCCGGCCTCCGTTGCATCACTGATCCTGGGAATCGCGCTTCCCCTCTGAGCCTCACGTTTCCTTTCTACCCTTTTTCTCTTCTTGCACCGAGGTTGAGGCAGCGTTGAGACAACCAGGAGAAACGTGGCTCCCCAGACTCTGTGCCACTGAGGAGGGAACCGAAGGCTGGTGGCAGCGGAGGCATGCTAACGTCTGCAGGAGAGGAGCAGCCCTGCGTCCCCCCGGTCAAAGATGGCTGCTCTTCTGGGAGAGGGAGCGTCCTGCCGAGAGGATTCCGCTGATTCCTGTCTTAGTCAAGGCCTTATTGTGACTATCAGCAGGGGATTCAGCAGCCAGTCAGCCTCCGGGGCATTTCAAAGCTGTCCTAGAAGCGGCTCAGCCCACAATTCAACCCTAAAACAGTGGCGTCTCCAGGCCGGCTCCGCGGGCAGCCTCGGTCGTCATCGCGCCACCGGTGGACGGCAGAACCAGCACGTTCCTGCTGCTAACGTCCAGTCCTGAGCTGGGAGCCAACACTTCTTTCTGACTTCCTGCTTCTCTCTGACTACTGCAAACGCAGCTGTTGGAGCTCGCTCTGAATGTCGGAAACCTTCCGCCATCACAGCCAGGGCCCCGCCAATGGATGATCTGGGTGCCTCTCTCTCTCTCTCACACACACACACACACACACACACACACACACACACACACACACACACACACACACACACAGACCAAAGCTCCAGGGGAGCCGGACATTACTACTGCTGCGGGTGCAACTGGTCCTCCGAGGGACTTTGTCTCCAGAAGGTGAGAAGTGTGAATGGACGGCCTTTGTGAGGGCGGAGGAAGGAACTGGATGCTTCCTCCTTTCACGCTGTCCTGTCCTCTACAACACAATGAGGACGGTTCCACCCAGTCAGACGCAGCTGCCGGGATCTCCAGTGAAAACCAGGCTTAGATAAGCTGCACGCCGACCCTGAAACCCTGAGAGCTACACACACACACGCACACACGTACACGCAGACACACACCCACTGAGTCATCTCTGACAGTAAGAATTCTCGGCCGTCAGAGTCTCGAAAAAACACGAGTCAAAAGCGGCGATTACGACAACCCCACCGCCCTCCTGGAGGAGTGGTCCACTGCCTGTGGGCCCCAGACCACGTGTCCTGGTCTCGGACCAGGTCCAGATCTCCTACGCAAGCCTACACAGACACAGGCCGGAACCGAAGTCTCAGACGGAGCACGAGTGTGAACCCCAAGAGCCCAGCTGGATTTGGTCCAGAATAAACCGTCTAGAACCCATGAGAAGACGTGATGAGAAGATCTTAGCTAGCTAAACGTTGACGTTCTCCAAGATACAAGCTGAAGAAGTGCATTCTGGAGCGTGGAGAGGAGCGGCAGACTGAGCCCAACTGGGATGTGAAACTCTGCTACCAAGAGGAGGACACGCCGCAGATGCTTGCATCCTGACATGAATCCTCCTGGTCCAGACACGGACACAGAGACACGGAGGCTCAGGTGCACCAGAAAAGCGGATCGGGCAGAGGACGGCTGGATGGTGGTTGGGAAGGGCCTCCATCACATGGACACCAGAGGAGGAGTGGGTGAGGGGGGAGGAATGGACACATAAAGAGCAGTCACTCCGTCTTCGGGTGGCAGGTTTAAACACTTCGGCGTAGCAGCTAAACAGTCTCCTCACAGATGAGATTTTATAGGCCAAATCACGGTTCCTGGTGACGTCACAGGCCGTCATTTCAGAGAAAGATTAACTTCAGAAGAATGCCTGCTTCGACTTTGAGACCAGCGACTCCACCGTGCGTGTGATCATCTAAGCAAGGCCTTTCCCCGACACATGTCCTGTCCTCCACGCAGAGGCTGACCCTAACCCTAACCCTAACCCGATATCTTTCTAAAACGCGCAGGATCCGCCAATGACGTCATCGCTTGCGTGCAAAACGACTTTCCGGACTTTTAACAAAGTTCAGAGTTAACGATGAGATTTGTGGCCTTGTTGGGCTAGGGTGCTGCTGAGAAGGTGCCAGGGCCGCCGGGCAGCAGGTTGAAAGCCTGCTGCCTCTTTGCTCAGGGGCAGCGGCAGCGGAAGGCGAGGCTAAAGCTAGCATGTCCGGCTCCAAACACCACGTCTTACCTCAAGCAGCAGCAGTTCAGCGCGAAGTCCGGCAAACTTCTGGACGCATAATAATCCTGGCCAGGGAAGGGAAGTCTGCAGGCGGTCCTTTTTCCAGCGGCTGTCCGGGTTTTTGGAGGAGGAGCGCGGCTCGGTCCCGGCAACCAGGAGGAGGAAGGAGCGCACTTTCCTACAGTTGTTACTGTTTCCCAGGACAACTCTGAGGGAGGGGCTATTCCGAGCCCCATCAGGGGCCGAGGGGTTCCCAAAAAGCCCACTCCTGCCTTTCCAGCTCCCGGGAGCGAGCCTCACACTGATCGATCTGGTAGTTTACGATTGGAGACAACTTCAGTCGCTCCAAAGTGTTTGCAAAAGATCAGCAGGAAAGGTGGCGCTAATGTCCGCAAAAGTCTATCCACATCCGGTTGGGCTTTCAAAATAAAAGGAAATTCTTCGCCGAACCGGATGTTTAGATTGGGGAGAAACTGTTTACTTGATTATTTACTATTCTTATTTTTTTCTTATTCTTTTTATTATTGTTGCTGGTGTTGTTGTTGTTGTTATTGTTAATAATATTATTTCACCTTCTTACATTCTTCACTTTTATTAAAACCCTCTATGCCGAAATAACGTCTATCAGATTTACATTAAAAATACCACACTGGCTTTTGCAGGGATGGGAAGTGGCTCAGGTGATCAATACTCTGTCCTGTTAGTGATATAAATGTCAATGGGTTATTATCACTTAGGATAAAGTGATGCTATTGAATACTGAATATTGATCTCAAGAGACGATCTAACTTATAAGGAGTTTATTAATTCTTCTTTAACTTTTAGATTCCTTATGTTTAACTGTGTGATCCTATAGGTGTGTATGAACTAATGGGCACTAACTCAGTTGTGCCTCGTCAACCACGTCCTTGGAATTATTATTTTTTTCTTTTTTTCGGAAGGAAACCTCAAAGCATCAAAGCCCCAGGTGCTGACCAAAGACGGGTGTCATCAGGTAGCCCCCGAAAGGAAAAAGCAGGAAAGGGATTCTGTCATATGTTCACTTGCAACAGTCAGGAAACGCTGTGTGACAGAAAAAGTCCATTCCTGCAACAAGCACTGTTGCAAGCTGCAGCTCAGACATCAGCTTCCCTTTTTAGCTGAGAAGAGTTTAAATTTAAGATAGTGTTTCCGAGTAACTCAACTGTTTATTCTTAAATAAGCAGAAAATACAATTTTTGTACGTTTCAGGAAGAATAGGAACAGAAACACAGAACTCTGGTTTAAAAAGTGTGACAGCTCATCCTCAACTGCATAGAAGTCGCTCGTCCGACCACCGCCACGTCTCTGCACCTTGTGAAAGCTTTGTCTGATGTGTCTGATGATGCAAACTGTGCACAGAAAAGTCCCTGCCCCTGGGGATTCGAACCCGAAACCTTCTTGATGTGGCAGGGAGCGTGTGGACTGCGCACACGTTTGTGTGTTATTTGGGCGATGTGAGGACATCTAGTGGTGAGAAGACGGATTGCAGGAACTAAAACTGGCCCCGGTTTCCAGACTCAGGGGCTTTTCCTTGGCTGGACTTCCAGTCCACGCGATGACTAATAACAAATATATGAATAATAACTATAAAAACAAAGATTCGGTGGGGAATGTTAGCCCCAGGCCACTGTAGGAACGTGGTGGAGCAGCATTCCAATACCTACAGAAGGGTTTTTTTAACAAACAAATCGATTTAATCCACAGAAATGTACATCGTTTTAGTCTTGATTGAGTACTAAAAGGCTCATTTTACATCTAAACTATAGTAAGTATTCTTTCAAAGGGCTATTATGGGATGGCGTCCAGATTTTAGTGCTTTAGTACCTGTATATATGCTATTTATTTCCTATTCCTATTTTATTATGTGCATATAGTGTTTGTCATATTTTTATTTATCTTATTCCTCTTCCTACTCTTCCCTATTCTTCCTTTTAGATCTTTTTTTCCTGTAAATTTTCTCTAATATGCTGCTGAAACAGTGCACTTTCCCAGTTGTGGGATAAATGAACCTATATTCTATTCTATTCTATTCTATTCCTGCGGACCAGGGTGCATCACACGATCGGCGCTTGTTTTCATTCCCACTCACATGTGAAATGTTTCAGAGGCCCGGCGGGACATGGAGCCTCTTCACGTCCAACATTTTGCATTTGCTCCAACCAGAACCAGCTGAAGGTTAGCTCAGCGGCAGGTGGTATCGAAAAGAGTCAGCATTCAGCTCCCCGCTGAGCCACACTCAGACACATCACTGCAGCCTGGAGGAGGACTGGAGGGACGTGCAGGGAATGCAAAACCTGGACACGAGTGAGACAAGAGAAACAAGCGCCGCACAAAGAAGTACACAGCTGCCTTTGTGCAGCCATTAAAGAAGGTTTTGTTAGGCTGGAGGACTTGGATGGAGGGGGACTGAGGAGATAGGACCCAGAAAAGCCCAGCCTGAGTCAACACTGGGACGGAGAGACGAGAACAGAGGAGCTGTAAAAGAGGAAGAGGGCGAGAGAAGGAGCCAGAGGAATCTGATTGGGCTGAAGTGTCCTTGGAGTGGTGCTCACACTCCTGCTAGGCCGAGGACGGGTTCTCATGCTCAGCAGCGCCGCCTACGTTAGCCGGGACCATTAGCCCGAACCCTTCCTGCTCTCTTTTTCCTGCTGCCGTCTGAATCTCAACAAGCTGCCATGTTTAAATGTTGTTTTAAAGCCCCTAAATAGACCTAAAGAGGAGGTGCCGTCTGAGAACGAGGACTCATTTTAGGATTCTTGGCCACATTGTTGCCATGGCAGCAAATATTTACATTTTTAGCAGTAAGTCAGAACTCCAGGACCGGCATCACGGCCACAGGAAGCGTTTACTGTTTGGGGACACTTTCAGTGCTGGGAACGTCTTCTGGCACCTCTCCTGCCGCCAGGGGCTTGAACCAGGAACCTTCTGCTTTTCAGGCCAGGTTCCTACTGGCTGAGTTACCCCCCAGAAGAGCTGAGAGGCCTGACAAAGTACCGGTACCCTCTAGAGGTCCCTGTCTGCAGAGCTACAGGTCAGTAAATCCAGTTGATCTCATCAGCCTGGATTTAGGGTCTAAACACACACAGTAGCAATCGCTATCAGGCTCTCTCTCTCCCTCCCTATAAATATAAATAAATATTTTATAATAAATATATATATGTGTATATGTGTGTAAATGTGTAAATAAAAGAATATATATGAATGTGTAAGTATGAAAATGTGTAAATGTATGAATATGTAAAAAAGTGTGTGAAAATATAAAAAAAAA
>CAAE01014706.1:942673-985881 GCA_000180735.1 Tetraodon nigroviridis
ACGAGAGGATTTGGATGTCTAGCTACCCCAACCCACCACGCTCACTGTCCCACTTCAATCACCAAAGCCACCAGGATTAGTCCCCTCAGATCGCTCCTCTCTTGACAGGAGCATGAAACAGGCAGAACAGCCTAAAAAGAAAAAACAATCCATGGGAAGTGAATAGAAGGAGGGGCGGAGCTTGATGGTGATGGCGCCAACCCTGGCCGAGCCTCCATCGTCAGGAATCAGAGTTACCCTCTGGGTGGGTCTAGTCCTCCGTCAGCGTGGGCTTGTATCTGGCAGGACTCAGACGGAGGCTTTATTCACTCCTTCCCTACGGGCCCGTCTCTGTTGCGGTTGTTTGCACAAGCAGCTTCCGTGACGCTGCCTGTGCACCATCACACCCCTGGCCCCTCCTCCAGGGCCGGACCAACAGCAACTACAATCACACCGTGCATCAGAGGAGAACCTCTGCAGATGGAGGCGCGCGGTCACCACCCAACGGGAAGTCCAGCCTCCCAGTGACTCCTCCAGCAGCGCTCCGTGCTGATGCTGGATTATTCCCATGGAGCGCTCCCAACATGGCCTGATGCTGGTGAGACAGACCAACACCCGATTGGTGGACCAAAGGAGCGGGCGGCTCCAAGAGGGCGGGGCTTAGAGGAGGGGTTAAATGCAGACTGGTGAAGGCAGAGAACACGGAGGCTAAATTTAGCCAATGGCTCTCCTGGGGTGGAGCTAATCCTCTTTGCAGGCGAATTATCTGGCTTCGGATTAGAGAGCTTTGCTTCTACGCAAGACATCTACTCTCTGTAATGATGTCCAGCAGGGCCGTACCATCCCCCCTGGGGGGGGCAGACCAGCTGCTGTTAGGAGGGTTTACTGGTTTAACTGGTCTACACACAGTTTGGTTCCATCCGCTACTCATCCATTCATCCGTCTGACCATCCAACCACCCATCCATCCAACCATCCATTACCCATAAATCCATTTATCTGCTAATTCATCCATCCATCCATCCATCCATCCATCTATCTGCCCATCCTTGACCACTGACCTCAGCAGATGGGTCACTGTAGAGGTCAGGAGGGCCCCCACCTGTTTCTCAGTCTGGGCGGAGCCTGTGCTCACCTTTACCCCAGCCTGTTGCACTTGCAGGAGCGTACCACCCCGGTCTGGCGGCAGGGTGATTAGTTCCGGGGAACTTCCTGTAGGGATGAGCCACCCTGAGGGAGGGGTGGTGGGGGGATCGTGAGGTTGGATCTTAATCCCTCAGCCTTGGCTGCTGCACGGCCTCAGGATAAACTGGCGTGCCGGATTTGGACGTATAAAAATGCTACGTGGACATTTCATAAAAATTGTTGAAAGTCTTTTCTTCTTTTAATCACAGGAATGCCACCGCTGGTAAGGCCTTGTTCATTTTACTCCTAACCCCAACCTGAAGCCCACTGGCAGCTAAAGTAGAGTTGATGGCTCTAGACTGACTTTAATCTGACTGCATGCGTGTCCAGTGACTCCAGTGCCTGTGTCTTTACCACGTTCGGAGTGCAGCTCGTCTATAAAAACGGCAGAAGAGCCTAACTGACCTCTAAAGGTCACCGCTGGAGCCCACCTCATTGTTTCAGCTGCTCCGATCAGGCACAGAGAAAGAGCAGTTAGCTGAATCCTGGCTTGAGTGCACGGTTTTACCCTGACCACCGAGTTGACCCCGGTGGATGGCTCCCCAAAGGTCAACAATGAGTGCAGAACCAGGCTCCTCAGTCAGAGAGCTTCTTCTAAATGGCACCTCTGCTGAGGCTCACGTTGACTTGAGCGTTTCCACACCAGGGTTACTGTCACACAGCGACCTGTTTGGGCTGAAACACACAAACCAAAATCAATATGCGAAAAGAGGAGGAAGAAGAACGGAGACAGGAGGTAGAAGAGCGGATCCAGGCAGATGAACAGTTACGTAAGAGCCAGCTGTGAGCAGAGCGCAGGAACCAGCCGTTCTCCAGCACTCGCTCTCTCAAACATTCATGTACCCACTCTCCTCCGAGGCCGGAGGGCAAATATGAGGCTCGCTTCCACCTGTGATTGAAAACACGTTTCTAAAAGTGATGGATTTGGAACCTGGGTCCGGATTCCAGAATCCAGCACAGGCTTTAGTTATCTCCGTGACGTTCGTGATGAAATGATAATGGGAGGCAGTGCGGATCAAACGGGTGGGGGGACTGCAGTCTTAATCTGGATTAAATTACACTGTTTTTCATCCCGGCCCTGAACCAGAGCAGACCAAACTGGGCCAGTGGTCCAGCAGAAGAGAACCCTCACCCACATCCTTCCCTCTCCCTCTCCCTCACCCTCTCCCTCACCCTCACCCTCACCCTCACCCTCACCCTCACCCTCACCCTCACCCGCACCGTCTGGAATGAAAACAGTTCTAGCTAAAACCTGACACATTTCTGAGACAAACAAAAGATGTACTGTGCTTACATAGACCTTGACTACCACAGAGACCCAGCTGGTATGGCCTACTAACCAGTTGGTAAGTGTCACTAACCAGTTAGTAAGTGTTACTAACCAGTTGGTATGGCCTACCAACCAGTTGGTAAGTGTTACTAACCAGTTGGTAAGTGTTACTAACCAGCTGGTATGCTCTACTAACCAGCTGGTATGTGTTACTAACCAGCTGGTATGGCCTACTAACCAGTTGGTAAGTGTTACTAACCAGCTGGTATGGCCTACTAACCAGTTGGTAAGTGTTACTAACCAGCTGGTATGGCCTACTAACCAGTTGGTGTTACTAACCAGTTGGTAAGTGTTACTAACCAGTTGGTATGGCCTACTAACCAGTTGGTAAGTGATACTAACCAGCTGGTATGTGTTACTAACCAGTTGGTAAGTGTTACTAACCAGCTGGTATGGCCTACTAACCAGTTGGTAAGTGTTAATAACCAGCTGGTATGGCCTACTAACCTGCTGGTAAGTGTTACTAACCAGTTGGTAAGTGTTACTAACCAGCTGGTATGGCCTACTAACCAGTTGGTGTTACTAACCAGCTGGTATGGCCTACTAACCAGCTGGTATGGCCTACTAACCAGCTGGTAAGTGTTACTAACCAGTTGGTAAGTGTTACTAACCAGCTGGTAAGTGTTACTAACCAGCTGGTATGGCCTACTAACCAGTTGGTAAGTGTTACTAACAGTTGGTAAGTGTGACTAACCAGGTGGTATGGCCTACTAACCAGCTGGTAAGTGTTACTAACCAGTTGGTAAGTGTTACTAACCAGCTGGTATGGCCTACTAACCAGCTGGTAAGTGTTACTAACCAGTTGGTAAGTGTTACTAACCAGCTGGTATGGCCTACTAACCAGCTGGTAAGTGTTACTAACCAGTTGGTAAGTGTTACTAACCAGCTGGTATGGCCTACTAACCAGTTGGTAAGTGTTACTAACCAGCTGGTATGGCCTACTAACCAGTTGGTAAGTGTTACTAACCAGTTGGTAAGTGTTACTAACCAGCTGGTATGGCCTACTAACCAGTTGGTAAGTGTTACTAACCAGCTGGTATGGCCTACTAACCAGTTGGTAAGTGTTACTAACCAGTTGGTAAGTGCTACTAACCAGGAATCGTAGAAGATCTTGTGTCTGGCGTTCACCTCCACACTTTCTGTGGCTGCCATAAATCAGTCCTCTTCCTCCAGGCTGCTATAATGTGCTTTAGCTGCAAATCAAAATACAGGCTCCTAATCTTTGATGGATCAGACCTCCAGAGCGGCAGCGAGTTGGTTCTAAATGTTTCTACATCAGGAAAATATATTAAACTGCGTTTGTTCAGTGTGGTTTTCCAGACACACTCGTTTGTATGATTGCAAACTCACAGCTGCTGCAGCTACTATGCTAACATCAATTACCACAATAGTTGCTAAGGATTAGCAAACATCCCACTGCTTCACTAGCTCTTCTACTCTTTCGCTGCCACTTGGTTGTCTAAAAACTAAAAGGAAATGCCAGTCTGGCCTCTTTTAATGGTGTAACGTGTCCTCTAGCATTACAGCTGTGAAGCCATATATCGTGTTTTCATCCAGTTGGTTGTTGCTTCATTTCCTGGTTTCCTTGGTTAAACTCTGGGCGGCTGGTTGCTGTAGGTTGGAAGTGTCCCTGTCTGCTGTGTGATGCATCAAAATGGCGTCTGACCGTTTGAGTGGTGAGATTATCTGAGAGAACGGCAGATTTTTTTCCTGCCTAATCACATTCAGCTAGAAAGCTCAGCGTTCGCTCAGCGTTCGCTCAGCGTTCCCCGCGCTGCATCGCTGATATGGAGCACACAGTGGTAGTGAATAAAAAACAGCCTGGTGTCCCCTGGCCCTGCAGGTTTGCAGCCAGTCTCAAACAGCCTGTGAATGTCTGCTTACTGACTGTTTGTGTTGTTTCAGGTTCAGCATGCAGAGCTGTGTGAATGAAAGCGGGCAACACTAGTGTTTCACTTGAGCTGCTGAGGACTGGGCCAGGCAGCACCCTTGGGACGCCTGGAGTCCACAAGTCGGACGTGACGCAAAGTGACTCGGGGTGACTTTGGAAGATTATGCTACTGCAGCTGAGGGCTTGAGCTTGCTCAGAGTACGACAGCTAGAAGGAAGAGTCCCGATCCCTACCCACTCAGCAGGAGCCATGGACGACCCCTATCAGAACAACGTCAACCAGCAAATGGGTGGGGAGTACACCTACACCCAAGATGGAGGACAGGATGGATACCCTTACCAGACGGACTACCCCCCACAGGATGAGGATGCTGCTAGCGATGCCACCGAGGGCGCAGATGAAGACAATCAGATGTACGAGGGCGAGTACCAGGGCATCCCCCACCCAGATGAGATCAAGGAGGCACGGAGGGCAGCGCGCATAGAGGCCAGGAGGAAAGCCCGGATGGCCGCCCAGCAGGAGGAGGAGGAGGAGGAGAACTTGGCAGAGCAGTACGAGACCATCATGGAGGACTGTGGCCACGGGCGCTTCCAGTGGATGCTGTTCTTTGTGCTGGGCCTGGCGCTGATGGCCGACGGTGTGGACGGCTTTGTGGTGGGCTTCGTCATGCCCAGTGCTGAGAAGGACATGTGCATCTCCAACTCTGACAAAGGCCTGTTGGGTAAGAAAGACAACAAAGAAACCTGCTTAAAGTTTAGCAAGTTGCCTCCACATATAGCTAAATCCTGAGCCAGAGCAGACAAGAAACCAGGAGGGGTCAATTTGTATGCAGCATGAGGCGACGTCCCTGGAAACAGCGCAAATCGCTGACAAAACTGCAAATGGATGCCCCCACCTTATTTCCCAGAAATCGCGTGAAGCCGGGTGATGAGGCAGATTGCACACCACTCATTTCATCCTAAAAACAGGCTCCTGGGATGAGGCAGTGCAGGAGATTGATGAGGAAAGTTGTGGAGATGGTAGCAGCGTGAGCTCGGAGGCCACGGCTGGGCTGCCAGACACACCTCAGGTATCTGCCAGCCTCTGGTGGTGGAAGGGAGACCTGGCCAGAATGACCTCCCAGCGTCTGCGTAGAGCAAGGTTAGAGGTTAGAGGTCAGGGGTCAGGGTTGGGGGTTAGATATCGGATCTCAAACCATCTCACTGAAATGAGCAGACGGTGGCTTCAGTATCTCTGATGGGACTTTTGTAGGTGAATCTATCAGGTGAAAATTTTGGGGTATCAGAGAAGAAGTGGAGAAAAGTGCTGGCCAGTTGTTCAGCATCAGTGTGTGTCTACACACACACACACTCACACCTGTGAGGCTGATCCAGCTGAAGGTCCAAGCTGCTCCCCCCAGAACTATGAAAGAACCCAGAGGTACGAGCAGCCACCTCTGTGTTGATGAGGCATTAGCATGTTAGCTTGTGTATTCAGCAATGACATACCCCCTCGGCTGTAACAACATCTCAGAACAGAAGGGAAGTACTCCCATTTTATTTCTGAAACACCTGAGAACTCAAGAAAGTTCCTTCAGTGATGTCGTTGTGTATGAAGATATAAGAGCTTCCTCCGACATACCAGAGTTCCAGCTGCATGATTGCTTTTTTCCTGCTGCAAGAAAACAGGATTCTTTCTTCTCCAGGGATTGGCTGAGCCCAGGGGCAGTTTACCGCTGGACAGGAGCTTTGCAGGGCTGATCCTTAGCGTCCTCCTGAAGGACAGGTGTTCCAATCACCAGGCCTTCCTGTCGATTCATCTTTTTTTCCCGTCTAAGACATGTTGACGGCCTGAGTCTAGCGGTGATGCAGGCTGACTCTGCCTGCTGGAGCTCTGATCCGTCTCCGCTTGAATGAGCTAGGGAGGAGCATCTCGACGTGTGGAGCACTCATGGAACACCTAATCCACCCGGAGGCCTCACACATGCTGTTAAGCTCCTTAGTCCCGCTGGAATTAGAGCTGTGTGTAGTAAAACACACAGGTGGGCCGGTGGGAGGGGCTTCCACAGAACGGCTGCCCCAGGTACGGTAGTTCAGTGCTGTGCCCGGGGTCAGGGAGCGGAGGCACGGGTGTGGTGATCTGCTCCTGGGTGCTGATGGAGCCCCACCCTCCTCCTCCTGCCTGGACCTGCTGCTGCAGCGTAGCACCGATTCGCTGCTGCTAAAGATGTGCACGCTAACGTGTGCGGGAGCGGAGAGAGGGGCTGAAAATGCTGGAAGTGATGCAGTCTGTCACCGTGATCTTTATTTCTCGGTTTTTCCTGAAATCATCTCACAAATGTTATTCTGCACACGTGTGTGAGCTGCATCTCTTCATCCGGGAGAAAGTCTTCATCCTGTCCTCTGAGCGTTCCCAGCAGGGGGATGGCGCCCCCCGGTGGGCGCCGGGGTTGCGTCTGCAGCTGATCTGCAGTCTGCTGAGCTGCGTGTGTCTGTGTCTCTGCAGGTCTGCTGGTGTACGTGGCCATGATGGTGGGGGCGTTGGTGTGGGGGGGCCTGTGTGATAAGATGGGCAGGAGGAAGTGTCTGATCTACGTTCTCACCATCGACCTGCTCTTCTCCTTCCTCTCCTGCTTCGCTCAGGGCTACGGGTTCTTCCTCTTCTTCAGGTTCTGCTCCGGCTTTGGGTGAGACTCGGAAGTAAAATAAATTATTCCTCACAGAGGAGGTAAAGAAATGGTTCAGAGGGAAGCACAGCAGGACGAAAGATGCAGAGTCTTTGATATTCTCCATGCTAAAGGTCAAAATGAAAGGCTTTCCGATCAGCCGGCTGCTGGCAGCAGACTGTCGTCCAGAGACGTTTTCTTTTTCTCCCCACTGGAGCAAAAACAAGAAATTCAATCAGAATTATGAAATAAGACTCAAAAAAACCACAGAGCAGATTCCACATTTAAGATTCTTATGGAAAACAATCAACTACCAGTGGTAACTAACACTGTCATCAATACACCTTACACACACACACACACACACACACACACCCGTTACTTGTCTAAAGCAGCTCGTGACCCCATCAGGAAGCTGTTTTGTGTTATTGTTATTACTATTCCTGAATTGTGGGATTATTATTTATTTTTTCCTCCGCTCCAGGATCGGCGGCGCCATCCCGATCGTGTACACCTACTTCACCGAGTTCCTGCAGATGGACAAACGAGGGGAACACCTGAGCTGGCTCTGCATGTTTTGGATGCTGGGGGGTCTGTACGCCTCCTTCACAGCCTGGGGCATCATCCCTCACTACGGTAACACACAGCACACCTCAGGCTCCGCCTCCGCCTTGGCCCACATCTGACACACGCTTTACTCACGGCCTCAGGTTGGGGCTTCGCCATCGGCACCGAGTTTCAGATGCACAGCTGGAGGTTGTTCATCCTGGTGTGCCTCCTCCCGGCGCTGGCTGCACTGGTCGGGGTGGTCTTCATGCCGGAGAGCCCTCGTTTCCTGCTGGAGGTCAGACCCGCTGATCACAGCACAGAAAGGTTTCTGTCCGAGTTCAGCCTGCAGATCACTGCTGTAACGGCTGGCTGTGATTGGTCAAGGATGACGAGTCAGGACCCCCTGCTGAGGCCTGTCCTGGTGCAGGACACACTCGCATGTCTGACCACGCGGGGTCTTGTGTTTGTATGGTACAGTCAGGCTTCATCCTGAGGAAGAACACACCCCTTTGATCATGTGACAGGAAGCGTAGCCTGGGGAAACGCTGCTGCTCACCAGCCTCCTGAAATCTGCGTCTGTTTTTTTCTAGAACGCGCGACATGATGAGGCCTGGATGATCCTGAGACAGGTGCATGACACCAACTGGAAGGCCAAGGGAGAACCAGAGAGGGTCTTCACCGTAAGACGCCGTCACCATGGAAACTGCAAACATGTTTTATACAGTCAGAAATGAAATGGTTTTCACGTGTGCGGATCCAAAGGCTCCTTGAGTTTTTGGTTTTTGCTGTGTTCAAATCAGGAGCTGAAACCGAATGTTTCTGTCTTTTTGTGAAGGTGACCCACATTAACACTCCTAAAACTCAGGAGGACGAGTTCATAGAGATCCAGAGTGACACCGGAACAGCCTTCCAGCGCTGGAGCGTCCGGCACATGACCATGCTGCAGCAGGTCTGCACGTCTCTGGAGCACACCAGAGAGGCTTGATCGTGTGGTTTTCACCGTCTGTCTGTCTGTCCGTCCGTCTGTCCTCCCCGCAGGTGATGGCCAACGTGATGTCCCTGTCGGCCCCGGATCTCAGGCTGCAGGGCCTCTTCCTGGTCATCGTCTGGTTCTGCTTGGCCTTCAGGTCTGCTGCTGCACTTTTATCTGCTTTTAGAAACGACAAGGAAGCATTAGCTGGCAGTGAGTTGGTGGAGAGGGGCGGTAACACCTTGTGCGTGCTCTGGTGTGACCCAGTTACCACGGCCTGGGCGTCTGGTTCCCTGACATGATCAAGTACATGCAGTTTGAGGAGTACGAGTCCAAGGTGAGGACGTTCCACCGAGAGCGCGTGGAACGCTTCCACTTCAACTTCTCTCTGGTCAATCAGATCCACCGCGAGGGGGAGTACATCCACGACAAGTGTGTTTCCGGAGCTGCGTCACACTCCACTCACCCACGTGACGCTTCTCACATTGTTCTTTTGCTCTCGCTCAGGTTTGCAAGTATTGAGATGAAGTCTGTCAAGTTTGAGAATTCGCTGTTCGAAAACTGCTACTTTGAAGACATCAAGTCAACCAACACCTTTTTTGAAAACTGCACTATCAAAAACACCATCTTTTACAACACAGGTACCATATCCTGGCATTAGCATAGCATTAGCAGAGCATTAGCACTGATGCTGTGCTTCTGCTCGTCGCAGACCTCTGGCAGGAGAAGTTCAAGAACTGCCAGATGGAGAACACCACCTTCCTGCACCCAAAGAAAGGCTGCCATCTGAACTTTGAGGAGGAGAACGACATCGTCATCTACATGGTCAGCTTCCTGGGCAGCTTGGCCGTGTTGCCCGGCAACATCATCTCAGCCCTGTTCATGGATAAGATCGGCAGGATCCGAATCATTGGTGAGCAGCAGCGGAGCTCAGGTTGGACCTGCTGGGATCCAGCGTGGCCTCAGCTCTCCTCTCCTTCTAGGTGCCTCCATGTTGGTGTCGTCCGCCTGCACCTTCCTGCTGCTGCTGAGTTTCAGCCAAGGAGCTGTGATCTGCTGGCAGTGCCTCTTCTACGGCGCCAGTGTGGCGGCCTGGAACGGCCTGGAGGTCATCTCTGTGGAACTCTACCCTTCCTCAAGGAGGTACAGTCCCGAACATCTCACCCTTCTTTACTCACCATCTATGGAGAGCTCAGAATCATCAACAAGTATCGACTCTGAAACCGTCTCGACCTAAATGTTGCGGTTTAGTTATCCTAAATGGTCCGTCTCTCATCTCTGTGTCTGGCTGCTGCAGAGGGACCGCGTTCGGCATCCTGAATGGGATCTGCAAATTTGCCGCCATCATCGCCAGCTTCGTCTTTGCGGCCTTCATCGGCATCACGAAGATCATCCCCATCTTCTTGGCCTTCGCGGCCCTCGTCTGCGGAGGTCTGGTAGCACTAAAGCTGCCTGAAACCCGGGAGAAAATCCTTTCCTAGAGAAAACTGACACAAAAGACGAAAGATCGGGGCCACGCTACGCTAACGAGTCACCACGGCTACATCGCTAAAAAAGCAAGCGTGGTTGCCTCCGTGAACCTGCGGTTGCTCCTCTGGAAGCTCCCTGGCTGACCAGCACCTCTGTCACAATGATTACTGTTGTTAACCCTGTCTGTCCTCCATACACACGCACACACGCACACACGCACACACACACACAGTAGGAGTTTGTTTTCTATGACGTCTGTGTCTGAAAGTCGCTGTGGTAGATGTTTGTTGTTGAGTTCATCCACAGTTGCAGATAAAACTTTGACCTTTGACCTGAGCAAGTCCCAGCCGGAGCTCGGCTCAGCTGCTGGTCCTCTTGTCTTCTTTCTCTAACATCTGTCCTGTGTGTAGTCGTCTGTCGTTCTTGTGCTTGGCTGTTGTCTCCACACCTTCGCCTGTGTGGAGCACCTCTTAATGGTAGGAGTTTGTTTGTGTTGACCTGGAGTCGGGCCTGAGCGGCTGAACTTCCTCCTCTGTCCTCCTGAGACTGTGTGTTTGTCGTTGTGGTGTCGGTGATGACGTAGCGTCAGTCGGAACCGTGATGGACGGAGGAGGAGTCCTGTTGTCTGATCAACAGAAGGAAGCAGGTGGAGATGTTCCATGTGATGCTCCTGTCTCTCTGTTTTGAGGAAGAATGTTTTTGTGAACCTGCTGAGTGTTTCTTTGGTACGTGTGTGTTCCTGGTGTGTCTGGGCTCTGTCAGTTGTATGGAACGATCTCTGTTGTACATATTATAGACCTGTGTATATTTGTTCTAAACATAGTGTTTCCGTCATGGCTTGAGGACACTGAGGGCTGATGATCCACTTTCCTGAAAACTAGATGACACGAAGATATTAAACACGTCCTGAACTTTGAATCCTGGGAAATATCCGACTCTGTTTCTTGTCAGACACAACACACACACACACACAGATAATAGAGATTAGTGTAAGGAAGCCTCAGCGACGTGGCGCAGACCCCAGGATGCTGGAGGAGACACCGTCCATCTGATTTGATGTTGGATGTTATTCCAGACAGGTGCTGCTGCTGGTTGCCGTGAAACCCTCAGAGGCAGCAGCCAGTCCAGTTACCCCTCCAGGCCAGACTATACCCCTCCAGGAGGGACTATACCCCTCCAGGCCAGACTATACCCCTCCAGGAGGGACTATACCCCTCCAGGAGTGACTATACCCCTCCAGGCCAGACTATACCCCTCCAGGAGGGACTATACCCCTCCAGGCCAGACTATACCCCTCCAGGAGGGACTATACCCCTCCAGGCCAGACTATACCCCTCCAGGAGGGACTATACCCCTCCAGGCCAGACTATACCCCTCCAGGAGGGACTATACCCCTCCAGGCTCCTGCGTAGCCACCATGCAGTAACCTTCTCCTGCTGACCGGCACCAGCGCTGCATCATCGAAACGCCGGCCTGGTCAACCAGGATGGCTGCGTCCTGCTCCTGCAGGGTGACATTCAGGGTTCAGTTCACCCTGAAACAGGAAAATGGTTGGTTACCAAGAGTAACGCTGAAACTACCCCCTCCCTTCTCTTCTGTCAAGGGTCAGGGTAGGAGTCTGAGGTCTTGGTTACTCTAAATAATCTTTAGGTGTGATAATAAACATAATAATATGAAGAAAAATGATGGTATGTTAGATTTTGTTTATATAGGAGGATGTTGTGATTTGTAGGGTACAAAAAGCTGTTTCCATGGTAATGACTGTTCAATCGAGCAAAGTGAGGACATTTTAGGAAAGCGAGAACATTTGGCTGGTCCTCACATCTTCAGGGGTCTGTTTGAGGGTTCAGACATGGCTTAGAACAGGATTCAGGTCAGGGTTGTAAGAGGCTTGGTTATACGTTATGACTATGAAAGATAGAAGTACAAGCATAAATGTGTGTGTGTGTGTGTGTGTGTGTGTGTGTGTGTGTGCCAGAGAGAGAAGGGGGAGCTTGTAAAAACAAGGCAGCAAACATGTGTGAGTGGTCCTGGTGGTGGGCGGGTGTATTTACTCTAACTGAGGTGTGAAGAAACCCTCATCTGTCCGACTAGAGGTCAACCTGCAGGACAGTGAAGGCATCGTCTCTGCAACCTGGATCAGCGCTGACCAGCTTGACCCGAGCGGATCTGCTTGGGGCCATCTAGGACAGTGGACCCAGCCGAAGGTTAGGCCCAGGGTCAGTGCAAGGGTTCGGGTTAGGGTCAGGGTTAGGTTCCTGAGAGGTCACTCTGACAATTAGAGGGAAATTTACTGTCCACCTTCGGGTGACCCCAGTGTTGTAGCAGTGTTTCACACCTCAGGTGCAGAATGTGCCCGGCGGGGCGCACCCCCATCTGGACGCCCCCACCCCAGCCTGCTGTGTCATCTCTTTGTGTTTCACACCCGTCCAAAGTTTAAACTCTGGTCAGTGACAGAACATGGCTGAACCAGCAGACTGTGGTTAGTATATTTCTCTTATTTTGGTTGAATCGCCCTCGTCTGGGTGGAGCCGAAGCCGTTCTGTGGCCAGACTCCTTCTTTATGCTCTGCTTCCTGGGCCCAGAGGAGCCAGGTTGCTGGTTGCAGTCCCAGAGAAGGGAAGGAGGACAGCCCGAGAAGAACCTGGACTATTCTGAACCCTCCTGAGATGATCCCAGGTGGACCACGGTGGGATCACCAGAGGAGTCCTTGAATGTGCTCTGCCTTATTTCTTCGTGTCATCCTCTCTCCTTTGACTGGTTGCCAGCAGCACTTCCCCACAGGAATCTTCTGATCGCCATCCTGGTGGGTTCCTGGGGGTCACGGCGGGGTTGATGGACAGGCAGGTGGCAACCAGCCCAGCCTGGAGCTCGCTGTGGGCGTAAGTGCACCCGGAGGTGCCAAACTCCCAGCCCTGCTCCCACAACCTCACCTTGTTCAGGACAGCGTGACTCCAGGGTGGGTTCAGGCCCAGTTCAGCTGGGCCCCCAGCCTGACCACCACAGCCATGTGACCAGCAGCCTCCTCAACACCAGCAGCTTCGTGACTCCAGCGAGTCGTTTACAGCTTGAGCAGAGCAGGTCTCAGCAGGGTTAAGGTTAGGGCCTGCGTCCCAGATCCGAGCTGGTCCCAGTTCTGAAGGCCGGCCGGAGGTTTTGAAATCCCCTGTTAAAGCAAACGTGTGTCAATGAGCCACTGAATTAATGCTTTGATGCAGCTTTGATGGAAAACTGGGGAAAAACTGGTCTCTTTCAGTGTTGGTGCTTCTCACCGCTGAGGCGTGAAGTCACACCTCCGTCAGTTCTCAGCAGTGTGAAGGCATCACACCTCCGCTTTGACCAGATAATGCAGGTCATTAGGCTCCAGCTAATCCATGTGGCTCTGGACTGGTGATGCTGGTGAGAAGTGCTGGGATATTAGAGGCTGATAACAGCAGCCTGTTAGGCTGGACTGGGAGGGGAAGAATCAGCAGAAGCCTCCTCAAAGGCCACGGATCCATCTCCTCAGGAGAGCCACACCTCAGCTGATCAGAGCTCAAGCCTCTGGGTCCTCCTGGGTCTGTCCCACATGCTGCCTTCATCCCTTTTCTGAAATCTTCTGGACTCTTTTAGGAAACAGCCCATCCAGACTTTCACTGCAGGGTCTTTTATCTGTTCAGCTGGGAAACAAGTTGCCTAATTGGGTTTTAAACGTAGACGTCGGTCACCAACCACACTGCTGGTCCAGTTTGTTGGTGAGAGAAAGCAAATCTCGCTCCTTCCACACATGCAAAATGCATCTGCGCTTGGAGCTGCTGGAGAGCATGAGAACCCGCAAAGAAAAAAGAAAAAAGTTGTTTATTGGTTTGAGCAGGAGTCAAAATTTACACTTCCACTCCTGTCGCTCAAGTTTTCCCAGACAGAGAAGACAGAGGCACTGGTGTACACCGGGAGAGGGAGAGAGAGAAGGAGGGAGGGAGAGAGGGAGGGAGAGAGACCGACTGACAGTGATGGTTGGTGAGGATCTGTGGAGGTGTCACTTCGCACCTCTGCTCGCCTGCCCTGGACATATAAACCAGTGCAGCGGATCTGAGCGGCAGTCACAGCTTCCCAGTCCTCCCAGTAAGACCAGCGACTTCCTCCACACAACATGGATACCTCCTCGGTGCCGCTGCACAGCTACGGCCTGCAGTGCCGGTGGTGCTGCACCGACTCGGACATGTCCAGCATCTCTTCCACGGAGACCCTGTCCCCTGTTCCTTCTCTGGACTCCAGCCTGTCCCCGTCCTACCAGCAGCCGTCCCAGTCCACTCCTCCGCTCAGGACGCCCAAGTCCTCACCCTGCTCCCTGTCCAGGCAAGGCCGGAGGGCCGGAAAAGCCGCTCGGATCCGAAGCAAACAGCGAGAGAGCGCCAGCGAGAAGGAGAAGCTGCGAATGAGGGATCTGACCAAGGCTCTGCATCACCTCCGGTCCTTCCTGCCTCCATCTGTGGTCCCGGCCGGACAGAACCTGACCAAGATCGAGACCCTGCGTCTCACCATCCGCTACATCTCCCACCTTTCAGCCCAGCTGGGCCTCAACGAGGAGGTGCTGTTTCAGCGGAGGGAGCAGAGGCACCGCTCAGCCGCCCACGGCTCCTCGACAGGCATCCTCAGCTACCTCCAGCACCGCTCTGTGATTGGCCAGGAGGCCCAGCTGCCCAAGCAGAGCCCCAACCCGGGCCTGGAGCAGAGTCCCAGCCAGAACCCTGCCCTCCATGCTGAGAGCTGTAGTTTTGGAGCGCACCAGTTCGCGGCCGCTCCTGCGGAGGACCTGAGCCTGGACGCCATCCTGCACGCGCCGCCAGACACTCAAGCGTCCTGCCAGGTAAGCCTGGGCTCGGCCTCGTTCTTCAGAGCGCTCTGGCCTCTTTGGAGAGCAGAGATGAACGTGTGCTGACCAAAAGAACGGATGGTTCTCCTCAAACAGATGTGCGGCCCAGGGTTCTGCAGGCCGCTGGTTCCCAGAGAGTACTGGGCTTGAAGACGGCGCCGCCTCCTCCGCCACGCCTCCATCACACCACTACGCTTCCTCCGACAGGCTCACTGTGAAAGGAGTAATTTATTGAAACTGGAAAGCTTTGTCTACATTTATTTATTTCCTACTGTGAAATTAACCTGTAAATATAAGTCCAATATTTTTATATGCTTTATAAGCTATTTAAAATAAAATATTAAAGCTATGGTCTTTTGTGTCATTCAAAGGCTCTCTGTTGCAAATGTATTGCTTTAGTTAGGGTTGTGTGTGTGTGTGTGTGTGTGTGTGTGTGTGTGTGTGTGTGTGTGTGTGTGTGTTCCTGTACTTGCCTGTTTGCAGGTTTTAGGGTTGGGCTTAGAACCGGGTCCAGGTCAGGCTCTGGGGTAGGGTCTCTGGTAGGCTCAGGGGCTGGGTAATACATTATGCCTATGAAAGTCCTCACAAAGATAGTAGTACAATGAGGGGTGTGGGGGCCCCCTGCTGGTCATGCAGCCAACCTGCCAGCTGAGCCTGGACGATCTTCAGACAGACTTTGGACGTGGGCGTAAACCTCGGCTGCAGGGACGCCTCGTGGTTCCCCTTCAGCCGACCTCGGGTAACAATAATTCCACTTTCTGTGACCTACATGTGTGTGTGTGTGTGTGTGTGTGTGCGTGTATGTCGGGGGGGGGGGTTCACCTGCAGTCTGCACATTCCTGCTGCCGTTGGTGCACGCGTGCTGTGTGTTCCTCTGATCTCGTGTGTGTGTTAGACTGAAGCTCCACACTGGGGGAATCCCAGTGCTGGTCACCGTCTCCGGAGGGACACCAGGCTCCATCCAGAACCTCCGTCAGCCACAAACCTTCCTGCCTCCCCCAGGAGGGAAGAGGAGCGTCAACCTGGAGCTGGGCCGCTGCTGGCAGAGGTCACCTGCTGTATTTAGTGTATGTGTGTTAATGGGCCTCTGCAAACAGCGAAGAGCCTTGGCACCGCTGAGTCTAGACTCAGGCCTTCCTCCTCTCACCTGCAGCCCCTAATTACCCACCACAGCCATGAGAGGGGCTTTAATATTCATGGAGGGGGGAGGATGTGCACAGTGGGCTGGAGAATTAGTCCCCCGTGTTTAGTTTGCCGCAGACATGCTCTTCATTTGAAATGCTAACACAGAGCGTAATACACTGACTTCGGTCTTTAATCAGAGGAAAGCTAATGAAGTCTGCAGGCTGGAAGGCTGGGATGAAAGGGTTAGCGCCGCTCTGCTGATTATTCACTCATTCCATGTGAGTAAACACGGAGCAAGCTAATGTGGATGAACCCCAGCAGCACCTCTCTGTCGTCAGCCTGGAGGGAAAATCACCAATCAATTAAAGGTCCACTGAAAGCAAAAGCAGGGTTAATAAAGACTATAAACATTTATACGACTGCATCTTCAGTTCCCCACTGATGCTTGGCAGGTGGGGTATTCTGGCTGTTTTAAAAGCCAGATGTTCCAGATTATAAAAACAAAGTTGCTTTTTAATAATTTACTGGTGAGTTAAAACTCCAAAATAAATCCAAAATGTTCAGCTGAGTTTATGTTTTAAGAGGTCATTTGATTCTGAACATCTGAATTCAGGGACGACAGGAGACCTTTCAAGGCTCCTCCGAAGGGAGCACCAGCAGCCTCTCTGAGCGTGCTCGGATGGAAACCCCATCTTCATCCCTCCTTTACAACAGGACCTGCGGGACCCTTCACACGTGCGCCTCTGCGGTGACACGTCAGGGGTCAAATGTGACGCGGCGGTCTGTGGGAACCCTGCGGAAGCCTGAGCTCCACCGTCCACAGCTGACGGAGCAGACCCGATGAGCTGGCAGAGACGGAGCATCGCCTGACCCCGGCTCAGGGGTCCAGTCCCGCTCAGGTGGGATCCCCCCGCCAGGTTCGAGTGAAGGAACGTTCAGGATGCTCCCACCATCAGACAAACCTCAGAGCATCCAGGCTGCAGCTGCTGGGGGCTGCAGCCTGGATGGGGTTGCAGCTGCCCGCCCAGGGTTGGACTGCTGTCCAAACAGGACGAGGTGTGACGTGGTGACACCTCCCAGCTTCCCGGCACACTTCACCTCTCTGGTCACAGACACGCTCCTGCTTCACTCCTGCCCCAGACATCTGAGATTGGGGCAGAAATATGGTGTCTTGTTGTGTTTCCAGCACACACACACACACACACACACACGCACACACACACATGCTGAAGTGAGGCAGGCCCACGTCCAGGCCGTCGGGCTGTCGTTTCCCAGGCAACAGCAGCAGTGTTTGGTGTGAACTCCTGTGTCACACCTGGTCCGGGACCTGTCCTGCTTCCCATGAGACCCCCTGCTTTAGGTGTCAGCCTGGTTCCTGGAGCTTCTGGAGGCCAGAGGCGGCTGCCGGAGGTGCAAGCTCACACCTCCCAGCTCTTAAATGGAGCAGGCTCCCTGCTCCTCCTCATTCTCCCTGCCTCAGCCCAAGCAGACAGCAGCGATGGACCTCCAGCTCCAGGACAGCCCTCTGCTCTTTGATTGCGAGTCCCTGCTGGACGAGTCCTACCAGCACGTGGTCTTTGATCCAGCCGTGGACCCTGGATACTTCAGCGCCGGCAGCTGCTCATCTCCCACTTCCTCTGTGGACTCCTTCAGCTTCTCCCCAACGTCCCTCCAGGCTGCTGGAGCTGAGCAAACTCCTCTGGACCGCCTCCTCTTCAGCAGCCCTGGTGCATCCGGTCGCAGCCGTGAGCCACACAGCCTGCAGTCCTGCACGTCCTCCAGCTCCAGCAGCAGGAGGTCCAGGTCCAAGTACCCAGGCAAGAAGCGGCAGACAGCCAGTGAGAGAGAGAAGCTTCGGATGAGGGATCTGACCAAAGCCCTGCACCACCTCAGGACCCACCTGCCGCCCTCGGTGGCTCCACCCGGTCAGACTCTGACCAAGATCGAGACCCTGCGCCTCACCATCCGCTACGTGGCCCACCTGTGGGCTCAGCTGGGCCTCACCGAGGAGGTTCTGGAGCAGAGACGTTCCTGCGGGTGGCCCCAGAGCCTGAGCCAGGTCCAGCCGACAGAGCGTGGCGCCATGAGCAGCGCCCGCCTGCGCCACCTGCAGCCCCCACCTCAGGTGTGTTCAGGCCAGGTTCTGGCAGAGGAGTCGTTTCCGCACTGCTGTTTGCAGAGCTTCTAACCAGAATGCGTCTGTGTCCACAGGTCTGCTCCAGTTTCCCCAGTGGGCAGTACTGGTTCCCACAGCAGCAGCAGGAGGAGGTGGAGGTGGAGGCCTGGGCATTCTCCCACCTCTGAGACGCCCCCGCCCAGATTATTCATTGCAACAATGAACCCTCAGCAAAACCGACAGATATTTGTTATTTTTAACAAGACATGCTTGTGTGTGTGTGTGTGTGTGTGTGTGTGTGTGTGTGTGTGTGTGTGTGTGTGTGTGTGTGTGTGTGTGTGTGTGCGATCTGTATATTTATTGTGCTTTTGCTATGTGGTTGAAATTAAAAGCTATTTATGAAGATTTCAACTGCTGCCTTCTTGTGGATTCTCCTCTGGTGCAAGTTCAGTGCAGTAAAAGCAGATGTGCCTGCAGCTCCTCACACCAGCGTTGCGCTGCTGCAGGCAGCACCTCCTCCAGAGGGATGCCCCCTGCTGAGAGGAGTGGCAGCTGAAGCTGGCCCAGCTCCTCACACCCTCACGCTGGCGGAGGGATCTGCAGACAGGTGTAACATGAAAACAATCAGCTTTTTCCATTTCAAACGGTGGCGGGACACATAAAGGTGGGTACAAAACTTTAATCTTTGTTGTTAAAACAATATTGACAGGTAAAAAGTTCAGATAAACTGGTGGATAGAATTAAAATAGATCGTTTCTTTCAAAAATAAATTTTGTATAAAACGGCCGCTCAGATAAAGGCCTAATCGATCGAAGATCCGACTCTGGATGCTTCTAGTGGGAACCTGAGGAAACCTCCCTGCTGAACCAGTCCACCACCTGCTCCTTGTTCAGGCTGACCCACTTCATGTTGGTCCGGACTCTCTCCAGCGCCAGATCCACACTCAGCTCCTTCGCCTGCTCCTCTTTGAACTGGAGCAACTGGATGGGGTCAAGGGGTCGAACATTAGCCAGGCTAGCCGGTTTTGCCAGGGAAAGAGCTGATCTTTTGAATCACAGGTTACCTGCTGGTACTCGAACTGGCTTGAGAATCCCGCGGTCATTCCGCTGATCAGTGTCGTCAGCCCACCACTAAAGCTAAAGAAGAGGCCAGAGCAAAAGGTCGGGCAAAGTCACCGACTTGCTGACCAATCCAGACAGCTGCCAGCGATCCGGCCCAAGGCCTCCGCCTCAGAGACACTCACTACGCTGTGATGGCGTCCCACTCGGCTCGGACAAAATTCCACGCCAGGGGCTGGCCCACGGCGTTGTTGCTGATTAGCATGATGGTGGCGAGGGCGTCCTGCTTGGGGATCTTGTCTGGGTCCAGGCAGTAGTGCAGGTACCTGCAGCACAGACGCGTGAGGACAGGAGCGAGCGGGGAGGACCCGGCTGGAGCTCAGCCTCACGGACCTGTTGAGCAGCCAGGGCCTCTGGGTGCAGGACAGGCTGTGCAGGAGCTTCTCCGCCTCCGAGGCCAGGCTGGAGTTCTGGAACATGGACCAAGCAAAGTCCCACTCCTCCGCCCCTCCTGATGCGATGGCGTTGCAGTAGACCGTGGACTTCAGGTTGAGGCTGATCCTGGAACCGTTGAGAACTGCATTAACGACTGGAGATGCAGGAAAGTCTGAAGACGAGAGCTTCGTGGGAGCGTGTGGAATACGTGTTGTTATCGGGGTTTCTCATCCACTCCCTGAACCAGCCAGTGGTCAGATCTTTACAGCCTGTCACTCCAGCGCTGCAAGCTAACGTGATGGCGTTCACCTGGTTGTACCTGCAGGGGAACATCACAAAAGGTCAGAGGAACATTGGGGAACATCTAGGATGCAATCAGAGAGCAGCAGGCAGGCTCTGACCCCTCTGGACATCACTGGAGAAAAGCCCCAGGCGAGAAAAGCCTCTCGCTTGACAGAAAACATGAGCAAAGCAGCCAAAACGGAGCAAAAGAAAATCAGCTGTGAGCCAAAGGTTAGTGGACGTGGAAGAAATCAATTATGGAAGACGACCAAAGTTCATCCAGAGCTGCTCGAGTCTGTAGAAAGTAGCTGAATGTGAGCTGAGAGCAGCTGGGGAGGGAAACTGAGGACAGAAGCGTCTGAATGTTCTCACAGGTCGGTGTGCCTCTCCGGGCTCCTGGTCCAGTTGGCCGTGATCCTGCTGAAGTAGTTGAAGAGAGGAGTGACCTGTTTCCTCAGATAGGCCTTGAGGAGGAACAGACACAGAAGAACGTGAGAACGGCACACCAGAGAAGGCCAGTCACATGATCTCAGCCTCTCCGCTGGGCTCCTCCTCTAAAAAGGCACCAGCTCTCTAAAGTAGACGGATCCCGAATCTTTAGAAGGATGAGACCTCTGGCCAACCTGGATGGATCCGAACACTTCACTGCGGCCAAACATGAGGAAAATGTAGCCCAGGTTGTCCCGGGCCGCCTGCCAGGGCATGTACTCGTGTTCTTTCTCCAGGAACCTGGTGGTCCTCAGAGCCAGCGTGATGTTCACCATCCCTGCCCTAAAAAAAGCCCCAGAGTGAGAAGCTTCTGGCTTCCGTCTCCTCAGCGCGCAGCAGCGTGTTGGAGGCCTGACCGCGCCAAGTTGAAGGCATCGTCAATGATCTGCACGCGGTTGATCAGTGGAATATCCTGGAAGGACAGATGCTCTGAAGCTTCAACTGGACAAAGACAGCAGACGAGCTGGGAGCGGCTCCCAACCTGAGGTCTGGAGGTCAGGATGGCCAGCAGACGCTCCCAGTGGGCCGGGTCGTAGTTGACCCGGTAGAAGCCCTTCATGTCCACGTTGGCCAGCAACCAGCCGCTGCTGTCCAGCACCAGGTCTGGGTTTGTCTCTGCAACACAGCGCACGCGTTAGCGCTTGTGTTAGCGCACACGTTAGTGCATTTGGTAGTGCACCTGTTAAAACGTGTGCACCCCTGGTGATGTTCTTAAATCTGACAAAAGCTTCCTCTTACTTTCTTTCTCCAGGAGCCAAAACAGCTGTTCAGCTCCGCCGTTTTTAATCCACTTGATGGGGACAAACCAGGTGTAGCTACAGCATCCAGACAGTCAGGCAGAACACAGTCAGTCAGACAGAACACAGTCAGTCAGACAGAACCCATCTGGTCAGACAAAATACAGTCAGCCAGAAGACAGCTGCTCAGACTGGTTCTCTCCTGGCACATGAAAGGACTCTTTTACTTGAACTCGGATGGCGTCACCACGGCTGGGTCCGCGCCCAACAGGAAGTGCTGCTGGCGGACGCTCCCCGTCCGCGTGTCGATGGTGACCACGGGGAACCCCATCTGCAGGATCCAGCGGTTCATGATGGCGTCCACAGAATGGGGCAGCTTAACGCCAGCCTGCTTAACCGCCTGGTGAAGGTGGGACAGTCGTGATGGACTCTGACTAACTCACGCTGCTGTGCACGTGTGGAGGACACAGCTGAGGGTGCTACAGGCAAGATGGTTGGGACATGGTACTTGTGGTAGGTTACCATCTGCAGGTGCTTCCAGAGGTCTTTGTAGATGGTGTTGTTATGCTGGAACTCCTTTAGGTAGGTCTGAGGACAGAGCGGGAGGCGGAGGTGAGGGTGAGACCTCTGCCAGCCCGGCGGAGCTGCTGGACTCACGCGGAGGCCCGTGGTGAACGCTTCCTCGGTGATGAAGTCAGACAGCATCCTGAGGACGGCAGCACCCTTGCTGTAGGTGATGGAGTCAAACAGCTGCTCAATGTCAAACGGCGTCTGGATGTCGTCTTCTTTGGATGAGAGCGGATGAGAGGACGCCAGAGCGTCCATGCGCATCACACTGATGACCTCATTCAGGACCATCAAATCAGGCTGAAAGGACGAGTCCAGGTGGGTCCAGGTTTGGATCAGAGCCTCTGAACTCTGGATGGAAGGAGGGAGAGACTCACCAGACCCCATTCAGGTTCAGTATAGTTGCTCCCCAGGTAGGAGATGTAGTTTGCCAAGCCCTCGTTGAGCCACAGGTCGTTCCACCACCTCATGGTCACCAGGTTCCCGAACCACTAGCAGACACGTTTTCAGTTTCCCGCCACAGCGTTGCCCAGCTGATTTTAATGAAGACACGTGTTTGCGGAGGAGCGCAGGTTAAAGGTGATACCATGTGAGCGAGCTCGTGGGAGATGACCTTCACCACCCACTCCTTGTCTTCATTGGACGAGCCAGCGGGGTTATAGAGGAGGGCAGGCTCACTGTACATGACCAGGCCCCAGTTCTCCATGGCACCAGCCTCAAAATCAGGGATAGCTATCTGGTCTGAAAGGGAAGCAAAGACATTCCCCAGCGCCAACCTCGCCCGCCCTCGTCTGCGTTAGTGCTGCACGTGCGTTACCTGATTTGCACAGCGGGTAGGAGGAGTTGTAGTAGTCCTCGTAGAATGCCAGGATGGGTCCGGTTTTCTCCAGGGCATAATCTCCATGGCCTAATTCTATGGCCGTCTTCCGAGCCCAGACCCGGATCTGGACACACATTTTGCTCCATCAGCCTGAAGCTGTGTCTGAGGGCCCAGCAGGGGGCGCTGTAACAACACCAGAACCGACAGGACAGCAGCAGCAGAAGTTCCAGCGGACCTTGTGGTAAACCTACATCGGCCCCCTCTTCTGGGGCCATCTGAGGAGAACTTACAGCACAAATGACCCAGAACATCAAGCTTTAAAAATCTGGGCCGAACGTGCTGCAGGTTCTTTGGTTTCCATACTAGATTAGCGAGATACCCTAGTTAATAAATATAGCTGCGAGTTAAAAGCCGCATACAGCAGAAATGCACCACGTGCGGTTGTTACCAGTGTGTTATCAGCCAGTCTGGTCTCTCTGAAAGTAAAGTCACACACAGCCAAGGCCAGCACGTAGGTGGACATCAGCTGTGTTGGTTCGAAGCTGGTCAGCAGCAGCTTCTCCCCGTCCATGGTGACATTGAGCGGCTCTGTGAGGAAGAAACCCATCAGACGGTGGTGGAAGCCGCAACCATGGCAACCACAGACGGCTGATGCTGGAGGAGGCAGTGGGGACAAACAGACCGTAGTTCATGGAGTTGGACAGGGCCACGGTCCCGTGGGGGTGTATGAGCGTGATGTGGAAGACGGCTTTCATGGCGGGCTCGTCGAAGCAGGGAAACACCTTCCTGGCGGCGGTGGCCTGCATCTGGCTGGCAGCCAGAACCCTGGAGAGCACACCCATCTGAGAAACACCCCAAAGGCCTTGGCTTCAAGCTAAAAACAACAACACATCCTCAAATCCAGGACTGAATAGCATTCCTGCTTCATCCATTCCTTCCTGTGATAGGTCAGGTGACCTGGGTGCTGCTGCTCTGCGCTCAGAGGAGGGAGTCAGGAGAATCCTACCTTCTCTCTCCGTCCATGGTGTATTCACTCCTGTAGAAGCCTGCCAGGTCATCCGCCAGCTCCCCCACAAACTGGGTGTAGAGCTGGTAGCTGCTGCCAGCCACCAGGGGGCCGCTGAGCTGGACCACCAGGTACTGGGTGGGAACCTCCAGCCAGGTCCTCCTCAGGCTGGGCGTGGGGGCTCCATCCAGGCCCCTCAGCACAGTGTGGTGTCCCTTCCACATGGTGAGGGTGAGTTTGTGGCTGTGGATGAGGATGAGGTCCGTCTCCTTCACGCATCTGAAGACCACAGTGGAGTTTCCGCTGAACACGTAGACCTGGTCCCCGTTGGGCTGCAGCTGGGGCCACAGGGTCACGTTGTAGGAGACAGGCCTGAGGGTGTCTGGGAGCCTGTAGCGCTGCCACGGCTCCTTCGGCGTGGACGGCGTGGACGGGGGTCCTGGGGTGGTGGGAACACCGGGTTCGGTGGTGGTGGTGGAGCATGCGGCCTGGCTCTTGGACTTCTCCTGGGAGTAAACTACAGACAGCGCGATGATGACAGCCGCAGCGGCGATGGCGGTGAGCAGGCAGGCCGCCGCCGCCGCCTGGCTGAGGTAGAAGCCTTTCTTCATGGTTCACCTTCAGAGGAAGAGGACAGAGGTTGGTGTTTTATCGCTCTGGTCCAGGCCAGAGTTTGGATTCTGGGTGGAGGAACCGGCTGAAATTACAAACGAGCCTCTTCAAACAGTCCTGGAGATGAGATGGAAACAGCCCGAAGGTCACACCTTCAGGGCACCGAAGCGAACGCCGCAGAGTCCAGCTCCAGCGGGAGATCCTGCAGATCCATCTGAACAACTCATCTGAGTGAGTGAGTGTGTGTGTGTGTGTGTGTGTGTGTGTCCGCATTCGACCAGCAAAGTGGGGACATTTTGGTAGTGGGGACATCTCACAACCTGAGAGGACTGTGTGAGGGTGGAGGTTAGTCCCAGGTTCAGGTCAGGGTCAGGGCCAAGGTCAGGGTCATGCGATTGAGAGCTTATTGCGGCCAAAATCTGCTAGATCTGGTCCGTCTTCACACAGTGGTTAACTTTTTTAAATAGAAAGTAAATTGACACTCTGTAAATATTTGTTGAAAGGTTTGGGTTTTTTTAAATGTTAATTAATTATTTTATCAACCAGCCTCCTAAAGTAAGACAGTTATATTTTTTATTTAGATTAGAAAACAAGTTTACACAAGTGTGTGAGACAAACGTAACTTTTACTTTATAAAAAAATAGTGGTAAAAAAGGTCAGACACTTACACTGTGACTCCCTCTCTGTCCCTCTCTCTCTGATCAGTGGGTGGATTACAGGAATGATTCCAGAGATTATACTGAAATATGACTGTGAGCTGACAGGAAATGAGAACTCTGCTTTCGTTCACGCCCATTTGTTGGCAAATTGCTTCAAAAAGGGTCAGAAGAGAGAGATTTTGCCCTCTGGCTCCAGGTAGGAACCTGCGTCCGTGCCGATGGTTGGAGGAGCACACACTCACGTGCTCCTGCTGTCCCTCACACACTACTGACTGGTGCAAACTAACAAAGGTTACTGGTCATCCCTGAGCTCTGCCAACAGCCCTTTTAACAGTTTCCAGCAGCAGCCCTGAAACAGCCAGTAAAGTTGCTCTCTTACCTCGTCTCCGTTGACCCAGACGAGCCTGTGGCACCAGAGCAGAAGCCCAAAACTCTGCTCCCACCTTCAGAACATCAGCCGCAGCCTTCCCAGAACAAATGGACTGGAGTCCTGGGTCTTCCCAGGCAGAGACAGGTTGGACCTGCCCAGAGCTTCAGGCTGACGTGGAGAAGGTTCCATACAGCAGGACAGTAAAGAACACATCTGCTGCTCCAGCTGTTCCACAGAGCTGCAACTCCCCAAAGCCAGCAGCTCCAGCTCACATGTACAAACCATGATTTCACCTCTGCGCTCTCATCCTTCATCCCTGAAGCTTCCAGGAAGGAATGTCCAACCTCTCTCTGGACCCCTGTGGACGGGATGAAATGTGAATTTGGCCGGCGCTCCGCACACGGATTTCCTGTGGACGCAATCACCAGGCTGGATGGACACTTAATTACATCTGGACCCAGCCAGAGGCCACAGAACCCTTCACACGACTGTTTTTACAGGCTGGATGACTGCACAGCCTGACTGGTAATAACACACAGAGCAGCTTCTAAACCTGTAACCAAACAAAAAAGTTTCTCCACAAAATAACAGTTTGTCCAAAAGACAAACCAGTTTATCTGGAAAAACAGACCACCAGTGTATCCAAAAAAAACAGTCTGTCCAAAAGACAGTTTGCCCAGAAAAAACTGGTTTGTCCAAAAAAACAAACTAGTTTTCCCCCCCCCCCCAAAAAAACCCCCAAATGGTCAAAAGAAAAAAAAACAGTTTGTCTCAAAAAAGCTTGTCCAAAAAAACAAACCAGTGTGTTAAAAAACACTAGTTTGTCCTGAAAAAACAAATTTTGTGCAAAAAAACAAACCAGCTTGTCTGGAAAAACAAACTAGTTTGTCCAAAAAATTATGTTTTTTCAGAAAAAAACAACCACTTTTTAAAGAGTAAATTCTTCTTGTCCTTTAAACCTTTATCTTTTCTTCCCAGCAGTCTGTGATAACCAGTCAGTCACAGCCACTCAGTCATGTCCAGCTGGTTCCACTCCAGCCAGATGTTTAATGGAGACAATGATGCACAAGTATATCAAGATGTCAGTCAGCATGCACGCACATGCATGCACGTGCACGCGCGCGCACACACACACGCACCTGGGGGAACTGATTGCCGATGCTCCCCTGAGGTCTCCAAACATCTGCAGCGTCTCCGTCTCCATGGAGACCCCATCCTGCTGCTGAGGGCCACAGGCTCCCTCCACCCATCACAGATGGAGGGAGAGGACGCCAGCATCACCAGAACTGGATTTCCATACACAAGCCACATGCTTTTAAAGTTTATTTTCACTTCAGCTTTGGCAGATAACCTGGAGCAAGACTGACGGTTCTATCAGCAGAAGCACAGCAGACATGATGAAAGAGGTCCAGCCTGGAGAGTGGCTCTTCTACCCTCCTTTGTTCATCCGAACTCCCTCTGCTGAGCGTTTTCATTGGCAACCATCAGCGCAGGAAGCATGGCTGAATCACTCAGCAGCAGCTCAGCGCCGCCCACGGTTAGGAGACACACACCACCAAAAGAAGGTAGAAGACCATCTAAGACTGGGAGGGAGGAGGAGGAGGGGGGGAGAAAAGGGAGCAGAGAAAGAGGGATGGTGGAATGGAAGGAGGAGGGAGGGGTTTCCAGTCTACTTGTTAGGAGCACCACTCTTTGATATTGCTTTGATCTCCTCCCGGTGAGCTCAGGTCTTCCTCTTTTCTGGGGCCTCAGCAACTGCTGGTGTGTCCATGAAGACGCGTCCATCCGTCCTTTCTAAGCCTTGGCCGAGGCGTCCCCCCAGACCAGCGTGCCTCTGTGGGACTGTCTCTGCTCAGGCGGTTTCTTCTTGGAGCCACCTGAGCACCTGAGCTCGGTTCTCCTTCACCCACTTGATGTTGGCTGCAGTCTTCTCCAGGGCCTGCTCCATGGCCAAGGTGGCCGAGCCGAAACCAGTGTGGCTCTTCTCCTGGTGGAACCTCTTCAGCTGAGGAGAGACACACCAACACAAGACGTTCACGCTCGTCTTTCTGGCTGGGAACGGCGGTGGGGGCGGGGGTGGGGGTGGGGCCAGGCTACCTCCTGGAGCTCAAACTCTGTGGAGAACCTGCTGGTGACTCTGCTGACCAGGCGAGACAGCACGAAGGATTCCTTCCCAAACCTGCAGGAGAAGAAAACAAAGGTGTGTCTAGAGCAGTCTGGAGGACACACGGTAGCGCGCACGTGTGTGTGTGTGTGTGTGTGTGTGTGTGTGTCTGAGCATGCTCTCACTGCTGGAAAATGTGATCCCAATTTTCCCTGATGAAGTTCCAGGCCAGTGGCATTCCTACCACATTGGCAGCCACGCTCTGGATGGTGGAGGTGCTGTCCTGCCTGCGGATCTTGGTGGGGTCCAGGGAGAACTTCAGGTACCTGGTCCATGGGGATAACACACATTGCTGCTAGCACCTGCAAGCGGTCAGCCATGCGTGGACAGGAGGAGCATACTTGTTGAGCAGCCAGGGTTGCCGGGTGCAGGCCAGGGCTCCTCTCAGCCGCGAGGCCTCCGAGGCCAGGGTGGCGTTCCTGAACATGCTCCAGGCAAAGTTCCACTCCTCCACGCCGCCGTTGGCTATGGCGCTGCAGTAAACGCTGCTCTTCAGGTTGGGATGGATCCTGCCCAGGGAGGAGAGCGGCCGTCAACGCGGAGCGACCAACAGCTGAGGGGCCCACTTGGGCTGCACTCACGGGTTGGAAGCGGGGTTCTCCATCCACTTTCTGAACCAGCTCCTGGTCAACTCCCTGCAGCTCTCCTCCCCCACAGAACAGGCGGTCATAATGGCGTTGATCTGGTTGTACCTGGAAGAGAATGTTGGAGACAAGCATGAAAAGGTGGAACCAAAAGGGAGGAGGCAGTGGGATGGTCCTCACTGATCCGTGTGTCTTTCTGGAATCTTGGTCCAGTTGGCTGTGATGGTCCTGAAGTGCTCGAACAACGGTTGGATTTGTTTCTTCAGGTAGGCCTACGGGACACACAAGCAGGCTTATGGCTCAGGTCCAGAACCGTTCCCTGCTGGCCTGCGGGCTCCCAGCGAGGCGGTACTGGCCTGCAGGGCTTCGTAGACCTCGGTGCGGTCCAGCATGAGGGTGAAGTAGTCCAGGTTCCGCAGAGCCGACTCCCAGGGGATGAAGTCCCTCTCCCTGGACAGGTACTTGGTTGTCCTCAGGGCCAGCGTGATGTTGATCATCTTGGCTCTGGACAAACACAACTAACCCATCTCACCCTGCACACGTGCACACGTACCAGGTGTGCATGTGTGGAATGCTGCGTTGCTCCTTACCTGGCCAGGTTGAAGGCATCATCTATGATCTGGGCTCTGTTAATGACCGGAATAGCCTGGGAGAAAGCACAAGTCAAAGACTGTCCCTCTGCTGTCTCACAGACACTCCTGAGACCGTCCCTCTGCTGTCTCACAGACACTCCTGAGACCGTCCCTCTGCTGTCTCACTGACGGTCCTGAGACCGTCCCTCTGCTGTCTCACTGACGGTCCTGAGACCATCCCTCTGCTGTCTCACAGACACTCCTGAGACCGTCCCTCTGCTGTCTCACAGACACTCCTGAGACCGTCCCTCTGCTGTCTTACAGACACTCCTGAGACTGTCCCTCTGCTGTCTCACTGACGGTCCTGAGACCGTCCCTCTGCTGTCTCACAGACACTCCTGAGACTGTCTGATCTTATCAGTACCAGTGAAACGTCTGTTGTGGGTCCCACATGGACCCAAACGGTTCTACAGACAGAGACAGACATCTGGAGCTCGTCCATGTCCGCTCTGTGAGAGGGTTCATGCTGGGCGGTCCCCGGGCGGCGTCCTTACCATGTGATTGGAGCCAAGCAGGGAGATGAGTCGTTCCCAGTTGGTGGGATCATAGTTCACCCTGTAGTAACCAGAAATGTGGAGGTTGGCCAGGACCCAGGCCTCTCCTGACACCTTCATCTGACTAACAACATCTGGACACAAGCACACAAGCAGATTAAGGACAACACAGCCCGGTGTGGTTCAGGTGATCATCTCCAACTGCTTCTGGTTGTTGCTTGGACTTCAACAAACAATCGCTGAAAGCTGAAGAAGAACTTAAGGTTCTTGGGTGACCAGAAACATATAAACAAATGTTGGAGTAAAAGTAAAAGAGAAGCCTGGTTCCTCCCTCCGTATTCATGAAACTGGGGCCGACTCTGATCCCAACAGCCTGAAGCAGAGTCCAGCTGTGAGGGAAACTCTCCCAGCTGCTCATCTGGACCACACCAAACCTTCACTTTCAGAGCTCATGGACCAGTTTATGTTCAGTTGGCTTTGAGGAGGAGTTCAGAACATCCCTGCCTTTAAACGCAGCCATAAACAGCTTTTTTACAGGTCTGGGCTCACAGGCATAGTCCTTCTGGATCATCTCTCTCTGCTGGGTTTTCATCGGGATAGTTGATACACATTAAAATCAGGATGAGAAGACAGGACAGGACAGGACGGGACCCGCTCTGCTTGGCCTCCTGCTAGCTTGTTGTTGCTGTTGTTGTTGTGTTTGTTGCGTTGACGTACCTGTCTCCTGTAGGAGCCAGTACTGCGGCTGCTGCACACCCGATTTCATCCATTTTATCGGGACGAACCAAACGTAACTGAGACAAAGAGAAAGGGGTGAGGAAGCCGGGACGGGTCTGGGACCCAGAGGGACTCTAGTGGTTGCTGGATGAACGTGCTGACATAAAACCCTTCTGATTTATATCTAATTATTGATAAATCAATATCCCAATAGGCCTTTAGCTTATCTATGTCGTTTCAGTTTTGCTTTATTTGCTTTTTCTCTCTTTCTTCGTTCAAACTGCTCCTACTTGAACTTAGAAGGTCGCTCCACCACAGACTCGGGATCCAGCAGAAAGTGCTTCTGGCTGACTCTTCCTGTCTGGGTGTCCACGGTAACTACCGGGAAGCCCATCTGAAGAGTCCAGCGGTCCATGATGTCATGGACCGTGCGAGGGATGTATAGGCCTGCCGTGTTTTCCGCTGCCTGTGGGGACGGGGTGGGAGGAGGAGGGGGGTGAAGGTGCTGCAGGTGTGTGAGAGCCAGAATCTGCAGCCACTGACCTGCTGGAGGTGGTCCCACAGGTTGGCCACCACCGCGTTCTTGAACGCAAACGTGTTCAGGTAGGACTGAAAGCAGAAAGTAGCAGAAAAGAGCTTCTAAGTTTCACATCGGCCTCCTGGGAAAGCTGCTCCCAGATCTGAGATCAGAGAAGTTCAGATCTAACATGGCTGCCAGAAGGTCACTCACGCTGACTCACTTGCTGGTGACACACTTGGCCTCCGTGAGGAAATCTGACAGCATCCGGAGCACCGCCGCCCCCTGAAATCAAGGAGACAACCCGTGAGGGAGCTTCTGAGAAGAGCAACGCGAGGCTGCCGACCTGGTCCCAAGATGGAGACCAGATTAGGGCAAGAACGTGGACCCGTCCCAACAGTCACCTTTCTGTAGGAGATGGAGCCGAACATCTCGCTGATCTGAGCGGGGTTGTTGACTTCCTCCTCTGCACAGGACAGCGGGTGTGAGGACGCCAACGCGTCCACGGCGAACACATGGTGCACGTCGTACAGGATGATCAGGTCCTTCTGCAGAGCAGCGGGGAAGATGGACAAGCCTGGAGTTCATGGGAACTGGCCCCAGTTTAACCAGTTCAGACTGGTTCCAGCTGGTGGAAGGCGAAGGCGTTCTTACAATGTTCCAGGTGGGTTCGGCAAAGTCTGCTCCGAGGTACTCCACATAGGAGGCGAAGCCCTCGTTTAGCCACAGGTCGTTCCACCACTTCAGCGTTACCAGGTTACCGAACCACTGAGGGAACAAACACGAGGGGAGCAGCTTACGCAAGAGCACAGCTGGAACTAATGATCGGCCCAGAGACGCTCGCGTCACTAATTACGTCTCGTTTAGGATGAAGCTGAGGGCCTACAGGCTTCCTCGCCCCCCAGGTGACCCATCTATCATCTGGAGGCGGGGCAGCTGTGCTCCTCAGCTCAGTTTGTTTCTTCTGGACAAACTGGGAGTGTGGCCCTAAAAAACAGCTGGCTGGAACTAGCAGAACTAGCCTTCTTTTGCCTACCATGTGCGCCAGTTCGTGAGCGATGACAGTCACGACTCTCTCCTTGTTTCCCACGGAGGAGGAGACGGGGTCGTAGAGCAGTGCGGTCTCCCTGTAGGTGATCAGGCCCCAGTTCTCCATGGCCCCAGCGTGGAAGTCGGGCAGGGCGATCTGATCTGGGCGGCCACAGAGACAGATTTAGGCTGCCTCTTCAGAGGTGGAGGAGCACCAGCAGCACCACCCGCTGACCTACCTGACTTTGAGAGGGGGTACTTTACTCTGAAGTACTGCTCATAGAACCGAAGGATCTTTCCTGTAACTTCCAGGGCGTAGGCTCCCTGGTTGGCCTGGATGGCGTTTCTCCGAGCCCAGATCCGAAGCTGCAGACGATGGACATCTGTTAGTGTGGACAACCAGCTGCTGCAGGTCCCAGCTGCTGAAGCTGCATTTAGAGTCATCGTTTGCCTCCTGTGTGACATCATCACCGTTTAAAAGCAAACTCAGAGTCAGCTTTGATAAAATTCTCTTTGTTTTTGGATCAAACTTTCTCGAGACGCTGCAGCTCATGTTGGAGGAGATCACTACTGGTTAAGTTGGGAGAAAAACAGAAACCACTTGGACCCTTGGATGCACAACCTGGGTAAAGGTCGCTGTATCAGCTGGGTTTGATCGCTGATCGCATGTCCTCCAAACTAAAGAAGCATTTCTCACCGTGAAGTCGTACTTGTTTGACTGAATATAACCAAAGTCGGTGACGATGAAAGCCAGCAGGTAGGAGGACATCTTCTTTGTGGGCACAAAAAAAGTTTCTGTGACACGACGGCCGTCCAAGTCTTTGTTACTGTGACCTGTTCAGAGACGTTAGCAAAGTCAGTCACAGCTGTCAGGCTCAGGACCACCGTGTCCCTCCTGAACGGACCTCCTTTCCTGCTGTTGGACAAGGCGGTGAAGGCTTGATCGTGGATGATGGTGACGTTGAAGACGGCTTTCATGGCCGGCTCATCGAAACAAGGGAAGGTCTTCCTGGCGTGTGTGGCCTGCATCTGGGAGGTGGCGATGATGGTTCTGTGGGGAGTAAGAGCCCACAGTGAGACGGTTCTTCTGAACACAGCGCCACCGCTGGACAGGACAGCGCGTGAGCCCAGCAGCCGCTTCCTCCCGGGGGACTGCTTACTTCTTCACGCCGTCCTCGGTGTATTCGCTCCTATAGAAGCCCTGCAGGTCGTCCGCCAGCTCCCCTCGGAATTCAGTGTAAAGTGTGTAGGAGGCACCAACGAGCAGCCGGCTCTTCAGCTGAAGAACCAGGAACTGTGTTTTCTCAACCAACCAGGACCTCTCTATCGCAGGCGGAGAGACTCTGTCCAGGCCCTGCAGCTTGGCGTGGTGCCCGGAGAGGGTGGTCAGGTTCAGCTTGTTGGAGTGGATGATGACCAGGTCGGTCTCCTCCATACAGGTGAAGATCACCAGCGAGTGTCCCGTGAAGACGTACAAGCCGTCCTCGTCTGGCTCCAGCCGGGGCCACAGCATCACGCTGTAGGAGAGCGGCAGCAGCGCGCTGGGCAGCCTGTAGTGGTCCCAGGGATGCTTTGGGGTGACGGAGGTGAGGAGAGGCGTGGACGCGCTGCTGGCAGAAGCTGCTCCAGCGCCTCTGTTCTTGGACTTCTCGTTGTTGTAGGCCACGGACAGAGCGATGATGGTGGCCAGAGCAGCAGCCGCCGCCACCAGCAGAGCCAGGCCCACCTTTTTGTTCACGTGGTAGACGTTTCCCATGGCCTCAGTTCACAGGGGAGCTGTTACCATAACAACAGGGACCACTTTAGTACACCTACAGAGACATGGAGAGAAGGGAAGCCTTAGGTGGTGGAACTACTGACACGGCGGCAAAAAGAGCAATGTGTCACATGACTAAACCTTTGCTAACATAACAATGCTTTCTGTAAAGTAGCAACACCCTGACCGTGACTGTAGAGGGGGGGAGGACCACCTCCAGGGTCTGCTCTGTCCCACCTCCTGCCCTGTCCCACCTCCTGCTCTGTCTCACCTCCAGGATCTGCTCTGTCCCACCTCCTGCCCTGTCCCACCTCCTGCCCTGTCCCACCTCCAGGATCTGCTCTGTCCCACCTCCTGCCCTGTCCCACCTCCTGCCCTGTCCCACCTCCTGCTCTGTCTCACCTCCAGGATCTGCTCTGTCCCACCTCCTGCTCTGTCCCACCGTCTTGAGGAAGCAGAGGCTGCGGACTCAGACACTGATCTAACCAGTCTCTGGATGCCTCTGCAGATGGGGACAGTCCCAGACCTGGTGGTGGCTGGTGGAGCGGAGGGTCCCAATTATGGGAGATCATACTCCTCAGACCTCTGAAGGTCTACTTCAGGCTATCCGAGAGGACAACTGGACCCATTTCAGGAGCAACGATGTGGTTTTTGTCCCGGTGGTGGAACCCTGGACCAGCTCTACACCGTCCACAGGATGCTGGAGAGCTGCTTTCTGCTTCAGTGGGGCAGCAGGACAGTAAATCATTTAGCTCATGACATCTGGTCAAGCTCGACTCCTCTGATTTCAGACACCTGCACGTTTAAGGTCAAAGTCATGAATATCTGGCTACGGCGCTCAGAACCTTCTCAAATTTAGGAGAAGAACCAGTAAAACTGTAAAATCAAAAGAACAATGCAAATAAATATTTGGGGAAAAAACAAAAAAAACCTGAATGTAGATACCAAAGTAAGGAGCTTGTCCTGCCCTTTAGGGTGTGGATTCTGATGTGGGACAGGCCTGGCTTGGTGTGAATTCATTCCTTCACTAGGAAGAATCTGAGCAGGTGACTCCTCCAGGGAAACAGCCGCTCCAGAGCTGACCGACTGTTTGAAAGCATGATCTGAAACCAGCCAGTCAGCCGTCTGAGGCTGGAAGGAGGCCAGATTGAGCCGAGACAGTCGATCTGAAGATGCTGAAGGTGTCCCAGGAGGCTAGCAGTGCTCTTCAGAGGTGATAGAACCTCACGTCACCAACGTTCTCCTGACGTTCTGCTCAATCCATCACTGAGGGATGAAGGTCAGGTGTGCCTCGGCCACCCCCCTGAAGAGCCGAGCAGGACGTGTGTCTGCTCCTCAGTGTGGAGGTGAAGAGGTCAAGGCTGTGAACTCACCGTGAACTCTGACCTCAGGCTCTATGGAAGCTCACGCTGAAAGCTGCAGCCGCTGACGGAGGCACCCCTCTCCAGAACCCGACTGCTCCACACACCCACACACACCTCACAGAGGAGTGCACTTACCTGAGTGAACATTAACCTGTGATGGGGTTTCCACGCTGACTCCAATCGTTTTAACTGTCCCACTATAACCAACCAGCCTCAACCCTTTCACCAACATTAAAAGATTCTGCGTTTTCTTCCGATCTCCCAGATTAAAACTCGGCTGCAGTAAAACACAAAGCTGCTGGTCCATCAGCTCATCATGACAGCAACTCCTGCACAAGTTTCCACAAAGTGCCTTTAAGATGGAAACCCAGACCCCAGTGGGGCTGTCTCTGGCTGGGACCGTCCCCAACGGCTGCGGTCGAGGGGGCGTTTGCGCTGACCTCAGGTGAGGCTGCAGAGGTGGACACAGATCAGCCCTGATCAGCAGTCTCCACGGCACCGCACTTCCTGTCCAGTTCAGGAAGGCCAGAGCCAAGGAGCAGGGAGCGGGACGCCAGCGTGCACCACCGCCCCAAACCAGCAGAGCCAGAGCCCGTCTGCATTCCAGTCTCAGGTCCGGCTGGGAAACCAACACCAGCTCACTGGTGAAACGCCACCGTGACACCAGAAGGCTGTGGAGCACCAAGAGAGCAGGCGTGTGTGTGTGTGTGTGTGTCGGCGGTACGTACCCAGTCCTGGGGAGCGGGACAGGAGCAGCGAGGAGCCCGGCTGGAGGGAAGCACAGCCTGCATCTGCCAGGCTGCAAATGGTGGACTCCTGCAAGCTCCCCTTCATCTGAGGGAGGGAACAATTCTAAAAAAAACAACCAAAGAAATGCTAAACTTGGGAAGGGGGCGTCGAAGGAATGTGGCCGGATCAACAGAGTTTGGGATTGTTGAGGCTGCGCAAAAACAACAGCGCTGCTCTTCTGAGGCAGAAGTAAGGAGGCCGGAAACCACAGGGGCTTTAGGACTCTTTTATTCACTGACCCTGGCAGGAAGAGCCCCGAGCTCAGGCCTGGGCACCAGTGAACACCACGCTAGCTCGCACACTTAAACAGCAACACATGAGAGAAAAAAGGAGGAGTAGGAGGAGGAGGATGGACCGTGTTTCAGAGACCCAAACGTCACGTGTGCAACAAGCCCTCTGATCAGGGAGGAGTGTGTGAGCCCTGGCCAGGAGCACCTCGGCCGTGTGGCCCATCCCTGAGGGGAGCTCCGCTCCTGGCCGGGGCAGCAGGAGGGCTTCACCAGGACACGAGACGGGTCCTGGTGGTTCCCTCAGAGGGGTTCCCTCAGAGCACTACAGGGAGGAGCTTCACGCCACTGTCCAGGGGCCTCGACCACAGCCGCTAAATCACTCTCTCTCTCACCCACACTCACCCACACACACACACACACACACACACACACACACACACACACACACACACACACACACACACACACACAGGGGCGTCCACGGAGCGCTCTGGAATGCTGCTCAGAACGGCGAGAGGCTGGGCACTTTGATGTTAATGTCTCCGATGTTGATGTTGCGGGGAATCTCCGGCAGGTTCATGTTCTTCACGGCAGAGACGGCGCGAGCGGGCGCCGCCGACAGTCCGCCCTGTGGAAAGAAGGAAAGAAGGGAAACATCTTCAAAGTCAGCCAGGAGCCGTTGACGGGCGCTGTGAGTGTGAGCGCCGCCATCCACCGCTCACATGCACCAGCACTGAGCTGAAGCTCTGCTGGAGCCTCCGAGGGGACCTGGTCCCCAGACAGACCAGTGTGTCCACAAAAGCCACCTGCAGGAGCTCACCGAGCAGCAGGGAGGCTACCGCCAGGGTCAGCACAGACCCTCTACGCTCATCCGCAGCGAGCGGAGGTTCAGAGAGGAGCCGAGGGCCAAGGTTCCTGCTCCAGAGGAGCCTCCAGCCCCTCCAACCCCGGTCACACCTCCTGCGTCTGCTTCCGCTCTTTTTGAGGTTGTTTGTACGTTCCAGGTCTACAGCAGCAGGAGCTGAAGGCTGGCTGAAGTTCTGTCTTCAGAAGCTCACCAGTCTGAGTCCAGGCTGCCTGGGAGGAGGACAGGGTGTGGCTGAGGGGACATGGACAGTAGCTGGTCCACAGAGTCCAGAAACCAGGCAGTTCTAGCGGAACCCAGACTGTCTCTGGTACCTCTGACAGGAGCCAGGAACCCAACCAATGTTCTCCTGCTGCTGCTGCTGCATCTGGCAGTTACTCTGAAAGCACGTCCCAGCGGCTCCAGGGACCCGTCTCTGTACCCGGGCCCCCAGAAGCCCAGACCGGCCTACCACCAACCCAGGGCCAGGGTGCCATCCCATCCATCACAGGAGGCAGAGCATGTGACCTGCTCCCACTGAGGTGGATGCTGTGATCCTCAAGGATGACTCCTCCCTCCCTCCCTCCACCCCCACCCACACACTCTCCCACCCACTCACCTCTGACTTCTCCAGGCGATTCTGCACCTCCACCTGCGCTACAATTTCGTTCATGTTGGTCTCCAGCACCATGCCTCCCATCACCACCTCCTGCAGGATGTAATGGACCTGCAGAGGCAGAACACGGCCCAGTCAGCAAGAGAGTGTGTGTGTGTGTGTGTGTGTGTGTGTGTGTGTGTGTGTGTGTGTGTGTGTGTGTGTGAGAGTGTGTGTGGGGCAGCTGCTGCTGCGGCCATCTCCGAGGGAGACGCCCCGTAGCCAGAGCACTGACACCCCAGAGCAGAAGGTAGAGCCTCTGGTCACTCTTTAGCAGCAGGCCGGGGTACAGGTGGGTGTGGAGCACCCACCACCTCCAGGCAGGCGCAGAAGCAACCAGCCGCCATGACGGAGCCCCGCTGCCTTTGGATCAGCCGTGTGGAGATCAGCTGGGAGGATCTCCAGAGGTGCAGGTGCAGTCTCCTCCTACGTGAGGAAGCCCAACCCAGATAGGAGAAGCGGACGAGCTCTGCTCTCAGCGGAGAGAAGCCGCACCTCTTCCTTCCCCCTGTTTACGAGGTCCGCATGGACATTTCTCCATTATTCAAAGGTTTGGGAATAAACGGAGTGAAAACAACAACCCCAAACTTCCCGATCAGGGCGGGTCTTGTAGGTATTTCCATCAGATGTCTGGACGATCCACGTCTAATCTGAGCCAGGGGGAGGAAATGAAATGGCCACGAAAGTCTGCCATGATTACCAGGCACGTGTCCCACACAGAAACAGCTGTTACACAAGCTCCCAAATGACACTTGAATCATGAGGCGGGGGAGGGGGGGGGAGGGGGGGAAGCCAGGTTTGTTTTTACTAGATTCCGAAGGCCGAGCTCCACCGAACCACAGGACAACCGTTTCCTGCTGGGAAAATTCCCTCAAGATGGACAATGATCTGCCTGATTAGTTTTGTGCAACAATACTGCTCAAAGGAAGCTGACCAACGCACGCTTCTGTGTGTGTGTGTGTGTGTGTGTGTGTGTGTGTGTGTGTGTGTGTGTGTGTGAGAGAGAGCACAGGGGTGTGTGATCCCCTCGCAGATGTTCCTGGTGGAGGTGAAGCACACCAACAACAGCTCCATCCCCTCAGGGGCCTCAAGGCTGGAAGCACCTTCACAAACCCCGAAACATCCCAACATGTAGAGGAGCAGGCTGGGCCCCGGGGCCCCGGGCCACCGCAGCCTGGGCCCCGGGGCCCAGGCCTGTTTTTCATCAGGACGGGAAGAGCAGAGCTGCTCCGGGGAGGCTGGCCCCTTCCCAAGCCTGCGCTCCAAGGATTGGCCAACAGAGTCCAAAGGACAGAAACAAGGAGGAGGAGCATGATGATGGGGGGGGGGAGGAGAAGGAGGAGCATGATGATGGGGGGGGGAGAAGGAGGAGCATGATGATGGGGGGGGGGGAGAAGGAGGAGCATTATGGGGGGGAGGAGCAGGAGGAGGAGGAGGAGGAGGGACCTATTTTGTCTCGATCTGCCTCATTTATCCCCCCCCTTAAAAAAAAGCTGGCGTTGCCTCGGAGGCCTGGTTGTGAGCGAAGAGCCCGCCTGGTGTCCATGACCGCAGCAGGGACCAAGAGCCGCGTCCGTCCTGCAGGACAGAGGCTGGAAGCGTGAGGACGGCTCACCTTGTCCATGTGGAAGATGAGGTCCAGCTCACAGACGTTTTCAAAGCATTTGTCCAAGGTTTCCACAAACACCTGCAACAGATGTGGCCGGTCAGACGCGTCAGAAACCGAAGACCCTGCTGCTGCTGGGGCCAGGTGGGGCCCGCAGCCATCGGGGCGGCCTGGCCCCGCTGGCTGGGAACCTCTGCTCACACTAAAAACACAACCATCAGAACCGGGGCTCAAACCAGGAGAGACCCAGTTCAAAGCGATGTTCCAGGACAGGACCCTGCTGGTTAGCTGCTTTAATCAACCCCTTCCCTTCTGTGGGACGGGCTGAGGCCATTCTGATGATGATGATGATGATGATGATGATGATGATGATGATGATGATGACAGACATGATGGGAGCTTTGGTCCTCCTCATCTTTTGTAATCAACATGATCACTTCTCTGATGAGAAGGCCTGGAAGCTTCCGATTGGCTGCAGACTAGATGATAGTATTTCTGAACCTGCAGCTGGCTGTTTCATCCAGAAACGGTACCACAGTGGGTTAAGGTCCACATCCTGATGGTGTCACCCCTTCGGTACAACGGAACCAGGGCGGAGGGTGGCGGTTTTTACCTGGATGAGGTCCAGAATGCCAAGCTCGCTCTCAGAAGAATCCACGCAGAAAACAAAGTAGAGCGTCGCATAATGCCGATAAATCAGCTTGTAGTCAGAGCCGCCGATGAGGCTGAGGGGAACAGAGGAAGACACGAAGGTCAGACTTCCCATCCGCCGCTGGGCTGAGTGTAAATCTGCTCTCCTGGAACCGAACCTGGGTGGAAAGAAGCTGGAGGGGTGATTAACAGCAGCAGGGGCTGGTGGGTGACCCGCCCTGCAGAGGCCACCTAGGTGGAATCTGTCTCTTTGGCTCCCTCTGCCGGCCAAAGCCCGCTACTCAGCCTCACCTTTGACCTTTCCCCATGGGCTCATTTGGAGAGCTTTTATTAAGTAAGCGTTGCTCATATGTTTTATAACTTCTGCACTGGTAGAGGCAGAGTTTACTGCTGGTTACTGACTTGCTCAAGGAACGCTGTTTATGGCCACAATGACAACGACCTTGCAGGTTTTTTCCCTTTTCCAAAGTACACCTGACTGGAAGAGAAGCAGCGATACTTGCCTCCCGCCCTCCAGGAAGTTGCAGACATTGTCGTCTCTTTTGGACACCAAATGGAAGGTTTCCCGGATGATCTGCTGCTGCATGTCCTCCGCCTGCAACCCATGTGACACAGCTCAGCACCGCCAGCGACTGTCTGCTTCATGCGCCACTGACCGCTACTGATGCTCCCAGCTCTCATGTCAACATTTACTGGCCGGTTGTCCATTAAGAAGCTTGTGCAGGAGAGACAATCACTCAGAAAAAGACTGAGAGCGTATGAAAATCCAAGGCTGCAGCGACAGGTGAACGTGGCCGAACCGACGTCCAGCCTCTGATCCGCGTCGCTGGCAGACTGTCAAACTGTCTGGGAATGATAAGAGTTGCCAGGTTCGAGTTGAAGTCTGGACATTTATTAAAACCTTGTCAAAAGTTGTGGCCGGTCTGTTTTAGAATAAAGCTGCTGCAGATCATCGTGCAGTGCGGCGTGACCACCGCATGGTGGCGCCCCCGCTGGGCTCCACTGTTGGGAGGCTGTCCGGCGGATCCGGGCCCTGCAGGCTAGCTGTCCTCCAAAGCCACAGGGCCAGAGCTTCCCTGTGCTCGTTGGTCTGGGGGGGTCTGGGGGTCTGGCTGAGTGAAAGCGCCCCCTGCTGACGCTCCAGCAGCGTCGCTGCTGTTCCAGGAGTGGGTTGGGGCCACTCTTCTGAATCTGACGAGCCGGTTGTTTCCTTCCACAGATTCGGAGCTTTGACTAAATGTTTCTGTTGACTCTGCCGAGTTTATGCGTTTCTACATCAATAAATGTGTCCCAGATGAAGCACGCAGGCGCAGAGGTGGGACAGGCTGGGATCAGGAGCAGATCCCGGCTCTGGAAACCCTGACCCTGGCTCTGGCAAAGGTTAATCTGTGTTTTGTCACTCCAGAATCTCTAAAGCTCATCTCTCTCTTTTGGCCAATAGCTCCAACTGGTGTTTTCAGCCACTGGCAGTTGACTACAACTCTAACAATGTAGTCTGCACTGGCGAAACCCAAATCTGGAGCACATAGCAGGCTGATATATATTTTTTTTCCAACAGTGGTCTCATAGGAATCCCTGGACACATCCGTCACTCATCGGCTCATTAATATTGGGTGGGTACAAAAAGGGCTCGACTGTCTCCGTTCTCTGTCGGATCCAGACGGACAAAACAAATGACTTGGGGCAGCAATTTGTCTTTTTTTTCAATAAAATTTTTAGGCAAAGTGGCAGAAAAACTATGACAATTCCTAACAGCTAAAACACAATACGCTGGTGCTATTTAACCTCACAGACTCTTGTAATTGTGATACGATAAACATATTACGAAATTCCGCCTGAACAACAGTTGGAAGCGTTAAATGTCACTTCTATATGGGCGTGTTACTTTGATTAATTTGAAAATCTATTTAATTTAGCTGGTAATGGCCAAAGAAGAGAGGACCGTGTTAGAAACCCGCTAGTGTTTTCGAACAGCAGCTTGAAAAATACTTACAAAATACTGGTAGAATCTAATCAGCCTCGGCTTCCCATGGTTGTTGAATATCAAGATTGCTTTAATCATAACTGGACTTATTGTCAAAACAAATCTCAAAGAAACGGTAGAAACGTCAACAGCTGAGCCTGATTAGATGACGTTAGCTAGCATGCTAGCATCCAGGAACACAACCGGTGGTGCACCCACTGTGGGCTTCCGACTTGCAACAAAAACTCTTTTGTGTTCCGGTTGCGTTTGGTTCCGCGTGACAACATCTTGGTCAGGTTTAGAAGCGCGTTGTACATAAAACTTCAAGAGTCAACGATCTTAACGTCCAGCCTGTATAAATACATTATGTGTTTACAGAAAGTCTTAATTTTAAAAAGGAAATGTTGACAAATGTGAAGCTAATTGTTAGTTCCAACTGCAGAGTTTTACTTTATAAACTTGTGTTCGAAACACATGACACTTGGAAAATGTACCCAACGGGAACTGAAGGAAGCATACAGTAGGCCAAACATATCATGTCTATTTATTTTCTTCTTTTTCCCCGTATGTGATAGAGAATTCTTCTACTTTTTACCAGCTAAATTACATAATGTTGCAGTCTTTCTGACTAATGCACCAGCAACCAAGGCAGAGCATAATTACTGGAGCTTTTGTACCTTCCACATTTGTTAGGATGACCAAACATGGGGCCAGTGATGAGTAACCTTCTGAAACGGGCTGATGGACACTGCATTGACATCATTGGGCTCCTCAGAATGCTCCGCTGTGACACCTGAACTTATAACATGTCCTAAAGATCCCAGCCGCCCATCCCCTCAGAGAGCAAGAACCAAAGGGGCGCTCACAGTGAGAACAGCAGCGTTGCTTCCTAAAAATACCTGTTTGTTGGAGTCAGCTGAGCATCAGTGGGATAAAGTCAGCTGCGCCTGAGGTCACAGAGGCCTCCCAGCCTCTGCCTGCTCCCAACCGCTCCGTGGCCCACTCGAGACCACTCTCCCCCCTTGGCTCAGCCATCTTTGGAGTTTTTAGCCTTTCCCGGTATCACCTGCTAGTTCTTCCCATCAGTGATTAGCTTAGAGACCTACAGGTTAACCTCATCTCTGCTCGCACGCTGTAGTGTCACATCATCCCGTCGGAAGAATGGAGAATGGAAGCTTTTGGTTTTCTGAATCTACAAAAGTACCTACACGGCCCTGGTTCCTCCACCAGAGGAGCCCCCAAACTGTACCGTGTCCAGCTGGTACCAGTAGAACAGCAGGATAGCTGGGATCCAGAGTTCCTGTGAGCTTCCACAAGGTCAACCGTCACTCCAGCTTCACCCACCCAAGCTTATTAGTTCACCCAGAAAAGGGAGGGAGGGTACAGGAGGTAGAAGAGAGGTGAGCGAACATTTCAGAGGCTCACATGCATATTTGGGTTTGTGAAGGCACCTCGTTGGGAGGCTAGCATCAATGATAGCTTTGTGGACCAGCAGACCAGCTGACATCCTGGCTGCCCATCAGACATACAACCTCCCAGGCTCAGAGCGCATTTCCCCTTCTGATTCCGATCCATTCTTCCTCCGTCCTGCCTCTCTCGTCATTAGTGCCGCTGAGCCATTGGGCCGTTGTCTGCATATCATCTATTAGTTCTCCTCTAAATTCCCTTACTCCTGCATGAGCACGGCGGAAAACAAACAGATGCTCATTAGCATGTGTGACCCGTTGGTGGTAAACAGACTTACTTCCACATGAGTGCAACGTAAGAATGGATTCCAGCAGGACAGTCGAGGTAGGTGGGCCGGCCGCCCGCCTTATTGGGGGCTTTAATGGGGACTTAACAAATGCAAGTGGACAGGCCCAGCATTCTCTGGCACAGGCAGGCTATGTCCGTACAGTGAGGACTTGTTAGCCGGGCTCTCGCTGTAGTTGCCCTCTTGGGTGGCCGCTGATCTCCACCTCGTTTTGATGTGATTTTTCCCCTCCCAGCCATTTGGGTTGGATTGTGCCGGATGTTGAGTGCTGCCTGCCAGAGGTGAGGTAATGTTTGGCGTTCTGATAATGCCTCT
>CAAE01014706.1:986018-1025379 GCA_000180735.1 Tetraodon nigroviridis
TGTGTGCATAAAAAAACACCCAAACACACACCGAGTCAGAACCCTGAAAAGAGTTGACAATCCTAAATCCCAAATACAACAGTTTGTTTTGTGTGTTTAAAGAACTGCAGGTCGCAAACAATGTGTTTATATACACTGCTGCAAAAAATTTGACTCTTCACACACCCCAGATCTCACAACTGACATTTTAGCAACCTGGGAGTAGGTACAGAAATGTGTTCCTTGGAATTTTGGGAGCTCTGTGGGTCATAGGAGGCGATCAGTCACAAAACTGGTTGATTTTAATTGACATCTATCTTTAGCTGGCTACATCTCTACCAGGTATAGGATGTTTTTTCAAAATGCAAAAACATTATTAGGATTTGTAGGCGCGTCATAATAAAGTCAGCCTCCCTTTGTGCTCATCAGGCCCACGTATACGCGGACACACCTGTGACTAATTAGACGTGCTGCAGACAGACGGCATTTCTGGTGTAGACGGCTTTCCGAAACAAAACAAGCCCAATCCCGGATCGCCTCCCTGGTTTTCCAGAGCACCGCGCTATAAACATAGTCGCTACGGCGGCGGCCAAAGATGAGAAAGGGAAATAGATATCTCACTCCCTCTGCAGTTGTTTTTCCTTTTAGCTGTCTTCTCTGCACGCATCTGGTAACGGTTTCAACATGTGTTGTTGGAAAACACGACTATACCATGCATTTGCCTGATTAGGTGGTCTTTTTGGTGTCTTCTTCAGGATCCGAAGGACAACGGTGTCAACAAGAATGCTATTAAACGATAGAATAGAAATAATTTATTCATCTCAGACACGGACAATTATTTAGACACGAGGAAGTATTTCTGTTCTATTATAACGTTATCATCCAGTGTTCTTACTGTGATATCTGGAAGTAATCACAAGCAGGAGAGGCAAACACGAGTGAAATCGGATAAAAACAAACACGCGTGTGGCGACACGAGTGAGGCGTCCTGTGCGACAGAGGCGATCTGTGTGCAGGGCGCCGTGTTTATAGTGAAGGCGGCGGCGCGCGCGGAGGAGAGCGTCCCTGCGCTAATCTGCCCGACTACACGCCCGGCGCGGCCCTCCGAGGACGGGCGACACCGGCGGAACCGAGAACCCGGCCCGAGCCTCGGCATTACGCTCCAGCGACCCGTTCTGCCTGAACGCGATAGTGGATATCTGCCAGGACGACAACGCAATGTTTGTGCGCACGGTGAGCTGCTGAAGAGGAGGAGGAGGAGGAGGAAGAAGAAGAAGAGGAGGAGGAGGAGGAGGAGGAGGAGGAGGAGGAGAGGGCTGCTGCGCTCTGAACCCAGATTTTATCCTGGATCTGCCACGGCCAGGGTACCGGCCCCAGAATGCTGTCGCACCTTCCGCACAGACGTGTCTGGCCCGGCCTGTGAGGCGGCTCTGAGCCGGTCCAGCCCCCGGAGGGTCTCCGAGCAGCGGGACGCCTTTCCTCCAGACATGGAGGCTGGAGATGCGGATTGCACAGGAATCCCCAGTTTGAGCGCATCGACCCGCTTCCTCTCGCCAGAACCCCGTGGCCCCGTCCGCCAGTAGGCTGCAGAGAATGGACACACTCCTCCCCGGATAGAGGACAACTGCGCTGCTCCTGGGGGGCTTGGAGTCCCGTCGGAGGCGGCTGCCCCGCTAGCCGTTAGCCTCGTTAGCCGGCTAGCGGCTCCGAGGGGCTGCTTGGGGATTAAAAGGCTTCCCGCGGTCCTGCAACGCTTCTGCTCACCTTCCATCCCGTTTTTCTGCGCTTGTGGGAGGATCTTCTCACCCAGGAATGAGGCCTCCAACGGAAAGGAGCCGCTTGACCTTGTTCTGGGCTCTGATGCTGGCTCTGCCTCCTGCCTCCGGCCCGCCGCCGCAGAGAGTAAGTACCGCCGCCGCCGCCGGGCTCCCCGGCCCGGCGGCGTCCCCGAGGCGGCGGCCGCCCGCTCGCACCGGGCTGCCTCTGGAAGACCCGCGGGGACAGGCGGAGTCCTCCAGTTGGACCCTGTTTAGTTCGGCCATTGAAACGGCGACCAGCTGAACACCTGCGCTGACCCCGGCGGGTGAGGCGATGGCCTTTGTGGCAGGTCGAAGGTCAAAGTTCCGACGGTTCCGGATGCCTGCTGGCTGGTTGGCTGTGGGGGCTCAGGGATGGTTCCTGGTGGAGCCTCAGCCACCTGCTGCCCACAGAGAAGCACGGCTGACCAAGAGTGGAAGCTGAAGCAGCTCATATTCAGGCTGAGGTTCCTGCCCCAAAGGTTCCTGCTGTGAATGGTTCCTGCCCCGAATGGTTCCTGCCCTGAAGGGTCCTGGTAATGACACCGAAGTTCTGTGGGCAGGCGAAACAAGCCAAAACCAAATGGTTCCCAACGGGAGGCGACGCGTGTCGGTCCCGCTGACCCACGGGTGGTCACCAGTGAACTGGGTAAACTGGGTAAACTGGTCGGCAGCTGGGAAAAAGGTGTCCAGGTGCTTGTGGGAGGGCGTTACGTTGGAGCCCAACTGGAGGTGTTGGCTGTTCTTGAAGGCCACCGTCCTCACCTGGCAGCTGCAGGAGGGCCACCTGTGCACGTGTGGCGCACTCCCCAAGGCCGGCTCCGGGCGGCGAGCCTCACTTTTCCCCTGCAGGGATCGGCCCTTCCCAGCGCTCCTGTGCGGAAAGCAGTTGTGCTTCTTCCCAACTTGTTTTTATGTGCTGCCATTTAAAAACTTTCCATGTCTCCGTTGAGCTAGCTAGCGTTCCTGATTCATCCCATTCATTATTAGCGTGGAGAGGGGGGGCGGGGGTTGGGGCTTCAACCAGGGTCTGCGTTTTAAAATAGAACGCGCCAAAGTACATTTGCAAGCAAAACAGACGGAGTTCTGTTGATTGGAAAGAGTGAGGAGCTTGTGAAGTGCGAGTCACAGGGTTTGCAGCGAGCCGGCGGTTAGCGCGCGGACCCGGAGCGGCGGACGCTTCCTCCATGCCGCCGCTGTGAAGCCGCCTTGTGTGGCCGCCGGGCTTGACACCAGGCTCCCACACGCTTGTTCTCCTGTCGCCGCTGCCGCCCAGACGGCTCTGCGGGTCCGTTTGCCACCTGGGGCGGTCTGTCGCTGGCGCGTCGGGCGTGAGGGGTCAACAGGCCGGCCCAGGGCCTCGCGGCCGCTCCGCTGGTGTCGGGCTGGGAGCAGGAGGGGCTTTCTGCTCCCTCCCCCCAACGCTGCTCTTCCATGGGGGGTTCTGGAAAACATCCCACGCCGGCACTGGAGAAGGAGGTGTGCGCAGACGGGAACGGCGCTGCTGTGACTGCGCGCTGGGACGGCGGTCGCAGGCCTCAGCCTGCTGACAAGCAGATTACAGAGGAGGACAAACCGCCATGGCAGCACACTCCCAGCCCTAAATAACACCAAAGGCATGCTGGGACGGCTCGCCGCAGCGCTCCGGCCAGCTCAGCCTGCTAGCACGGCTAACGGGAGGCTTCCCACATGCTGCTGGTGCCCCCCCAGACGGCAGCAGGGTTGAGCCGGGTCAACGGCCGCAACCTTTCTGCAATTCTGGCTCCTCCAGCGCAGTGTGTGCTACCTGTGTGTGTGTGATGACCCGTCTCCTTCCTCTGCTGTCTCCCTGCAGTCTGTGGCCCTGGTATCGACATCGGCAACGACATCAGCGAGTTCAGGCGCCTGGAGAACTGCACGGTGGTGGAGGGCTACCTGCAGATCCTGCTCATCGGCGACAAGAACAACAACGTCAACCAGGAAACGTTCCGCTCGCTCAGCTTCCCCAGGCTGACCATGATCACCGACTACCTGCTGCTCTTCAGGGTGTCGGGCCTGGACAGTCTCAGCACGCTCTTCCCCAACCTGACCGTCATACGTGGACGCAACCTCTTCTACAACTACGCTCTGGTCATCTTTGAGATGACCAGCCTGAAGGACATCGGCCTGTACAGCCTGCGAAACATCACCCGCGGCGCCATCCGCATCGAGAAGAACCCCGAGCTGTGCTACCTGGACTCGGTGGACTGGTCGGTCATCATGGACGCCGAGTTCAACAACTACATTGCCGGGAACAAGCAGTCCAAGGAGTGCAGCGACGTCTGCCCGGGCGTCATGGAGAGCAGCCCCCAGTGCAGGAAGACCGTGTTCAACAACAACTACAGCTACCGCTGCTGGAACTCCAACCACTGCCAGAGAGGTAGGCGCCGCTAGCGGAGCGCGGAGGCTGCAAGGCCCGCAGGTTCCTCCCCCCTCCTTCTGCTCCGCTGCAGGCGGCGCTGCTAGCGTTAGCTGAGCGCTACACTGGTACTTTCCTTCAGACCAGGTGTCTGGGCTGGCGGTGTGTCTGTCTACCTGCAGCGTTTCCCTGGCAACAGATGTCGCGCTGCACACTCAGCATGTGGATGTTTTCTGTCTGCGTGGCGGGACCCTCCTGGACCCTCTTGGACCGTCCTGGACCGTCCTGGACCGTCCTGGACCGTCCTGGTATCCGCAGGTCCAGGCGGGTCCAGGCGGTTCCAGGCGGGTCCAGGCGGGTTTCCCACAGGCTCTGGTCCTGGGAGAGAGAGCCTGCCGGACACAGTCCCTCACCGGGAAGAGAGCCGTGTGTTTGGATTTACTTTTCACAAACACGTCGGGAATATTTGACAGTTTCCGCCTTTGATGTCGTCCTCTTTTATCCCGTCCAGGAGGGGGAAAATATTTACATCCACTCCCAGTGCTTGGTTGGAACCAAGGGTGAGGGAGGGAGGAAGAGAAGGAGGGAAGGAGGGGAGGAGCTGGTGGGCCCACCCTCCGTCTCCGGTCCTCTGCTTGGCTCTGGATGTGGTTGCCGCGGCGTTTGCTTAGCCGCTGCTGCTCTCCTGCTACATCTGAGGCCTCTTAAACACATATGCTGGTGAAGTGGCTCCTTTCAGCCTGACTGATGTGGCTTTTCTCGTTCTCCTGACCTTTAGCTCAGCGTGTGTTCTGTCCATCCTCTGCCCTCTTGCGTCCTTGCATCGGTGGCTTTGGCTCTGCTTTCTGCTTCCACATCTGGAGCTTCTTCTCTTTGTCTGACTCTCTCGTATCTTTGGGCTCCGTTTTCCTCCTCTGGCCAAATGCTAAATGTGTGTTTGTAGTTAGCACCAGCGTCGCAGCAATCCTTCTGTGCTGCATTTCTGTTAATGGTCAGCAGATGCGGGGTAGCGACAGGCTACATTACTGACACGCTCGACACTCTGGGGCGGTCCCATCGTGAGCCGGAGCACGTCTTTCATCTGGTCCAGAGATGAAAGAGAGTGTCCAATCTCATGCTTTGTTTTACACCCCAAAAGTTCAGTCTTGTCAGAACAATAACGAAGAAAAGTAAAAAGGACTAATGAACCCAGTTCCAGCGTCAGGGCGCCTTTAGCTTCAACTTTAGCCAGGACTTTGATGTCTTGCCTGCATTTTGCCTTTTCAACCAGCGGTGACACGGTCGCTAACCAGCGGTGACACGGTCGCTAACCAGCGGTGACACGGTCGCTAACCAGCGGTGACACGGTCCCTAACCACCGGTGACACGGTCCCTAACCAGCGGTGACACGGTCCCTAACCAGCGGTGACAAGGTCCCTAACCAGCGGTGACACGGTCGCTAACCAGCGGTGACACGGTCCCTAACCAGCGGTGACACGGTCCCTAACCAGCGGTGACACGGTCGCTAACCAGCGGTGACACGGTCCCTAACCAGCGGTGACACGGTCCCTAAGAGGCTGGGACAAGGGTCTGAGACCAGGGTCAGGGACCAGGGGCTGGAACCAGGGACCAGGTTCTTTGTGCATTTTAATGATGCAGGGAAATAGGTGTGTGTGTTTTCTGCTTCAGCCTCTACCGTGATCACACACACTCCTGAATGTTTCTGTCTGTCTGTCTGTCTGTCTGTCTGTCCAGTTCTAGCCAACACCCCGCCAAAGTAAAGCATGTGGTTCTCCTTTTCCTCGATAACATTTGTGGTCATTGTTAAGCGGTTATAACACGTTAACGACTAAACGTCCCCTCTCGCCTGGTTCTGAGGGCTGCTGGTTCTGGTTGGGTTCTGGACAGGTTCTACGGTTGTTGTTTGGGTCACAGCTCAGGTGTTGTTCGTGTGCTAACGTGGCGTTTATTACAGATGTTTAGTCTATTTCCTCAGAGGGGAATTCCATGTCCAGGCTAATGGACCCTTTTGTCCTGATCTCTGTTGGGGCTGCAGACACAGCTAGGCTAGTGGTGGCTAGGCTAGTGATGGTGACTGTAGCTTCAGCTAGGGGTGTGCAGGGTTCCTCAGCACAGCGTGAAGCGGCCAGGCTGGTTCCTTGGACAGGTTCCGCCCTCAGCTGCCTCAGCTGACCCTCAGCAGAGATCTTTATCCAGCTGGAACCTGCAGACGGGTGAGGGCAGGACAGGGAGGTTGCTGGCAGCCCCGCCCAGCCACTGACACAGGTTAGGGGCGGCCATCTGTACGGGTGAGCACGGCTGCACCGTCTGGCTGGCCCTGGTGGCCCCTCTGTTCATCATATTAGCCAACACACGCTCACGCGCTAGCCGCTTCCTCTCTTTTTGCCGTCTTAAAGGCCAGAAGGTGAATGTCAGCTCCCATCATCATCTTCGCTGTAGAGGTGAAGGTGAGGGGGTGGGGGGAGGTGGAGAAGGAACACAGAAGTGTTCCAGCAGAAGGTGGTGCTGGTTCTCCCCCCCTGACCACTGTGACTGTGGGGGTGGGACCACACGTCCTGGTTCACGTCCTAATCTAACCCTAACCCTGGAGCCTGGCGCTCCTCCTTCCAGCAGGCCTCACCCTGTGTGTTGGTGTGTGTTGGGGTGTGTGGCCCCCAGGGCTGGAGGGGAGGTGGATGCCTGGCTGGCTGACTGTTGCGCGTTAAGGGTGTTTTTTACTGCCTACAGAAGCTCCCGGGGCTGTTTGCCGTCACCGTGTCTCCTGTGCTCCGCAGAGTGTCCAGACAAGTGTGGACGGCGAGCTTGCACGGCGGACGGCCAGTGCTGCCACCCCCAGTGCCTGGGCAGCTGCACGCGCGCTGGCAGCGACGCTGCCTGCGCCGCCTGCGTGCACTACTACCACCACGGGCGCTGCGTGGCCCAGTGCCCGCCCGGCACCTACAGGTTCGAGGGCTGGCGCTGCGTCAGCGTGGACTTCTGCTCCAAGGTGCACCTTCCTGACCCGCACACCTTCGTCCTCCACGGGCAGGAGTGCATGCCCGAGTGTCCCTCAGGCTACACCCGCTCCACCACGGACAAGTGAGTGCTGCACGGCTGGGTTTCGCCCGGAAACCTGGGAGAAGAGCCTCCAGTCATGCTGGAAGAGTGTACTGACAGCCGTCTGTCTGCCTGTCTGTCTGCCTGTCTGCCTGTCTGTCTGCCTGTCTGTCTGTCTGTCTGTCTGTCTGTCTCTCCAGCATGTCCTGCACCGCCTGCGATGGCCTCTGTGATAAAGTGTGCGAGGGTGAGGAGAAGGTCATCGACTCGGTGGACGCCGCCCAGTCCCTGAAGGGCTGCACTGTTATCAAAGGCAACCTGCACATCAACATCCGCAGAGGCCGTAAGTGCCGCTCGCTAACGCAGCCGGGCAGCGGTGGACGCGTTGCCATGGCGACGCTCCCATCACACGTCATGCTGCATTCCTTACAGTGCCCATGGAGGAGCAAGCCAGCTCACGTACGTGTGTGTGTGTGTGTGTGTGTGTGTGTGCTCAAACAACATGGTGGCAGAGCTGGAGAGCTTCACGGGCCTGATCCAGCGGGTGAAGGGTTACGTGCGGATCAGACACTCACACACGCTCAACTCGCTGGCCTTCCTGCGCAGCCTCAGATACATCGATGGAGAGACCCTCCTGGACGAGTCATAGGTCAACCCACACACACACACACACACACACACACACACACACACACGATGGCACACCTCTACTCTAGTGTTTTGGCCTGGACCCTGGCTGTGGCTGCCTTTTATCCTCTGTTGTGTTTTTGCTGTAGTCAGTCAGTCTGTGTGTGTGTGTGTGTGTGTGTGTGTGTGTGTGTGTGTGTGTGTGTTTTGACTGCCCGTCAGGCTGCTAGTCCTCCCATGCCCCTCCCGTATCGGGCCCTGAGCGGGGCCTGTCCTTGGCTCCCGTTCCCTCTGCTTTCTCCTTGACTTCCAGGCATTTTTCCGTCCCACGCTCTGCATTCCTGAGCGTCTGCATTTCTGCGCGCTGACTCATGCGTCTTCACGCGGACCTGTCCCGCCGTCTGTGTTGACGCGGCGTCTCTGTGCTCCGTCTGTCCCCAGCATGTACGCCTTCTTCGCCTTTGACAACCATCAGCTCCAGTACCTGTGGGACTGGTCCCAGCACAACCTCACCATCAGGACGGGGAAGCTGTACTTCCGAGCCAACCCGAAGCTCTGCGTCTCCGAGATCCACAAGATGTGGGAGAAGACGGGCATCCAGGGCCGCTTCGACGAGAGCGACTTCCGCAACAACGGCGACCGCGCCAGCTGTGAGCAGCGCCGCCACCGCCGCCGGCAGCGCGACGCCACACTTGACTGCAGCTCTGGTTTCTGCAGGTGAGAGCACCATCCTGGCCTTCACCTCCAACAGCACCAGCAGCACCCGGATCAAGCTGACCTGGCAGCGCTACCGCCCTCCGGACTACCGAGACCTCATCAGCTTCATCGTCTACTTCAAAGAGGCGTACGTCTTCCTCGCCCTCGCGCCCTGCGCCGGCCGCTGCGTCGGCTTGCGGGCGGCAGTAATGCGCGCTATGTAGCGCCGGTTCCGGCCGCTCTACACCCAGATCTGATCCCTCCCCAGACCGCACAGCAACATCACAGAGTACGAGGGCCAGGACGGCTGCGGCTCCAACAGCTGGACCATGGTGGACGTGGAGCTGAGGCCCGACTGGGACGCCGACCCCGGGGTGCTGCTGTCGGCCTGAGGCCCTGGACCCAGTACGCCGTCTTCGTCAAGGCCATCACGCTGATGGTGGAGAACAAACACATGCCCAGTGCCAAGAGCAAGGTGGTCTACATCCGCACCCGTCCCTCAGGTGAGTGGGACTCGGCGCGTCACCGTGGTTACAGGGAGCGTCTGCTTCAGGCCTGTTTGGTGGTGGTTCTCTGGGGGCCCAGCTGCAGCCGGGGGCCGTGGGGGACGGCCCCGAACCAGGGCTCCACCACGCCCAGCTGGGCAGAAAGAGGAGCTGGATCCAGGGTGTCCCCTCGCTCGGCTTCACCCCGGGACTCCTTGGCTTCTTTGTGTCCCTCTCCCAGCACCCTCCATGCCCCAGGATGTGCGGGCCTACTCCAACTCGTCCACGCAGCTGGTGGTGCGCTGGTCCCCCGCCCGTGTCCCCCTAATGGGAACCAGACCTACTACTTGGTCAGATGGCAGCAGCAAGCTGAGGACAAAGAGCTTTTATCAGCACAACTACTGCTCTAAAGGTGGACACGCACTCTCACACACACACACACACACACACACACACACACACCGGACCCGGAGCAGCGGTGCTGGGGGCCGGTGACGGTGCTGACCAGCGTTCCGAGCCATGAGCCCCTCTGGCTGCTGCTTCCAGAGCTGAAGATCCCCATCAGAATTGCAGCCAGGGGTGTGGGGGACCAGGAGGAGGACACCAAGCCCACCAAGCCGGACGCAGAAGGACCCCAGAAGGGGCCCTGCTGCCCCTGTCCCAAATCGGCCGAGGACCTGGAGGCAGAGGCTGCCGACGCCTCCTACCGGAAGGTTTTCGAGAACTTTCTGCACAACTCCATCTTCACACCCAGGTACGCCCGTCGCTGCTCGGGCCCAAACGCGAGCCCCAGAGGCCCCCCAGTCTGGACTATAGGCTGACTGGGAGGTGTGTGTGTGTGTGTCTGTGGTGTTTGAGGTCAGTGCAGAGGAAGGTGTGTGTGTGTGCTGGGATGGAGCGCAGGATTGAAGGTCTGGCTGAAGGTCTGGACGTGGCCTTTCCCCAGCGAGGGCGTCTGAAGGCCACCGTTATCTGTTGTTTTTCAGTTGTTTTACCCCAAATATCTCCTCCTCCTCCGACGTCTCCTCCTGCTCTGTTCATCCGGCTCCTGGAGACGCTCATCTGTTGCTTATGTTTGCCGTCTCGTGTGTTTCCCTGGATCCTCCTGGGATATTGTTCAAAGTGAACCAGATCGTGTTTGGGAAAAATGGCCTTCGGACTCGTTAGCATCTGAACCAAATATCCGTGAATGAAGGAAATGAATCTGTTTTTACCAGCTGACGAACACATGGTTTGTTTTTCGGTATAATTGTACTGTTTTCTAGCCTAATTTCTTCCGGTTGTTTGTTAATGTGTGTTAATGTTTGTGTTTCCTGGCTGATCACACCTCTGGTGTTCTGCTGCTCTTCAGCTGGATTTGCTTGTGCTTTGATGTCCTTTGGTCTCTGCCATCCAGGCCTCCAGATCGGCGGCGGCGCGATGTCTTTGGTGCAGCCAACTCCAGCCACCTGCGCTACAGCAGTGCCGTTCCGCCGCTGCAGGCTGACGCCAACAGCAGCAGCGGCGCAGAGCCGCTGGACAGAGACTTTGACTTCTCGGAGCAGTCGGTGACGGAGCGCGAGCTGCAGATCTCCGGCCTGAAGCCTTTCACCGTTTACCGGATCGACATCCACGCCTGCAACCGCCAAGTGCAGCGTTGCAGCGCTGCAGAGTTCGTCTTCTCCAGAACCAAACCCGCAGGTGAGCAAGTTTAGGCGAGCCAATGCTTGTGTGGCCTCGGCCCTGTGGTCACCGCGGCGACCGTCTATCCACAGAGAAGGCCGACGACATACCCGGGCTGCTGACCTGGGAGGGCCACGAGGACTGGGGCTTCCTGCGCTGGCCCGAGCCGCGGCACCCCAACGGCCTCGTCCTCATGTACGAGGTCAAGTTCCAGCTGGCCTCCGAGGTAAGAGCCGGCCCCAGGCCACGCCCCCACCCCCCGGCCCCCCGGCGTTAGCCTCCTGCTGTGTTGAGAGTTGAACCAGCACGGATGAATTCTGCTGAGCTCCGGCAGAGGGAATTCTGCCGGCTCCGGCTGTAAGCGTCTCCCCTGCTGTCGGCTTTCTCAGAGCGAGAAGCACGAGTGTGTTTCCGGGCAGTCCTATCGGACTCAGCGTGGCGTCCGTCTCTCCAACCTCGGCCCGGGCAACTACTCGGTGCGAGTCCGAGCCATCTCGCTGGCTGGAAACGGCTCCTGGACGCACATCCTGGACCTCTACGTGGCTGAAAGTAAGAGGCTAGCTCTGGAGCTGTCCAGGCGGCGTTCCTGTTGCCTGATCCCACCGTTTTGCCCCTCAGGGTACCAGAACATCCTCTTTGCTATGATCTTCGTCCCCCTCGCCGTCGTCCTCCTCATCTGCCTCGTGGTCACAGCGCTGGTGGTGCTCAACAAGAAGAGGTAGGTCCGTCAGAGGGTGGCGCGTGTGAGCGTCCCTCGGCCTGTGTGAGAGGAGCAGCAATGATGGCCGTTCTCTCCTCTTCAGGAACAGTGACAGGCTTGGCAACGGCGTCCTGTACGCCTCCGTCAACCCAGAGTACTTCAGCGCTGCCGAAAGTGAGTGTGTGTGTCGGCCTTTTTGCGTGCGTGTGTGTGTTTTTATGAAGCCCCTGCTGGTTTTCTGCAGTGTACGTGCCAGACGAGTGGGAGGTGGCCCGGGAGAAGATCTCCCTGAGCCGGGAGCTGGGCCAGGGCTCCTTCGGGATGGTGTACGAGGGCCTGGCCAAGGGCGTGGTCAAAGACGAGGCCGAAACCCGCGTGGCCATCAAGACCGTCAACGAGGCTGCCAGCATGAGGGAGAGGATCGAGTTTCTGAACGAGGCCTCGGTCATGAAGGAGTTCAACTGTCACCACGTGGTGTGTACTCGCTCACACACACACACACACGCACGCACACGCACAGACAGGTGTGTCACCGAGGCTCCTCTGTGGTGTGTGTGGTCCTGCTGCAGGTGCGTCTCCTGGGGGTGGTCTCGCAGGGCCAGCCCACCCTGGTCATCATGGAGCTGATGACCCGGGGGGACCTGAAGAGCTACCTGCGCTCTCTCCGTCCTGAGGAGGTACCTTCCGCTGCTGCTCCTCGTCGGTCCCCCAGCTCCTCCCTGCTGCGGGGTTGGGCGGAGCTGAGCCCTTAGCTTAGCCGCGCGCTCTGTCTCCTGTCTGCAGCAGCAGTGCTCTAGCCTGTCGCTGCCGCCGCTGAAGAAGATGCTGCAGATGGCCGGGCAGATCGCCGACGGCATGGCTTACCTCAACGCTAACAAGTTTGTCCACAGGGACCTGGCCGCCAGGAACTGCATGGTGGCCGAGGACTTCACCGTGAAAATAGGAGGTAAGGGACCGTGAGGAGCACCAGGCAGGCAGGTGGGAGAGAGTGTCTGATCTGTGTGTGTGTGTGTGTGTGTGGGAGCAGATTTCGGCATGACCCGGGACATCTATGAGACGGATTACTACCGTAAGGGAGGGAAAGGTTTGCTCCCCGTCCGCTGGATGTCCCCCGAGTCTCTGAAAGACGGCGTCTTCACCACCAACTCGGATGTGTGGTGAGCAAACGCGCTGGCTGCACCTCCTGCGGCGGCGGCGGCTGCAGGAGGTCGCCAGGCTGACTCTGTTGTGCGCAGGTCCTTCGGGGTGGTGCTGTGGGAGGTGGCCACCCTGGCGGAGCAGCCCTACCAGGGCCTGTCCAACGAGCAGGTGCTGCGCTTCGTCATGGAGGGGGGCCTCCTGGAGAAGCCCCAGAACTGCCCCGATATGCTGTAAGAGGCTAGCCGAGTGTCGTCCCCGGCAGACCGCGTGCCTCCTGCTCACGTGGGCGTGTCCTCCGGTGCAGGTTCGAGCTGATGCGGATGTGCTGGCAGTACAACCCCAAGATGCGACCGTCCTTCGTGGAGATCATCAGCAGCGTGAAGGACGAGCTGGAGCCGTCCTTCCGAGAGGTCAGTTTCTTCTACAGCGCCGACAACAAGTCCAGCCGACGCGCCGCAGCCACGCTCGGACGAAGCTGGACGACCTGGACGAGTGACCTCCTGGACACGCCGTCCTCGTCCCCCTGCGTGCAGCCTCCACAGACGGCGGTCCGCCCGCAGACCCCGCCCCCTCCCGGCTCAGACGCTCCGGCCAGCTCCCCGTCCTCGCCCTGCGCGGCAGCCGCCGGCGCCGACAAGCAGCCGTCCAGCCAGCAGGCGGCCAACGGGCTGCTGGGAGCGGGGCCGGGCTCCGAAGGCAGCGCCCGGTCGTCTCTGGACGACCTGCCGCCGTACGCGCACATGAACGGAGGACGCAAAAACGAGCGCGCCATGCCTCTGCCACAGTCGTCCGCCTGCTGACTGGACAACAGGCGGCCGGCGGGCTGCCAGGCCTCTCACCTGCTGCTCTGGAGGGCCCCTTGTTCCCCTCGCTTGCGGTTCTCCTGCCGGCGCCTGCGTGCCAGGAGGCCCGCGTGTCGCTGCTTTCACACTTTGGTTCACGTCTGTCTGCTTTTGACTCCGCCGGCTGGCTGTCACATGACCTGCGGGAAACCCACAGGAAAAGGTCCAGGAACCAGAAGGACCAGTCCTTCAGAGGAGCCCCGCCCCTCGCGGCCCCGTCCCCCCACAGCTTAACTTATTTTATAAACTGTTTTAGCTGCGCGTGTGGGCCTTCCCGACCGACCTGCTCCCGCCTGGACAGGCCTTACCCAGGAAGCATGTGTGAGGACCGTCTCGGCGTGGACCGTGATTGGCCGTTGCCGCCATGTCCGTGACGACCAGTCCAATCTGACAAGGTTGCTGCCAAACTGAGACTCGTCCCCCACGTTTGCCTGCAGTTTCCAGCAGCCGGGCTAGCTAGCTGGAGGAGGGAAGCGCTGGGACCCGCCATCCTCGAGCGTGTGCGGGTTGCTCCTCCCCCACGGCTCCTCCTGGACCCGGCACAGGCGGCCTCAGGCTGGCCCCGGCGCTGGTGTGGAGGACGGAGCAGAGGGGGACGCTGTCCCCTCCGGCGGGACGGGCTCTGCCTTCAGGGGCTCCTTGGATACAAACAGCTATTTTTCTAGACTAGCGGGGTGTCTGCCAGCGTCCGTGTGGGCGGAGCACCTCAGCACCACTCGTCCCAGTCACTTTTCTAACTTTTCTATGGTTGGAGACATTCGCCGTGTACAGAAAGAAGCTGCTATTCCTCGTCTCTCTTGTGGTTGTAATAAAGTTGTTATCCATGTTTAAAGGAGGAGAGGAGAAGCCCCTCCCCTCGCTCCTTTTGGGTGGAAGGTGTTCTCCAGCTGGTCTCTCTCCCCGCCGGCCACCGGACGACTATTTGCCTTATGAATTGAGACGCCGTTGACCTAATGCCCCCTCGCTGACGACAGCGACGCTTCCGCAGTCAGGTCAGAGGTCAAAGGCCAGAGGTCAGGCATCGCTGCTGGGTCCCAACTCAATCTCAGGTCAAAGGAGTGGAATTAGGCTTGTGCTCTCTCACCAGTCATGCGTGTGTGTGTGTGTGTGTGAAATCCTCGGCGTTGAATCTCAGTCGTTCCATCCACCAGTGTGTGACACCAGGTGTGGGGGGATGAGCAGGTTGAGTCCGGGCGTGTCCACCAGATGCTAACCTAGCTTAGCCGCGGCGCCTCCTGTTGTCCTCGAAGCCGCTGGGATTTCCTTCCTCGGTATCCCTGAAATGTTGCGGCTGGTTTCCTCCTCCGTCCTGCAGGTCCTGACCTTTATCACTCAGGTGGGTGCTTCTTTCAGCCGGCCCAACCGGGGCGCTGTCCCTTACACCGGGGTTAGAGCTGCTGCCAGTCGGTTGGTGTGGCCTTTAGTTACCGTAGCAACAGCAGGGAGGCTTCCGCCTGTGGAGGCTCGCCTCCGCCTGGTTCCCAAACACCTGTGCTGCTGCAAACACTGGCTCCAGGGAACGAGGTCAAGGCCAGATCCGGCCTTTGCGTCATCCCGGCTGACGGATGCGTCCAGTCTGCCTCCCTTCTTCATCTGCTTACCGCCCTTTTTTCTCCTCCTTTTTGCTGGCAAACGTTCACGCGGCTTTCATTTAGCAGCTCTGGATGTTGAGGAGAGGGATGGAGGGAGGGCAGAGGGGCCCCCTCCAGGGCCAGCTGCGCCTGCTGGGCCCCTGCGGAGCGTGGAAAGGTGGTGTAGGGCGTCCAGCGTCATCTACCTCACTGTTTCAGTTGGACCTGTAGGATGGAAGCGTGTCTGAATGCTGTTCACCCGATCACCCTCCGACCACAAGCCAAAGCGCCCCGGCGGGGCCGGAGCCGGCGTGGAGGGCCATCCTTTGGTTTCCGGCCAAAGGATGCGTCTGACCCCCTGCTGGGACCGGTGGCACCCCCGGGCCCCTGCCGCCCCCCCTGCTGCCATCTGTGCACCAATGTGCAACTCTGACCACGTGTCAGCGCGTTCCACCAGGCCAGGATGCTCACGGGACAGTTTGGGCTCTGCTTTCACTTCAAGTTTCAGCACTGGACCGCCTCACGGTGGACGTGGAGCCGAACAGAACTTTTTAAACTGGTTTTCTCTTTCGTTGTGCTGGTGCGAGTTTGTTGAAGGTTTTGATGTGTGTAAATTATTCACAGCCTTCCAAATCTGTTAAGGTTTTTGATTTTCATTTGTACACGCCATTGACACCATTTTTCCCTCTATCTATATTTTAATGAGTACTGGGAAAATGGTTGGCTGGAAAGGAATGTTTTCAGATTCTTTTTTTTTCTACACAGGATTTAAGATGAATAAAATTGTATGCAAAGCTGTTTTTTCATTTGCCTTTTGTTGTAGTCACATATTTCATTAAATAAATGAGCATCAGTGACGATGGCGATTTGGTCGTGCCCTTACAGTAAGTTTGGGCTTCCAGAATCGGATTCATTTCAACTGAAAACTTTGGTGGAACAAACGTGACAAACTTTGGTCCACTTCAGCATATGTGGGGGACTTGGGTCCGAGTTTTGCAGCTTGAGGCTTCACATTGCTGTTAAAAAAAAGGATTTATTGAACCCGCAATTTCCTCCAGGCAAACAAAAGACTAAATGTTCCTTTTTACTCTCTGGTCTCACCAGCGCCCCCACGCGACTCAAAGGGGGAAGGACAAGTGACGCCTCCAGCCCCGCTCCTTCAAAATAAAACCTCGCCTTCGAAAACGAACGGTACCATTTCCCAATCCCTGTTTATGTTTTAGTACACATAGATGCGATAAAAGACGCTCGCTGGGTATTTTAGTTTCGTCCTTTCTAAACGGGGAGACGAACGCAACACTGAAGGAAGTTACGCTGCGTCCTGCGATCAAGCTATTCGTTTGGTCCGTCTACTCTAGCTCTAACCAATCAGAGAAGCCGTGCTTGTGTCGTCACCAACCACACAACCAATGAAAAGCAATGTCCAAGCAGGAAGAGGCGGGTCCTTGCCAGCCATGGAAAACGTCCCATGCTAGGTTGCTAGCACTCTGTTTGTCAACATAGCACACGATTGTTTACTTTGGTTGTCAGAATGACCGGACAAGGCCACACCCGGGGTGTAAATTTGAATAAACTATTGTGCAGTTAAGGTAAATAGTTGTTTTTATGCCACAAGACAGCGTTAATAGCTGCTGTTTACATAGCACGACGACATCGTCTAGTCACGAACAGTCTGCCTTCTCCCATTTTGAATCGCCGGTTGTGTGAAACACTTTTGTTCCTAGTTTCACAAAAGGACACTCAGACTCCTCTTTATGCGCGTCCTTCTCTGTTTTTCCACTTGTGCAAGGAAAGAGTCGTGCGGTGGAAGAAGGGCCCTCCTGTGCGCAGAGATGGCGGTTGAGCTCCATCACACTATTGTCGTCGCCAAGCAGGAGCGTCACAAAAACCTCTTCCTGAACTACAGAAACCTGGAAACTTTCCCCGTGGAGCTGCTGAAGGATGAGGGCTTGCAGTCTCTGGAAAGGCTTTACATGAAGAGGAACTCGCTCACCACGCTGGTAGCCGCCTCTTGGCCCGCATCCTTTCTGTTCGTCGTCTGTTGCCCTGCACTCCTTCACTTTGTCATCTCCTCTCCTCAGCCGGAGAATCTTGCCCAGAAGCTCCCAAATCTGATCGAACTGTGAGTGTGTGCTGACTTGTCCAGGCTGTGGTTTGCTTTTTAACCTTTTCACACTGTGAAATAACAAACTACTTTGTGAGTGATCGTCTGTTTTCCTGATAGCTTCTCAGCTAACGCTGTCTATTTGTTTTTCTACTCCATTTGAAGGTATTTGCCCTCAAACAACATTGTTCTTATTCCTGAAGGTAGGCCAGTGTCATCTGCCGACGGTGTTGTTGTGGAGGCTCGTTCCCGTGACCTTTGCCCTCTTGTGTGTGTGTGTCGGCAGCCATCGGAAACCTGGCCAGGCTGCAGTCGCTGGATCTGAGCGACAACGGCCTCCATCTCCTCTGCCCAGACATCGGCCGCCTCAGGTCTCTGCGGCATCTGAGGCTGTGCAACAACCAGCTGGAGCACCTTCCATCAGGTGGGACAGGTTCACGTTCACGTGCACGGGGAGCAAAGACAAGAACTTGGAGTTGAGTGGGGCGAACCTGCATCAGGTGACCGTGGTTTGTGGCCAGTAGCGGGCCACAGCGGCCCGCCTTTAGCACTAGCTGTGCTTGTCTTGTCTTTGTCCTCCCAAACTAGTACGAGGTGAAAGAGGTGTGTTTTTGTCCCGCTGTTGAGCGTGTTAAGGGGCCTGAGTGTCACGTGTGAAACCCCCAGAGGTGGGACTCCTGCGGCAGCTGGAGACTCTGGACGTGTCCATGAACCAGCTGAGGCGGCTGCCGGCTCAGCTGCACGGCTGTGCCTCCTTGCAGAGCCTGACTGCGGACCACAACCTGCTGGGACACGTCCCCCGTCAGCTGTGCTGGCTGCGCCGCCTCAACCAGCTTTCCATGGCCGCCAACCGGCTCAGCAGCCTGCCGCCTGGTCAGTCCATAACTACCGCCGTCGCCCTGAAGGTGGGATAAGGAGAGCAGCGTTATAGCGCCTGTGTGTGTGTGCTTCAGATCTAGGCAGGTCCCGGGAGCTGCAGTTTGTTTTCGTGGACAATAATGTGGACCTGCGAGCTCTTCCGTCCTACCTGTACAACAAGGTCATTGGCTGCAGCGGGTAATACAGCTCACACAGGAACGTCACCGAAAGGCTGCTAAAAACCAGCCCATCAGCAACAAATGTCCTTCCTGTGGAGGAGTACACTCTAGCCTCGCCTTCCTCACGCAGAAAGTCCGTTTTTGTTGAAGGAACAGCCTGAATGTTGGTGTTGATCTGCTCTTGGGTGGTTTCCACCCAGATGAGAGCGGCCCTGAGCGCTAGGCAGCACCCTCTGTGACGGCTGTCCTGTTCTCACCTGGCTGCAGGTGTGGGACGTCAGCCGGCCCGCTGGGGGACAGAGGCCTGGAGAAGGAGCCCTGCCCCGCCCTGGCTGGCCTTCCCGCCCAGGTGAAGGTGCTGGCGTGGGAGACGGACAAGGTGGTTCCTCTGGAGGAGCTGGCCATGAGGTCTCTGCACCGCGGCCAGCAGCAGCCCCCGGGTGTGTCCCGTTGGCTTCAGGACCCAGCTGCTCCTCCTGAGGTCCCCTCTGCCTCTGGCGGGATGTCCTGTGGTGTTGGGGGCGTCGCCCCGCTGCCTCCCAGCAGCCTCCCCCAGAGCCTGCTGGACGGGCTGCGCTGCCCCCTGGGACACTGCCACCGCTGCAGCCAGGCCATGTTCACCGGCGTCTACCCCAAGCTCTTCCCCCTGAGGGACACCATGCTGGCCGGAGTCCACCGCAGGTCAGCTGTCTGCCTTCACCCCCACAGTCCCAGCTGGGGTTGCTCCTCCCCCCCGGGCTAAAGCGGCTCTGTCTCCTGTCTGAAGGACCTCGGTCAACTTTGTGGCCTACTGCTGTTCCACTGGCTGCTTCCAGGCCTTTGACCTTCAGTGAGGGCGCGCTCCTCCAGGACTGGTTTCCGGCGGAGGCCTGGTCGGTGAGGAGCGGCTGACGGTGCCGCCGACTCGGCCGTCTTCGAGCCCCAGCCTCCAGGAGGCGGCTGGAGCTGCAGGAGCCGCTCGCGCTCTCTGCACCAACCACTCAGCTGTGGCCAACCCGCCCGCTTGGTCGCCTCTGTGTGGATGCAGTTTTCACGGCTTGCTTTTGCCAGTAAACGATGCTGACGTGTGAGCGTCTCTGCTTTGGTGTCTGAGCTTTCAGGTGTGCTGCCTTCAAAGAGTGGACGCATGTCTGCTTCCAGCAGAAGAGACACCAGCAGAGGTCAAGAGGAACCTCCTCAACGTCTCAGGTGCACTGTTGCTAGGATCATGGCTGGACTGTCAGACTTAACTTTTCCTACTTAGACTGGGACAATTTCACTGTTGGGTAGTTCAATTATAGGGTTTTTAAAAAAAAAACTTTTTAAACACATTTAAGGCTAAAAAACCATGAAACACCAATGAACCTGCTCCAAACGGAATCACTGTCCGTCTGACAGTTGTTTGATTGTGACAGCCATCATGTTGGAATTATCTTGTAATGGTCTGAACCTGCTTATTTTAAAGTGGTTTTTTGTTTTTTTTTTGAACATATTTTTGTTAGAGAAAGAAAATGACCTTTTACAACCTCCTTGTGACGTCAGAGGGCGCGGCCATTTTATGGTGACCATCAAGTGCGTCATGATCAGGCAGGAAACTCCTTAAATCAACGGTCGAAATAAAGTGGACTACTCCATTCGTTAAAAAGCAATCTAAATTTTTAAGGACATTTTTAAATTGCGGCGTATCTGTATTAATTCAGATAAACAGCAGCGCGTAAGCGGAACCTTCGACGGGGACAGCACCTGCTGACGGACCGTGATTAAAACGTTCCTCCTCAACGTTACACCATGGTTCCAGTTTTCCTTTCATTTTACTGGTTTCAAACAAACAAACCCGCTAAATAGGCGTAAGATACCACCGAATAAATCAAACAGTGAATGATATGTGGCAGAAAAATATTATAGTTGATCAGGGCGTGGAAATGTATTTTTCACGTTATCTCCAATTTGAGTGCATATCTTTAATAATTGTAATCCTAATTTATTTGCAGCCCGTACATTATTTGCAGCTGTGTTTAGTCGTTATTGCTTGCTGCGCGTGTCGGTGCGCTGACAGTAATGTCCCTCTTGGCTCTTTTTAAAATATAGAATAATATTCAAAACAAATCTATTTGACTGTCAGGGGTTTTATTTTGTAGAGGAGCAGACGTGCCGTGTTCCGGAACCCGCCGCGCTTGACGCCCGGTGACGGGGAGGGCGGCGTTTGCGCCGGGGACGGTCCCGTTCCCCGAGCGCTGGCAGCGACCGACATTTTCATCCTGCTCCCAACAAACACAGAATTCCAGAGAGCGCCGAGCAATCGGGCACAAATCCAGCCAGGTAGGCCCGCTGAGACGTCCTCGTTTTCGTTGGTTGTCTTTAAGCCTTATCTACCATCATACGCACGATATAAATATAAGCAAAGTAAAGTTTGAAGTGTTGCTCTTTGAAGTGCGCCAGCCGAGTGTTGTCCTGCAGAGGTAGTCACAAGCCATGCTTCATTCCCGACACCGGCCCTGGTGGGTCTGGGCTTTGGCTTCTTGGTGAACTGGAGTTTTGCAGAGGCCAGGTGGAGCCGGCGGAAGCTGAGGCTGCGCTCGTGGAGGCCCCAGGCCCCAGGTGCTGGCCCCTGGGCTCTGCTCCTAAACCCATTACCAGATTAGAGTGGTTTGTTGTGAGGGTTTACTGAGGAGCTGGCCCGTGCCGAGCGGCGGAAGGTTACAGTGCAGAGGTGGTTCAGCACCGCGGACAGCTCCGCTCCTGCAGGCGCAGCTCAGCCTCCTCCTCCGTCCTCCTCCTCCGGCCAGCGTCCAGCTGCTGGGGTGCTGAGCCCGTGGACGTGGACGGATGTGCTTTGTGAAGACACCGGTGCTGGTGTGTGTGTGTGTGTGTGTGTGTGCAGCTGCTCTGCTTTTCTTCCTCTTTGAAGCTAGAAACAGGGGGAATGCAGGAAGGAAAACATTCACTGGGGTCAAGGTTGGACTCGTCTGACATTCATCCGTTCCGGGGTTATGATGAACGTGCGCTCCAGGAATCGTGCACGAGGTTTGGCTCCAACACGCACTGACCTCCAGCAGTGGCAGCCAGCTGAATGGTTCCTGGCCCTGGCGGTGAGCGCCTGTCGGTCCTCTGACGTCAGCCCTTCAGGTTCCTGAACGGAGATGATCCATTACTGACGGATGAGTGTGCTCGGACACAACCAGCCCACTTCACACCAGCCTGCAGGCTCCTAACACTCCTTCAGTGTGAAAACACACATTAAATCATTAGTGAGGTATTATCAGCAGCCCACACACACGCACGCACACACACACACACACACACTGTGTGTGTGTGTTAATAGAGGTGAGCGTCTTACGGTTAACTACGTCTGAGGTTTTTTTTAAATTTTCTACAGCAGGGTCAGGGTTGACCCCTCAGGTGGGGGACCACAGCTGTCTGGGTGGAGCACATCTGGAAGATGGATGGAGGGATGGATGGATGGAGGGATGGATGGATGGAGGGATGGATGGAGGGGCAATGTACAATGTTAAAGTTGAGGGAAATGGAGCACACGCATGAAGAATAAAAAGAAATGTTAGAGTGGCCTGTATGTTATGTAAGTGTGTGTGTGTTGTGTGTGTGTGTGTGTGTGTGTGTAGGCCTGCAGATTAATCTGGGTTTTATCCTCTCTGAATGGGACAGTGGATTATCCCTGCAGGCCACAGATGATTGCTTTGAGTTCCTGTCCCTCCTCCATGGGTCCCGTCTGTTTGTCCACCAACGCTTGGACACGCTGGCTCCCTCTGAGGTGTTTACACTCCTTCCTCTTGCCTGCGTCCTCAGTCTTGTGTCCTTTGTCCTCGTCCCGTCCCAGAATGGGGACGGTGATCACCGTCAGCTGGAGGCGCTGGGTTGTGTCGGCTGGTGCAGAGCAGCAGCGTCCTGGTGGAGGACAGCAGCTGCTCTCCTAACGTCCTCAGCAGGTCTGTCCAGGCTCTTCCTGCTTCTCCTCAGGGGGGCCTCTGTCCTCTGAGCAGACGCTCCTGTGGGCGGAGAAGAAGAAGAGCTCTGCTCATCTTGGGTGGAGGGCAGGCGGTAGGAACCGGCACAGTTGGAGGGAAAGAAGCCTGTGGAGGATGGGTGGACAGATGGATGGATGGGTGGGTGGGTGGATGGATGAGTGGATGGATGGACAGGTGGAAGGATGGAGAGATGGATCGCGGCCCTGGCCGGAGCTCCTGAGGGTCCGGGTGAGGTTTGCTGGCTGCTTCCCGACTGCACACTTATGGAGGTGAAGAGGAGCCAAGAGGAAGAGCTGTTGGCTCCTCCCACACACGATTATTCATCAGCCGCCTTCCCGTGCGCGTGCACACACACACACACGCTCGTGCTCGCCACAGTCGGGGGGCTGATGCTGGTAAACAGCTGACCTTTCTGGGGGAGGAGCCCCACGGAGAAGCACCGCCCGCGTCCCTCTGAGGACGGACGAGGCCTGAAGGGTGGGGAGCTGCGAGGTCAAAGGTCAGACCGGCCTGCTCTGGTACCTCCCCTCTTTCATAGAGACCTTCATGAGGACACAGATCCAGACTCCCAACGGGAAGGTTCTAGCCTACCTGGGGGGCTGTTGTCTGCCTGGGGGAGTCCTTCACCAGCTCAGCCCCCCCACCAACCCCCCGACTAAGGCTGACAGCAGACTCATAGCGGACGGGACAGGCAGCCCCTGTCCTGGTCCTGGTTCCTCCCCTGACCCACAGCAGCTCCTCCAGCCTGTCTCGTGCGTCTCCATCATCTGGCAGCGGAGACAAAAATAGTTCCAGCTCTTTAGAAACGTCTTCCAGAAATAGGTTTGAGAGTCTTTCTGATCTCCGAGAGCAGGCAGGAGAACCAAGGCTGTCTTCACACCGGGGTGGACCAGCACCTTCACACGGTGGCGGTCTCATGTTTCCATGGCGACTGACAGGAACAGTCCTGAGGTTCTGGCTCCTGAGGTCCCGGGGGTCCCGGTGGTCCCGGGCTCAACCGGCCTTGAGCCCAAACTCTGACCCGTCCAGACCGGGACCTTCCTGGTCAGGCCCTTTGCCTGGAGACCAGTGGACCAGCGTCCCAGCGTGCCGCCATCGGCTGGATGTCTCCATGTTCTCTGGGGAACTGACGCAGCCCCAGAAGGAAGAGCTGGAGGAGAACAGGAAGTGAGAGGAGGAAATCCTCTTTCCCTGCTGGCTCTAATCTCTCCGTGGGCTGAGCCCGCCACTCCAGGCCCCAGTCGGAGCCAGCGGAGGGGGGACAGGAACTCCTGTCAGCTGGGCTGCAGCATGTGTTGTGTGTGGTGTGTGTGTGTGTGTGTGTGTGTGTGTGCACTTGTTAAAACCATGCCAAACATTTGTTTACATCCAGAAGTGAGAGAATTCCTGGACGTTGGAAGAGATGAAGATTTAGAGGGGATTGGCAGCAGGGTTGGGAGGGGCGTGATTGAGCAGGACCAGAACCAGAACTAGGACCAGGACCAGGACCAGAACCGGAACCAGAACCAGAACCAGAACCGTGTCCATTCTCAGGGGAGAAGGTGAAGGCTGTTGTCTCCGTCATGCTGGGTTTGGGTTTGCCATCGTTTTTGAAATCCCTCATCCACTTTCTATCCTTGATGATCAGAATAAGCCACCACACACACACACTCTCACACACACACACACACACACACACACACACACACACACACACACACACACACCTGCTTGTCAAGCCTCTGAGATGCCCCCAGGAGCTTCAGAGCAGAGGCTGGATGCTCTAAATCCGAGACGTCTGAGTCCAGGAGGACCGTGGAACGAGTGCGCGAGGCTGGTTTACTGAGTCCAGACTCGGTTCTGGTGGTTCCAACCTGCAGATGCGCTGCTGGTGCTGGTGGTGGTGCTAGTGGTAAGGATGGTGGTGGTGGTGGTGGTGGTGGTGAGGCTGGTGGTGGTGGTGGAGGTGGTGGTGGAGGTGGTGGTGCTAGTGGTGGAGGTGGTGGTGCTAGTGGTGGAGGTGGTGGTGGTGGTGGTGGTGAGGCTGGTGGTGGTGCTAGTGGTGGAGGTGGTGGTGGTGGTGGTGGTGAGGCTGGTGGTGGTGCTAGTGGTGGAGGTGCTGGTGGTGGAGGTACTGGTGCTGGTGATGGAGGTGCTGGTGCTGGTGCTCACCAGTAAGAACCCGACGGGGTGCTGCTGGAGGGGCCGGGCGGCTGGCGGCTCTGCTGGAGCCTGGAAGCAGGACTGTGGTGGCTCCTGCCTGGGGAACCGGGCTTGCTGGCTGCTTGGCTGAGCTCTGAGCTTTTGATTCCCATCTCCACCCACGTCTAACCGACTCCCTCCTTTCCAGGTTCCTCCACCTGAGGTCAAAGTTCAACAGTCATCATGGCCGACGAAGCAGACATGCGCAACGAGCTGGCTGACCTGCAGACCCGTGCAGACCAGATCGCTGATGAGGTACTGCCCTCTGATTGGCTGCAGCTGTCTGGTGTGTTTCTGCGCTGATACAACCTTGAAGGGACTCAAGGGTCCTTGATTCTGACGCGATAAAGACACTAAACCTGGTTAGAGGAACCTTTGGAGCCGTCAGTCCGCTGAAGGGTTTCTCTCATCCCAAAGGCACGCTAGGTGCCGCCTTCAGCCAGCCGGGAGACGCCAGGTTCAGCCCGTTCTGTCCACATCTGGACGTGTGAAACCCAGGCTGCTCCCTGAGGACACTTTAGGCCCGTTCCTGTGACATTTCCCAGTGACCTTTTCTCAGATGGACACCAATGTCCCTGCCAGGCCCGAGGACTGTCCCCGTCCACCCTGTCCTCTCCGTCTGTTACATAAAGACGCGGCTCTGCGCCGGCAGGGCAGAACTTGGCCGTTTTAATAAGCTGCGGAGCAGCGGAAGAGCGGCTAATTCTGAGCAGCAGAATAATAAAGCGGCTGAAACGGCCTCATGAAAAATTCACCAGCAGATAAAACACGAGAGGAGAGGAGAGGGATGGAGGAGGTGGGGGAAGGATGAAATGATGTCCAACGTTTAAGGAGGAGGTGGGCGGGTGTCTGAGATGGGATCACTGGTCCTGAACCAGTCAGCAGGTCTGACCACCGCAGGGTGCTCTTCTCATGCTTTCCTCTTCCTCTCTCCACAGTCTCTGGAGAGCACCCGGCGCATGCTGGCTCTGGTGGAGGAGGTGGAGTTCATCACACCATCTTTGTCCTGCTGGCCCAGGCCAGCAGCAGCACCCAGACTGGCTCCTGGCCCAGAACCACCCCGTCCAGCCTGTCCTCAGACACACCCGCAGCCTCGCCCAGTTCAGGGTGGCGGCTTTGGAACCTGCTGCTGTTCTGGCCACCGTCTCACCCAACCAGGGGTTTCCTGAGAGAAGAGAAGGGTCCCGGTTCCCGGGTGCAGGGTGATGGTTCCACCCTTCCACCGTCTGCTGGAGGACAAACGCCACCCGCTTGGGTTTTCCATGTGTTGGTGGTTGGTCACATGGGCAGCGCGCGTGTGTGTGTTTCGTTTACCCTGATGGACCAGAGTGTTTCCAGGTTCTCTCTGTCTCCTTGAGGACTTTGGTCACATTGTCCCCTTTGACAGTCCGCCTCATCGACGGAGGGGTTCAAGGTGACTCCACGGAGGTGACCTCTGGCAGCCAGTCCGGTTGCTGCTGCTCTGACTGGGAGCAGGTGCTGGTCCATGGGCAGTCTCACCTGCATCCGGCTGGAACGTGCTGGTTGAGGCGCCGCTGATCTGCTGATCTGTCGCCTCGGCTCCTTTCTTTCAAACTTCACTCCTTTCTTTCTCTGTCTGTCTGTTTTCCTTCTGTCAGAGCAAAGATGCGGGCATCAGGACTCTGGTCATGTTGGATGAGCAGGGAGGTAAGTGGACCAGGACAGAACCGGACGTTCTGGTGGCGGTGGAGGCCGTCTGCTCTCTCCTCTGACACACCGGCTTCATAGTCGTGGTCCAGCCAACGTTAGCGTCCCCTCAGTCAATGTAGGTCCCGCTTGTAGAAGCGTAGCGTCCAGAAGGCATAGTGGGAGCGCTGGGCGTGAGTGCTGGGCGTGAGCACTGGGCGTGAGCGCTGGGCTAGCCCCCGGCCGCTAGCTTTGCTGGAAATGCAGAGGGCGGTGAGTTCAGGTGGCGTCTGAACCGAAGAACTAACTAGGTCCGGCCCGTGCTTGGGTCGCTCAAACGGATGTGGCGTGCAAAGCTGCGTCGAGGTGAATCTACTCCAGTTTGGGGGCGGCTAGCCCAGACATGCTAGGCGCTGATGACGAGGGCGTCCGTGCGGGGAAGAGCAGCCTAATTGGCCTGTCCTGGAAACAGAGAGCCTCCTCCTGTCCTGCCCTGCTCCCCCCACCGGCTCCTCCAGAGTGGAGCAGCAATCAGTTCCCAGAGTTCTATTACCGCTGCCTCTTAGCAAATGCCCTCCTACCCCCACCCTCTCCACCTGCCCCCGCTCCCGTTTGCCTTCTCTTCCTCCCATCCTTGAACCTTTCCTCCTGCTCCTTGAACTCACCTGTTTGATGAAGATGAGGCTGGTTCTTCAACCCGGGCTCAGAGACACCTTTCCTCTTGGGACTCGTGGAACCAACCGTTATTGCCAAATGTCTCTGTGGTCATAAACACACTCCTGTTAGCCTGGAGGGCCTGACTCCTGCTGATAAGCCCCTCCCCACAGGGTGGCGTGTGTGTGTGTGGACCTCTGTGAGGTTTGATGGATCCACGTTAGCAGCAGCTTCAGCCGTAAGCGGAGCAGGAGCTGCTGCTGTCTGCTGCAGGATGCTTTCTGGAAAGGTCCTGGATTCCAGTACCAGTCCTGAACCCAGACTGGCTCAGGGCCCTGATGAAGCCTCCGACAGCAGGTCTGCGTACGCGGATCCAGAGAGATGAGCCTTACCGACTGTTGAGGCTGGGATTGGGGAGGTTAGAGTAATCCTCAGATTGGGGAGGGGGTGGGGCTTCCCGCCCTCTCCTGGGATTACCGCTCCGGGCTGCTCTGTGGGCTCCAGGTGGAGCACCAACGCCAGCCGGAAACTCTGACCTTCTGTAAAATCCTCCCAGTGCCTCCAGGTGACAGTCCCAGGTTGAAGGTTCGAGTTTACCTTGAACCTGAGTCCCAGAGGTCACAGGGGTCAGTCTGGTGTCAGTGGTCCAGGAGCTGGTCAGGAACCAAAGAGCCCAAAGCAGCTCTGACCCTTGGGAACCTTCCAGCTCCTGGACATCCCTCCCTCTGGGCCAGTGGCACTGATGTGGTCCAACCACAGAGAGCCTGGTTCTCCTGGTCCACCTGAGCCGGTCAAACAGGATTTTACAGAGCATGTGACTCCGTCAGGAGGCTCTGGTCCGTCCGGTCCCTCCGGTCCCAGCCACCCAGGTCACCAACAGGGTGTCCCGCAGGGAGGCTGCTGATGCTTGTCGCCTGTTGAAGCCGGTCGCTCGCTTTGCCTGTTGCGCCTAGACAGAAGGTTTGTGCGCCTGTAGCGTAGCTCCACCCCTCAGTCCAGCCTCGAGACGCTTTGATTTCACTCCTGTCGTGCCTCTGTTCCTACCAGAGCAACTTGACCGTGTGGAAGAGGGCATGAACAAGGTGAATGCCGACCTGAAGGAGGCCGAGAAAGATTTAAACGATATAGGACAATGCTGTGTACTGATTTGCCCGTGTATTAAAAAGTAGGTACCGGCCAGGAGCCCCGAGCTCTCGCCTGTCCAGTGCTGGTGGTGGTGGTGGTGGTGGTGGTTGGTGTGTGGTGATGTATGATGTCTTTCTTGTCACAGTCAATGTCTTTTTTGTCTCTTCTCCTTTGTTTCCTCTCTCTTCCCTCTCCTCCTCCTCCCCCCGCTCCCTCTTCCTCTTCTCTTCTCACGTGCTTTCATCCCTTTGCTGGGGAAAATGACTTTGTGTCGGTAATCAGAGCAACTGGAGCGCATCGAGGAGGGGATGGACCAAATCAATAAGGACATGAAGGATGCAGAAAAGAATTTGAACAATCTAGGACAGTTCTGTGGCCTGTGCTCATGTCCCTGTAACAAGTAGGTGCCGCCTGAATGTGTTTCAGTGCCTGCCACCGTCTGGCTACCTGTCCGCCCCGCCTGCTTCTGGTGCATAGAGCATGGTGAACCGTGGTGTGAGCAGTCAGGCCCGTAGCTACAGCACACACACTGGCAACTGGCACCAGCACTGCATGCTAGCATGCATGCATGCATGCCTGCCCGTGGAGGTGTTTGCTTGTCAGTGAAGCATGCAAGCATGAGCAGCGTGTGCAGGTTCGGGGTCACTTGATTGGCTCCTCAGCCTCCGTGGCCGTTGCCCTTGAAGCCCTTCATTCCACCAAGGATGAGAGCGCCCCCGGCAGCAGAGAGCAGCCCGGACTGAGATCTGCGCCCTGTGAAACCCACCCACGCACCCACCTTCCTGCAGCGCCACCACTCATTGGCATGAGCAAAGATGGATGTGTTGTCATTGGCTCACTTGGTGTGACGCCAGAGCGTCCTGGCACATGGCTGCTGCTGTGGCAGGGAAACTGGAGCCACATCGCATCTCCTCTGGTACTTGTCAAGTTAGTGGACTTCCAACCGATGGGTTCCAAGTGGAGCCCACCACCAGGGGCTGCTGACACACTTGTCTTCCCTCTCCACTCATCCATCTCTATGTCACTAGTCAATGAGCCCAAGAACAAGTCAACAATCTGCCCTAAAGGAACCAGTACGATCTGTTCCCCATGTCAAAGCTACAACGACCAACCAGAATCCACTGGTCCAGCTCCGGGTGGACCAGGGGTTCCCAACCCTTCCCCAAACACAGACACCAGTGTCTGCTAGGATTACTGCTAGGAGCCAGTTCTGGACCTCCAACACCAAACTATGGCCACTAGCTGAGCACAGGAACAGCTGAGCAAGGAACAGCTGAGCATAGAAACAGCTGAGGGCAGGAGCAGCTGAGCGCTAGAAAAGCTGAGCACTGAAAAGGTTGAGCAAGGAACAGCTGAGCACTGGAACAGCTAAGCGCAGGAACGGCTGAAGGAGGAACAGCTGAGCCTTCCAGAGCCATGAACCCATCGCTGGATTGGCTGACCTTGGTTCTGTGGTGACATGAGCAAAGAGGCGTTGCTCCCAAACAGCGAAATGCAGATGTGAGGACGCAGCCGCCGACCCCGGTCCCCAGGTCTCGTCCTTTCCATGTCTCCGTGCGCCTGGCAACCACGAGGCCGTTGGTGTCTCATAGCTGCAGCGGCAGTCTTTGCTAGCTAGCGCCAGAAAAACCCTCCTTCTGGGCTGCAGACATGTTCTGATGGCAACTCTCGCCAATGACGTCCTCACGGCGCGGACACGCACCTTCCGGCCCAACCGTCACTCCCAAAGAGAGAGTGTGTGTGTGTGTGTGTGTGTGTGTGTGTGTGTGTGTGTGTGTGTGTGTGTGTGCCAGCGCCAATCCTGGCCCATCCAGATGAAATGAGGGGCTGCTCATGGCTGACAGAAGGTGATCCCAGCTCTCTTTCAGCAGATTCAGCGTGTGACTGACCCTCTCTATGTGCCCCCCGCCCCCGCGTCAACATGACCTCCGCCTCACGTGTCCTCTCAGTGTCCGTGTGTGCATGTGTCTCCTCTGTGTGCACGTTCACTCTGTGCTCTTCTTTATGTGCTTGTGGGAGACGGTCCTACAGCTGAGTCCGTACATCCGCTCTCCATCACAAGCTACATACGGAGCTCTTTGTCCAATTGATCGGTGTCTGATCAATTATTCACCCACACGCAGCGCGTGTGTGTGTGTACACACACACACACTGTGGGGCATGTACCTTCCTACGTGGCTGTTCACGTAGCTGGCATGTTGCTTCTAAGGCTAATTGGCTTGAAAACACATTCATATTGTTACCTGAATGCATATCTATGGTGACAGGATATGCACACACACACACACACACACACACACATACACACACACACAGGCCTGCCCCTGACTGGTGTGTGTCTGCTAGGATTAAGGGAGGCGGCCAGGCCTGGGGAGGGAACCAGGACGGAGTGGTGAACAGCCAGCCGGGGGCCCGGGTGGTGGACGAGCGTGAGCAGATGGCCATCAGCGGCGGCTTCATCCGCAGGTGAGCGTGACGGAGTCTGGAGCCGGGGCCGGCGCTGTGCTCCCGGTCCGGGGTGGCCCCTAACACCTCCTCCCTCTGCTCCAGGGTCACAGATGACGCCAGGGAGAACGAGATGGACGAGAACCTGGAGCAGGTGGGCGGCATCATTGGCAACCTGCGTCACATGGCCCTGGACATGGGCCAGGAGATCGACACCCAGAACCGCCAGATCGACCGGATCATGGAGAAGGTGGGCACCGGGGCGCTGGGCGGGTGGAGGAGCCCGTCCCAAGCTGCACCCACGAGACCCGTCCAGCTGGATGCACCAGATCCCTCCATCTGTTTGTCCGGCCTCCATCCATCTATACATATATCCATCTGTACACCCATCCGTCCCTCCATCAATTGTCATCCATCCACTCACTCATCCACCCATCCATCTATTCATGCGTCCCTCTGTCTTCTTCTCTTTCAGGCTGATTCCAATAAGACCAGGATTGACGAGGCTAACCAGCGTGCTACAAAGATGTTGGGCAGCGGTTAAACGTGATTGGTCGGTGTCACCCCCGCCCCCCCTAACCCTGACCCAGCCCACCCCCCCACCCCCACGTCTGCTCTTCCCTGCGCCCGACAGCAGGGGCCGCTACTACACGCTTCTGTTGTGACACTGGTAAGAGGTTTGCACACGTGCACCAGTCACACTCGCTCCCTCGTTGTCGGTGTTGTTGTGTTGATCTTTTGTTCAGGACCAGTAGTTGTGTCTCACAGCATCTGAAGGGTGGTGAACCCCAGACTTCTGCCTCCGGCCGTCTCACCTGTGCGTGGCTGCTGCGGCGGTTAGCGCATCAGGAGCCGCCGTCATGCTTCGCGATTGGACTCTGTCACAGTGAATTTGCCGTCCTCAGCGTTAGCGTGACGCGTCACTCCTGTCCGGTATCGGACTGGGCCCAGCTGGAGCAGAGGCAGGAGGTAACCGGGGTAACCGGGTGGAGGCGCTCCAGTCACACCTGAGCGGCTCCAACCATCACAATAACACCCACAAACCCTCGACGGCGGCTGGGACCAGGCGGGGTGTGCGTCTAAGAGTGTAGATCCATCTTCTACAGGGAGGAACTGAATTATTCATGAATCCAGGCAGAAATATCCCAACATGGCGAGCGCATGTAGGCCAGGCAGAGCGGAGGCCCCTGCCTGCCTGCAGCCGGGGCCTCGCTGGGATCCACGTCTGTCAGACTGTGAGCCTCACTGTAAATTCACCCCCTGCAAAACGCCGATTAAACCACCACAACTGTAGAACCAAACGCAGCTTCCCTTGGTTTGTGATGACTGTCCACCAGGTCCAGGTTCACCTGCCGGGAGCGGGTCCAGAGCCCACACGGTGGCTGACGCATCGAAAACGCCAAATTAGCGGTTGCTCAGATACAGCATGGTCGTGCTTCTGACAGCATAACACTGAATTTAGAATAGAATAGAGCTTTATTCGTCCCACAGCGGGGAAATTGCACTGTTCCAGCAGCAAAAGCATTTCATCTACAGGCTTCCACACACACGTGGTAGGTCAACACCCGAAATACTGAATATGAATACCTGGAACGCCAACAACGGTACCCATAAACGTTCAAATCAACTCTGGCAGGAAAGAAAACAGGCCAAAATCCAGAGTCCAGAGATGGACTCGAAGGGAGGGAGAGAGAAGAGCACATGACACTAATGGACATGCAGTGGTGCCCTGGGCTTATGTGGGATTAGTGTGCACGTCACTAAGAACACTGACACAAACACACAGACCTGAATCAACAACGGTAATCTGCTGGAGCCGAGTGACACGCGTCATCAGCTCTGCCTGCCAGCCAAACGCATCCACCCACCAAGTGAAGGCACCGCCTCCGTGATTTTGTTAGATTGCTGTTGGTTGGTGTTATTTCTAACCCAGGTGGGTTTTGTGTGGACCGACCGGTCCCACTGACGTCAGAACCCGCTTGACTCTCGGGGACTGGCCGCGGCGCCCCCTGCTGGTCGGAGCCCGCTGGTACAGCCGGGGCGCTCCGCCGCCGTCCTGCGACCACGTGACACACCTATTTCACGGCTCTAAAGATGCTGGTGACTTTGTCAGCTTTGTCAGTTGTTCTTTGGAAGATCAAAGGCCAACGAGAGAAACCCTGAACCAGTGAGGAGAATAAAGGACTTATCTATCTATCTATCTATCTATCTAGAATAAAGCAGCTGCCAACATCCGGGCAACAACGCCCATGTAGACTTGTGGGATTTATGTTGTCGCGCGTCTTTACTTTTATTTGAAAACCAACACTTGTAGGAGAGCAGCGTGGCTCTTTCCTAATAATCAATAATATTGACCTCCTATTATTTTTGCGTGTTCGTTAAGCGCGAGCCCGAGTTGGCCTCGCCTTTGATGACGCAATCGTTTTCTCGACCAATCGGAACGGTCGACGGAACTTCGGCTACCTCCGGCGCCCACGTGACCCGCCCGCCTCCCTCCTTGAACGTCCGTTCTGTTGCCCGGGACGGTGAGCTCTCACTGTGGTAACATGTTCCGAGCTGTCTTTCGACTGTCAGCCGCAGGGGCCCGTAGTCTGACCCGGTCACGACCCTGCCACCCAGGTACACCTGCCCGTGTCATTTTTGAAATTAAATTATGCCTGTGTATTTCCCCGGACTAGCTAGCTGGCTAGCTAGCTAGCTTCGCATCTACTGTACATGTACGTGTGTAGCTAAACGCTAATTTAGGGTCACATTGACTATTTTTGATTTGTATTTTAACACCTTGATACATAATGGCATATAATGTTATATATCCACGTTCCAGTTCTATTTGAAACTGACTTAATGTAACTTAAAAACCTCGACCTTGTGATGACCCTCTGTGTTGCTTCAAGAGCGTCATTCTGCGCAGCTTTTCCGCAGCTGCTGTTTCCAACTGATTCACCTAGTTTATGAGCATAAAACTTGATTTCTTTATAAAAGTCACTACGTCTCAGACATACAGTTTTGTGTTTGCCCCACAAGGCGAAAGTGATGACAATCACCTGGGACAGATGTGTGCTACAGTGTGTGTTAATCATTACAAACATAAAGACGCTGTTATTGGACATATTACCTGCGCGGCGTGTGTGTATGTGGTACCCCAAAAGTTCCGTTTTGCCTTTTCAAATGATTGTCTTTTTCTGTGTTGTCGATTTGGTCAAACCGTTTTTTATTGTTTCCAATAAACGAGTGTGGTGACCTTCTGTTCTGCAGCTGCGGTGGCCTCCAGATGCTACTCCCATGGAAAGGTGGAGACAGAGGAGGAGTTTGACGCCCGCTGGGTCACCTATTTCAGCAAGCCTGACATAGACACCTGGGAACTGCGCAAAGGTGAGTCGGGCGCTTTGCGTCTGTCATTCTGTAGCTCCTGACCGGAACCTTTCAAACAGGGATGAACACCTTGATTGGGTACGACCTGGTCCCTGAGGCCAAGATCATCGACTCTGCTCTGAGGGCCTGCCGGAGGCTCAACGACCTGGCCAGCGCCATCCGCATCCTCGAGGCCGTCAAGGTGAGGCTCCGTCCCTCTGCGGGTGGGTGCTTCCCCGGAGGGAGACGCGCTCCCGTCCTGGTGGGTAAAAGGAGTGTATTTGCAGGACAAAGCCGGACCTCACAGAGACATCTACCCCTACCTGATCCAAGAGCTGAAGCCCACCTTGTCCGAACTCGGAATTTCAACTCCAGAGGAGCTGGGAATGGACAAGTTATAGGCCGTTAAGGTGAGAGGCGCAATGGTCTCCGGACCGATGTGTCTGCCCCGCCGGGGTCAGGTCCCTAGTCCAGCAGCAGCCAGCCCTCGCCCGTCGGCGGCTGTGACACTTCACATTTAAATAAAGTTCATTTAAAAACCGGTGGTGAGGAAGACCGGACCATCCCAGAGCAGCCGGGTCCCCACCATGCTCCATCCTTCTGCCGTCCCACAGCGGAGTCTGCGGGGCTCCCCCAGAGTTCTAGTGTTGTGGCCACGGTGGCCCCTGAAGCAGTCGGCTGGGCTGCTCCGCTTTCTCTGGTCATGTGAGCGGACCTGGACTAGCTCCTCCCTGTTTGGATGAGAAGAGCAGAACCCTGACGTGACCGTGAAGGTCCGTCAGGCGAAGCTGACCTAAACGGGCTTCACATAAACAAGCACAGCCTGCACGCGTGTGCGTGCATGTACGGGACTTGTGACATCTTGTTTTTCTCCCCACAGGCCTGTTTGATCATGAAGAGAGGCGCACTTTTACCTTCGTCACACTGTTTCCTGGCTTTCATCCATGCTGTCCTGACGTGTTCTCATTGGTGGACCTCGTAATAAAATCACTCATTTAGGATTGACTGTATTCTCCAGGAATTCTCCTATTTGGCTCCTGTGTTGTTGCTGTACCCTAGTGAAGCACTTGTTTGATTGCATTTTTACTGAATTCTTGCAGAACCGAAACGAGCGCTTTGCCCCTGTCACGTGAATTCCCCCCTTTGGTCCACCAAATGCGGACCAAACTTCAGACGCCAACCAACAGATCACATTTCAGTTGATAACTGGGATTCGACATTTCGGCCTGTTAAAACTACACAAGCAGAATACATCGTGGAATGTGACGTCCCCCCCGGGACTTTTATTTTGCTGCGTCCTTCCGGAAGTGGCAGGCGGCTAGCAGCGCTAGCTTGGCGGCGACGGTGGCTCAGAAGGGGGCTCCTCTGTGGAAGATGGTGGCTGTAGCCAGTCTGGGGGACACCTGCCCGCATGGCCGTGCGGGATAAACCGTGACACGGGACGCCAGGATGATGAGCGACATCCTAGAAGAGCCAGAGAAGGACTCCCTGCTGGGGCAGCGGCCTGGGGCGCAGGGGCTGTCGGTAATGTCGGCTAAGGCTAGCCCTGCTAATGCTAACGCTAACGCTAATGCTAATGCCTGCAGGAGCGGACTAAATCCGCCCTCGGCAGAACGTTAAACGGGTCTAATGTCCGAGAGCATCATCAGACGCTGTAACGTTCCTCCGTGGAGGTCTTTGAGCGGCCAAACGAGCCCAGAAACGCCGGTGTTTGTGTCGGGATGTCTGAAGTTGATTCCGGTGACAGAACGCTGGAATCCGCGGCTGAAACAGCCTGCAGAGGCGTCAGGAATGGCTCCGGGTGGCTCCACAGACCTTTGGATGTCGCTGGGAGCCGAGCTTTCCCATGTGCTCATGGCTTCAGGAGGCGACCTCTAACTACTCCTGTTGTCATCTGATGTGCCAGGGGCCCGGCCAGGGGCCCGGCCAGGGGGCCAGACCCAAGAGCTCGGACGGAGGCCTGAGGCCGGTGGAGAAGAGAGGACCCTACATCATGTCCAGGGCGCCGGCCATCCACCTGAAACTGCGTCAGCGTCCTCTCTGAGTCTGCTCCGCTCACGTGAGTCTTTCAGCATGGACAGGTGTGGACCCGCTTGTGTGTCCCCCGCAGAGAAACACCGGGAGATGGCCAGGAAAGCGCTGAAGAAGAAAGCCCTGTCGGCAGGGGCCCCGGTGCTGCACCAGCCCAGGCAGGCAGCCAAGAGGTAGCCGAGAGGAAGAGGAGAGAGAGAGAGAGAGAGAGAGAGAGAGAGAGAGAAGGAAAGACCCTCTTTCTGATCTCCCCCCAGGACGGTCAAGTACAACAAAGGCTACACAGCTCTGAGTCAGCACCCTGAGGAGAAGATGCTGGCCCTGGGTTCAGACAGGTGAGGGCCCCTGCTCAGGGTTACCGTGGCGACGCCTGCCCACTGTGACTGTGTCCTCTGTGTCCGGCCAGTGATGAAGAGGTGGATTTTGAGCAGCACTCCTCCGGATACTCTTCAGCCGAGGTGAGTCCTCCTGGAAGGAAGCTCTTCTGCCCCCAGGCTGGGGTGTTGGCGGGGCCCCGGGGCCACGTCGGTGCCCAGCGGGAGCCAGCTGCTGGGAGGAGGACAAACCCGTTAATTCTGAGCTCCTGTCAAACCCTCTTTTAAACCTTTGTGTCCAGTTTTGTGAACATTTTCAGTCTCGTTGACTCCTAAAGACAGTTGGAGCTTCAAACTTGAGGTTGTGGCGCAGCGCAGACACCAGAACCTGGTCTTTGAGCTCCAGACTGGTCAGACTGGTCAGACTGGTCAGGCTGCTCAGGCTGAGGCCAAACTCCTTTGGTGACAACCATCCGCTTTCACATCCGTCAGTACGCTCGTGGACCAGAGCCACTTCAAAATAAAAGCCCTGCAGCTTCAGGCCCACCGGGGGCCCACCGGGGGCCCACTGGGGCCCAGATTCTGTTCCCGTTGGTTGGCGGTTGCTCCGTGCGGTGGTGGTGACCCCTGGCCGACCTCCCCCAGGCAGGTCTGACCGGTTTGGCTGCTGCTGGCGGAGATGCCTGGGTGGTCACGTGACCTGGGAGGTGGGGCTGAGCCACGTACCATCTGCGCAGGTGCATCCTGAGCTGAGCCGGCAGCTGCTCCAGGACGGCTACCGCCTGGACGAGGTCCCCGACGACGAGGACCTGGACCTGATCCCGCCCAAAGCCACGGGGCCCTCGCTCTGCTGCTGCTGCCTGGACGGCCCCTCCTGCTGCACCCAGTGACGCTGGGCGGGGCGCCGGGCGCTGCCGGGGCGGGTCGGACGCTCTCCTGCGCTCCTGTCTTCCTGGGCCCCGCTGTCCCCGGCTCCTGGGCCTTCGCTCCCAACTGGGTGGAGCTGAGGGTGGAGGACAGCCGCTGGGATGCTTCTTTGATGCTTTCATCCCTGAGATCGCCACAGACACTACCCCCCTCCTTTCTGCCCCTCCCGGTGATGCTGGCGCGGCGCCGCCACCAGGGGGCAGCACCCGCCTGTTCTATGCAACCACCCGACAATCTGCTAGTTCCGGACAAGATGTCCGCGCGTGTTCGGAGGAATAAAGACGGCTCAGAAAAGCCTGTTTGTTTGCTTGTTTGTTGGGCCCGACATTGTTGTCATGCGCACCTCCTCCTGCAGGGGGCGGCAGGAGGAGGTGCCAGTCCGCCAGTCAAACACCCCCAAACAGAACCGGTGGATTCGAGCCCAAAACACAGCTCAGATGTTCTGCAGCTGCATCCAGCTGTTGGCTCCACACCTCCGTTCACATGTTACTATTAGACTGGAGGCGGGGGGGTCGACTTGTTGCTGAGCTGGGCGGGGCTAACGCGCTCGTACTACGTCGTGTGTGCGTGTGTGCGTGTGTGCGTGTGTGTGTGTGGTGGGGGTGTCATTGGAGGGGAGGAAAAAAGCGAGTGAAGGGAGTTCCCTGGGAGAGATATGAGAGCTGGCCCTTCTCCAGGCGGCCCCCTCCCCACCAAAGACGCCAAATCACGGAAGCCTGCGGGGACGCGGAGCCTCCAGCCGAGCCCGTCCGGACCGCTCGAACCCCCCGCGCCTCGCCCGCTGCCGCCGCCGCGCTCCTCTGCGCTTCGCGTGCGTGGTTCTGTCCCCGGGGCGCGTGCGCGTGTATGTTTACAAGTGCTACAAACGAGGGAAGAAAGGAGGATAAAGCTGAGGACGGAGGGATGGTGGACAACTCCGGCAGCAGCAAGGCTCAGATGGTGAGTGGCGAGTCCGGCTCCGGCCCCGCTCCGGCCCCGGTCGTTAGACCCGCTCCGCTAGCAGAACCGTCCGGTTTGGGGCCAGCAGAGTCAAGTTTGCGCCAGCGCGATGCGGAACTTTGCGTCTGTCCGTTGGCGCAGCCATTCTGTCGCCGCGGCGGTCGGCCAGATGCGGAAACGTCCTGGCCCCGGGAGCTCCGGGCTCCTGGCCCCGGGAGCTCCGGGCTCCTGGCCCCGGGAGCTCCGGGCTACCTGGCCCCGGGAGCTCCGGGCTCCTGGCCCCGGGAGCTCCGGGCTCCTGGCCCTGGCCCCGGGAGCTCCGGGCTCCTGGCCCTGGCCCCGGGAGCTCCGGGCCCCGGGAGCGTCCGTGCGTCAGCGGGGCCTCTGGAGCCGCAGCCCAGCGACTGTCGGCTCTCTCCCGACATGTTTGGCCTCCAAAGTTTCCGCTGGTCCCTTTATCGGCTTCAAATGGAGCACAGTCGCGTCTTTGCGCTGCGGACGCTTAGCGGAAGTCCTCTTCCCGAAGGGGCCCGGCGCCGGGGCCCGGACCCTGACGGCCCCCGGTAGGAGCGCAGAGGTTGGCTGCTGCTCCCCGGTTCTACCTTCCAGGTAAAATAGAGGAGCCCCGACCTGGTGGGGGGTTGGCTGACTGGTTTTATCAACTGGTGTGGACGACTGGTTTTGGCAAGTGGTTTCACCGACTAGTTTTGCTGACTGGTTTGGCCCACTGGTTTCACCAGCCGATTTTACCAGCTAGTTTTACTGACTGGTTCTGCCAACTGGTCCTACCAGCTGGTTTTACCAACTGTTTTTACTGACTGGTTCTGCCCACCAGTTTTGCCGACTGGGTGTGCAGCTACCCGGGGTTGTGCCAGCGGCTGTAACAGCGTTAGTGTAATTGGATCGGGGTCACGAGTGCCTGTCCTGTCCTCCAGCCCAGCATGTCCCAGGAGCCTGGCGTGGCCTTCCCCCAGGCCGCCTCCGCCGGGGGCATGAAGCTGGAGGCCGTCATGGAGCAGCTGCAGCGCCAGCAGCAGGCCCGGCTGGAGATGGAGCGCAAGGAGCGCAAGTTCCGCGAGGCCCACATCATGTACGCCCAGCAGGTGGCGGCGCAGCAGGCCATCCTGGCCGCCGCCCGGGCCTCCGGCGCCGGCTTCGTGGGCAAGGGCCTGGTGGGAGGGGTGCCGGTGGTGGGGCCGCCGCCCCCCCGCGTGTCCAACCAGAGCAGCGTGGACTCGGAACGGGAGGACGAGGAGGACCGGGGCCGCGACTCCGGGGACGAGGACGAGGATGCCGAGATGATGGAGGGGGAGGAGGGCAGCGAGGAGGACGAAGGCGGCGCCAGCGGCCTGGAGTTCCTCCGCAAACAGACCCTGGCCCTGCAGCAGGGCGCTGCCCGCCTCCCGGCGCGGCCCTACACTGGCTATGCCGCATCCGCCCCCCAGAGGGCAGCGTCTCCACCCGTCAGGGTCAAACAGGAGCCTCACGAGGGCCTGTCCCCGGCGGGCCCTCACTCCGGCTCCTCTCCTAACGGACAGGGAGACTGGAGCTTTGAGGACCACTTCAGACAGGTTAGTGTCCGCCGCAACGGCTCTTCTTTCAGCTTTTCTTCGGCTCTTCCTTCAGCTCTTCTTCAGCTCTTCTCTAGCTTCTTCTTCAGCTTTTCTTCATCTCTTCTTCAGCTCTTCTTCAGCTCTTCCTTCAGCTTTTCCTTTAGCTCCTCCTTCAGCTCT